>CM034082.1:10048616-10472742 GCA_019845555.1 Aristolochia fimbriata | reverse complement strand
CTATGCCTTCATTTATTCTTCTCTTTCTCCTCTAATCCTCTCTTGCTTTCCGTGTGAGAGTTCGTCGTTACTGCCCGTGCGGTGTGTACTATTAATTGTCACCAATTTAAGTTTTTAAAAACTCCTTTTATTCCCACATTTTGCATCGTTTGAGCCTTGTCCTTCTTCCAAACCCATTTCTGTATTTTGAAATTGTGCATTTCAAATGCGTTTCCTAGAGATGAGATATTGTTACTGAAAGTTGCCGTCAATCTCAGATAAGCGATGACATTCTTGGCGCTCTGAGTCCCACTTCTCTTAAATTATGTAATGTAATTCCCATTGTGGTCCCCTTCTGGGCCGGTTAGTGTTTTACTGCCTCTTACCTATTCAAGTTTTGTTCTTTATTGAAAATGGTATAGTACTTTGACCCGTTGTTTCCAAGTAATCGTTGGTTTTTGGTTTCTTTGTATGATGTTGCTCTGCACTTATGTTTGTATGATGTTGCTGTCAATGGCGGAATGATAGTTAAAATTACATATTTGTCAGTCCCCACGCTTAGTAAATTACGCGACCTAGAAATCAAATTGGGTTCTACGCTAGTGAACTTTTCTTAAATGTTTGCGGGGAGCTGCAGCCGCTGGCTTGGACCGCTTGGGAATTGAAGAACCTTCAGTATTTTCTTAGGTCATGTCTTGGCGGTGACCGCAATGGGCCTTCTTGTTTAATTTTTTTCTCCTGTTTGTTATTGATAAACCGTGGTGGGCACCCCTGTTGTACTTTGAGACATGCATGTTTTTGGTGTACCAATTTAGAGTTGTCCCTCTATTACAAGATATATGAATCTTTGACCTCAGGTCCCTCAGATGCTATTTACATGACTAGGAAGGTTTTCCATATATATATATATCTTCAAGACGCTTCTTTTACAACTGCCCCTTGACTGCTCATTCTTAAAATTTAAGAATGACAAGTGAGAGCTGCCCTAGATCTGTCACGAACAAATGTTTGGTGTATTAATACACAAATGTCGTTTTTTTTCAGTATTCTTGGCGTGTTTTAACCCATGACTAGTAGTAATTATCCTGGTTGTTAGCACCCATTCAAATTAACTCGGTGCCGCATCACTGCATGATCTGGTTTTAAAATGTAGTTGGCTATGGAAGTTCATAGTCTGCGGTATCAATCTTCCCATTCCAGCCTTCCTCCATCCCTGTTTTATAATAAACTCCTCTTAGTGATTAATTTTTCATCATTTTCAGTTTATTCATATTTTCTTCTTCTTAATTTATCTTCTGAGAGTTATTTGGGAAAACGAGTTGTAGCTAGCTAGAGGGTTACTTTTGTTTGCTAATACTCAATGCATCGATTAGAAAATGAGCACAAAAAGGGCATTAAAATTATTTTATGACCTGATAATGATAGCGTCGCTGTCAAGACATTTTTTAACGGTGCGTAACGCTGATAACAAACGCCGGTCAAGTGTATTTGTCGAAACCCAAAAAAGACTTTTACCTTTAGGTTTTTTTTCATTTTACGCCCTCACGAAGTCGTTTTCTCTTCGTTCATGAACCTAGATTCTCGGTTGTCGCTTTCGTAAGTTGCCATTGTTGGTTGGCGCCGTCCCGCTGGCGCCATCAGTTGGCCATTACATTTCAAATGCTGTCCCGCCGTCTGTTGCCACTGTCTGTCCGTTGATGGTGGAGGCAAGTATTCAAGGCCACCGGACGCCCTAAAAGCTCTGTTCTGAATGATGGTCCCCACTTTTGACTGTTTCGAAAGTAGTCCTTCAGGTGGCACAAGTACAAATCACCAAAGGTAAGTATAAAGGCCATTGTCTTCTTTCTTTATTAACATTAGGTTCTTTCTATTCATCGTCTTTATTTATCCCATGATGATTCAACCGAATTATATATTTATATTTTTTTTTTGTCGCCCTAACCCATGGATGCAGCTCTCCTCCCTCCTCCAAGTCTGAATCACACAGAGGCTCGTTTCCCTCCTCAGGAGTATTTTGTCCCAAGGCCCTCATGTGCTCAAAAACGGTATGTGGTTGTGTTGTACATGAATTCTATTGGGTCTTGATTCAAGCTTTGTTTATTGAATGTCCCAAAGGGGTTCGTAGGGTTTCTTATCTCACTGGTGGGCTTTACTGATTCATCCATCCCGGAGGTCGGCAATGGATTTCACATGAAGATACCTAGACAGAATCAAGGAAGGAGAGAGAGAGTCCTCTGGAGGTTTCCCCTCCAAAGAAGCCTAACGAAAAGGTACTAGCGAAGCTCCTGACCATGAACAAACCCGATCCTTTCACCCCCCTTTAGCCAATCGCCTTCATGTTTGTCGTGCCCTGTATTTTTCAATTGCTGCAAAAGTTTTATATTTTCTTCAAGTGCTTATTTGGTTTTGCCATGTTTTGTATTGTTCGTTGTCCCGTGAGTTTCAAGCATTAGGTATTGCATTTCATTCAGATTTATGCAATGTTTACTTGGATTTCTCCTTTCTTTTACAGGTTTGTAATTGTATTCAAGTAACAGTACTATAGATTATAATTCATATAGACTTGAAATTTTTATTTCTATATCATGTAGACCGTTAATTATGAAGCAGGTCTTAGATCCCCATAAATTGGATGTTATTTGAGTAGCATTTCTGCGCTTCATTCTTATATCCTCACCATGAATGAAGTCAATATTTTAATCTCGTGAGCCAATGCTCTTGAAGTTGGATTTTCAATTTCAGTGGGAACTTGTTTGTAGCTGTGGGAGCATCCAAATGAAGCCAAATATTTGTTCAAAAGGTATAGGAAAGCTCCTTCCTCGACTATGTTCATTGATGAAATTAATGTTTTGTGAAGGTAGCATGGGGTAGGGCTTGAGGTCTAACCAAGCTTGACCTCTGTTATGGTTTGTTGTGTACTTTGTTACCTTTTATTTTTAGCTTCCCATCCCGTGCTTGAATCATCTAGTTTTTATTTCAGCAAATTGTAATGAAGAAATTCAAATGTTACAATGGTTATATATTTGAACTTGCCCGAGTATGGCATCTCTTACTAATATTTGAAAGAAGGGTTCTGAATTGAAGCTTTATTTTGTTTCGTTTGTAGGTTGTGTTGATTGAGAATCATATAAACACAGGTCCTTTTCTTCACAAGTTTTAGCATGCTTGCTACCATACCCTGGATGTTGTCCTCTGAAAAAATCTGGCAACTCTTAGTAGGGAGGATTCAAAAATGATATGAAGTCATAAGAGTAAACCACATTTCATGATGTATGCATTCTCATTCCGTTTAGAAGTTATTTACTTATGGTTTTAAATCAAGATCTGAAGTAACTTTTTTGATTTTGTGTATGTTCCGAGGGCAACCCTCGAAGTCTTGTGCAACTTTTGGAAGAGAGAAAAGTCTGAAGGCAATCCTAATTAGCTACCTGTTCAGCACCGTGTACTTTTTTGAATCAACTCTGGGCCAAAGAAACTTCAAGTGGTGAGCAGCCCCAAGTCTTCATATATTTGACTCTTCTTAATTTCTTTTTTTTTTAGTAGCAGCCCTTCATCTTCAAAAAAAGTAATATGTTGTTCTCTGGCATTGATTGTGGAATTTATTGTAGTTCAATGGTTCTTGTTGTTAGTTCAAAGGATAAGTTTTAGCCATTAGAAAATTTTAGTTCTTGATGAGTCCACACTTGTTTCAAGGTTTAGCCATTAGCACCTTAATTGTGAAGCTTATGTTGACACATTTTTCAGTATGTTTAAGTAGATGGCAGTGATTTGGCACTAACAATTTTGGAATAATACTGGCTATGTCCATTATGTGAGGCTTTACCTAACAAATATTATTTCAAACAGTCTAAGGTACTTCATTATATTAAAGTCATTTGTCCCTTATTTCAGTACCAAATTGAAATGAATTATCATTTGGTTTTCATTCTTTTCACCTAACCTTTCTGGAATTATTGTTAGGCCTGGGCTACCTTATGCGCCAGCGTTGTCACATTTTGTAACGGTGAGAACGCCAGCTTCAACGGAAGGGTTTTGGTAGTAATTTTGTTGCAAACTTACCCCTGACCCGTTTATCATTTAACCATTATTCCTCCCCGGCCCGACTCTCCTTCCCCTCCTGCCCGATCCTCCTTCCCCCCCCTCGCCCGACCCTCCTTCCCTCCCCCCCTCTTCCCTCCCTCGATCTCCCTCCTCCCTCAAGATCATGCTCCCTGCTTACTAGGGTTTTGTTTAAAATTGTTTAGTTTATTCTATTTTGATTATATGTACATTCCTGTTTAGTTTATGGATATTTCGATTATGTTTAAATATTTATTAAGTTCGTTGTATTGTGATTGGGGTCTCAAATTCTACATTTATGTTCAACATTTATGGTCCTGAGTACTAAATTTGTTGTTTCAATTTATGTCTAGGTTATGTTTGTACCTAACGAGTATAAATATGCTTAAATTTTTGTTTAGTCCTGTTTTTTTAATGTACTATGTTAGTCCCTCTTTTCTAACTTGCATACCTGCATTTTGATAGATATTTTGGACCGGGCTGATGGTGCTCAAAAGGTTCTGACATTTCTTAACGGTGAGAATTGTGATGGTCACAGTTAGTAAGTTAATTAAATTTCATTTCCAATAATACCCCTTTTTCCCTTTTAACCTAATTTTAATATCTATCATCTACCCTCCCGAGCCCTCAAGACTGATTTTGCTCCCCAAGGCCACGACTGATTGTGCTCCCGGCGATCACGACTGATTTTGCTCCCGAGCCCTCGCGACTGATTTTGCTCCCCGATCCCTCGGACTGACTTTCCTCCTGAGCCTTGCAACTGATTTTCCTCCGTAGGGCCTTGCAACCAATTTCCCTCCCAACTTTCAGGAGATGGTGCATTCTGCAAGAGCGGATATGTCAAGCCAAAAAAATATTGTTGTTGTTGGGGTTATGGAGACTCTTAAGGAAATAGAACAACAACCAAATTCAAGCACATATACTAGTATGAGGGTTGGTAATGTTGAAAGTATCGAAGGTTGTGGTCATAAAAATCCTTGCATTGGCATGACATTTGATTGTTTAGGCGATGTATTTATGTTTTACAATGATTATGCTAAGTTCAAAGGCTTGATTGTGAGGAAGAGCTCATCTAGGTTATCTAGAAAAAGATAAGTCAGTAATTTCAAAAAATTATTGTTGCTCAAAACAAGGTTTAAAAAGAGATCCCAAACGTTTTGAAGCGGTTGATAAAACCAAGGCAAAGTCAATGAGTCGATGTGGGTGTAGAGCACACATTGTTGTGAAAAGGAGAGAAAGTGGCAGTGAAGAGACATGGGAAGTCACAGAGTTTATAAGCAAGCATAACCATATGTTGCATTCTTCTGCAAACAATACAATTTGTTCTGGTCACATAAAAGGCTAACCACAATTCATAAGAGACTGATAAAAAAAAGAACTATGGAGTTGGAATAGGACCTTCAAAAATACATAAGGTTTTTGCAGAAGATGTGGGTGGAGAAAGAAATGTTCCTTTACTCAAAAAAGATGTGCAAAATTTCATCAAGAATGAAAGAAAGAAATCGCTAGAAAGTGGAGATGCTCGAGCTGCTCTGCAATTTTGTGATGATATGAAAAGAAAAGAATCCTGGGTTTTTCTTCGTGGTTGATGTTGATGATGAAGGAAGATTGAACAAGTTTTTTTTGGGTTGATGCAAAATCGCAATGTCATATGAATATTTTGGAGATGTGGTAAGTATTGATTCCACTTACAAGACAAATCGGTATGACATGCCATTTGTGATTTTTGTTGGATGTAATAACCATCGGCAAACTGTAGTCTATGGTGCTGGTTTGTTATGCAATGAGGCAACTGAATCCTATATATGGATATTTGACATGTTTTTGAAAGCGATGCACAAAGTACGACCGAGAGTGATTATAACAGATCAAGATCAAGCCATTTCGAATGTTGTTGCTAAGGTTAGTAATCATTGTTTTATTGATCTCTTTAATTTTATGAGCTTAGTTTATTTTTATGTTATAATGTAAATCTTGGGTTTTGTATGTTTGTAGGTTTTTCCCAAGGCAAAACATGATTTGTGTAAGTGGCATATAGTTAGTAAGATGGAGCAAAAATTGTCATCCGTTATAGCAAAGGACAAGGGTTTCAGAACTGAATTTAATGAAGCATACATGTTTAGTGAAACTGTTGAAGAATTTGAGACAAAGTGGAGAGCAATGTCTGAAAAAGCATACAAGTTCTTGGTTGGATTCAATCTATACAGTTTGTCACAAGTGGGTTCCAGCTTTCACTCGTCGGGTATTCACTTTGCAGGTATGTCTACTACACAAAGAAGTGAAAGTCTGAATGGTTTTTCAAGACATATATTAGTAAAAGGGCAACTTTGAAGGAGTTTTTTTATGCATATGATAAAGCATTAGAACATCAGTATCATAAAGAGCGTGAAGCGTGCTTCAAAACACTTGATAGAACTCCATCGTTGATGATAGGGATTGCAATGGAGCAAATTGCAACGGTGTCTTTATACAAATGAAGTTTTCAAAATTTTCCAAGAACAGTTGATACATTCAATTCATTATTGTTGTTTAGAGGATGGGGTGCATGGGAGATTTAAAAATTTATTGTTTGGAGAAACCAAAGTAATTCAAGAAAACATTTGGTAATGTTTGATGGAGGGAAAGAGACCGTGTTATGTTCATGTAGGAAATTTGAGTCGAGGGGATTTTATGTAGACATGCATTAAAGATTTATTTGGCTAATAATATATTAGATATCCCCGTTACATTTTGGAAAGGTGGAGATGTGAATTTGTTGAAAGTGGAACGTTAGATACGCATCATAATGGTTTGGAAAAGACTATAAACCTCAAACGACTCTTAGATATGAAGACTTGTGTAATAGAGCTTGAAGTTGTAGAGGAGGGTGCTTTAGACGAGGGAAGCTACTGAAATGGCTTGTAGTCATTTAGATAAATGTTATGAAGAATTGTTGCGTATGAAACGAGAAATTCCAAAAGACACACAAGGACACATGAGGATAGAACCGCTGTTGGAGATGGTATTGTTCATGCTCCTCCCAAGGTCATTAGTAGGGGACGTCCTTCAAAAGCAGCACGGTTCAAATCTATTATGGAAAAGGTGAAGGCAAAAATTCTTATTCATGTTCAGTCTGTGGAGGACCATCTCACAATGCTCGAACTTGTGCAAAGAAAAGTTCGAAGGTGTGTATTTCATTATTTCAAAAATCTTTAAAAATATTTTATTTAATTTTATTTTATTGTTTGCACCAAATATCAATGAGTTTTTTATAACGGTTTTATTATTCATTATGCAGGATGCAAAGTGTGAGCAAGAGCAAGATATTTTGGGATCTGCTGCAATGCTCACGTGTGAGACTATTACCGTGGAAGGTTGTGGTCCTTATTTGGCATAATTGTACCTGATCTGTAAGTGTAAAAAGTAAAATGAATTGATTTGCTTATAATATGATATGGCCTAGGTAACATCCCATGGTTCACTTTGCTTCTTGTAATTTTGTTTGTTCACTCTGAACTTCTCATTTTCATTATATACTGCTTTTATCTCCATTGTAGGCTTTATAAATCAATCTTTGGGTATGTGAGTTTTATGGTGTTTGGTTACATGTTCAGGAAATCGTCCAAAGGTCGCCTGCCTTCTTAGGTTTGAACTCACCAAGTTCTAGAGTCAGTGGAAGAGGAAGACAAGATCTGGTCTCTGCACCCTCGTTGCTATTGTATAGTCACGCGGTTGCCCTTTTTGAGCTGCATTATGAGATGCTGAACAGGTTTGAATCAGTTCTATGTCGTGCACTTGATTGTGTATAATGCATGCTCTAAGGATTTCTTTTTACCCCTTTTGCTTTAGGGTGATGAACTACACCGGTAGTTCAGAAGCGCTCGAAAGGAAGTAAAAGATAAATGTTTCCTCCATTTCCAAAACTTGGGCTTAATGACAAATTCTCTATGAACTTAATCCCATCAGGAATGTACCTCCTGGTGTGTTAGCTGCCAAAGTCATTCATGTATATTTTTTTGCTATTTTTTGGGTATCCATTGGGTTGGATTCTCCTTTGGCTGCTTTGGGGAGATTATGAAACTTGTTTAACTTCGTTCTTTTTCTGTTTCATGATGTTGCTTGTGTGATCAGTAATCGGATTATTGACCACAGTTGTTCCCATGCAGCATAATTGCACAGGAACGTTTAGATCGGATAACGCACTTTTAACAGAGTTGTGCGTCTTTGATTCCATTTCACCGGCGGTTTAGACATCGGGTCAAACAACTGAAAATGGAGAGTCTCTGGGGCATTACTGAGTCCCCTAAGGCTTCTTCAGGAAGCAATGCAGAAGATAATGAGGTCCACTCTTGTCACTCACCTGGAAGTGTCCCAAAGTGAGGTTTTAGCCTTCAGTCAAAAGAAGAGGTAAGGATAAGGATAATAGAAAGGGATTCATTTATGCTGGCGACGATGCATCGAGAGGTTACGTCGAGTCACGGTCCGATCGTTGTGAGAGAATGAATGAAAACTATGAAAATGGTCAGACTTCTGATGTTGGGACAATCTATTCCTCGGTCAACAACTTCGGTGGAGAGACTTGGAAGTTCGATTCCTTTCGCAGTTTAAAGATTCTCTTTTGCTTGATCTACTTCTATTCATTTTCCCTTTCCTGTAACTGTATTTTCTCCATCGAACTTAATATGATCCAATAAACCAAAAAACTAGAAGACTTTTAACCTGTCTGACCATTGCTAATCTGAATATAATTACTTTCAATGTATTTGGCTATTTCAGTATTTCCCGGTCTTAATTTTATTAAACCTGCGCTTTGGACACTTCAGTAAGAAGCATGGGCTCCAAGGATGATGACACTGATGAGGTCACTCCCAAGTGTACTGATGATGAAATAATAGAATGGGCCAAGGTACTTTCCCTACTTTTCCTAAAAAATGTACTTTTCCAACTTCTTGAACAGAACGATGTTTTTCAAATGCTCCTGTGAGGATCAATAGGCATTGCTGTGTCGAAAGCAAACACTATTACATAATAGCAATTTTAAGTAAAGGTCCACGCCTGAAATACATTTTTGTACCTCTAACATTTCTAGCAGCAAAATGTTCTGAGCAGGAGAATAAAAGCGATCTGTTACAAATTGTGCATTACTTTGTCATGCGCTGCCTTTGGCACCAAGAGGATCAGAAGTAATTTGTCAACCTCTTCTACACTCGAAACCAATTAAGTATGAGCCACGGGAGTAGCTGCCTTGGAATGAGACGAAAAATACTTTGATATAAGGTGATTGTTTTGCCACAGCTGCTTCTGAGGTTAGACACTTGTTTATAGTTGATGGCATTTCATAAGTTTATATTTTGTTAAAGATGTTATGTTAGGCTATATGGTACTGAAATTTTCTTGTCGACAAGGTTAACGTTAGGATATCAGCTGCCTCTTGTCCAATCACAAGGAGAAGATTAATGGGCTCCATCTTTCTAATGTAAATGAATCTAATTATCATTCCCATATGAGTGGAGGGGATCGGCCCTCTTACTTGGACTTGGTCTGACAGATGTGACCCCTGTTATAACCGGTCATGCATTGAGGTGGAGTGATGCTCATACCACATTTTTGATGCATTTATTCAACTATTACTGACAGAATGGACGTTCTCAGGTTCTGGCCTTATTCACTGGGGTGCTGTTGGAAAAGCAAGTAGTAGTCATTTGCCCCAATTTGGTAATTTAACTGTTAAACTGCCTGGGTTAGTCATCAAACAGTCTCATTAGAATGTGGACGATTGATGAATAGATATGATTCTCATTGTCGGTTTACTTTGTTTGTTTCAGGGAGTCCTTTCAGTACTGTTCAGTCAATAATACCAATTAGTCGTCCATTTATCTGGCAATGCTTGTTTCTCCCTGTAAGTATAAAATGTGAAGCACTTCTGTTCTGAACATGATCAGTGTGGAATTTGAAGGTTATTTGTCATGACACTCATCGAGCCCGTGACTGATGCTGCCTCAGGTCCCACCGCAAGATGCATGATTTTGTTGATGCCCCAAAGTGCGTTCATTGTGAGTTGTTCCTCTTCTATTGATATTATTAACATATGAAGGGATCAACAAGAATATGCAACAATATGAGGCTAGAGAGAATATCCACAGAATAGTCCATAGAGGAAGTGGGTCACACAAGAAAAGACAAAGAAAGTTTATTCAAGATGATCTACTTGCTTAATCTCTTTTTCTATGTTACATATATAGAATATTGAAAATTATGTTTAAAGAAACTAAAAAAATTAATGGGAATAGTGGAGGTGACATCCAATTTAAAATGTTGGGTTCGAATGGTATATTTTGTACAAAAAAGTTAGATTCTAGCAAATCAGATGAAATCATATAAGTGTTGTAACTAACATAACCATTTTATATTTGGTTATGGAACTTTTCCTTATTGGGAAATGCGATTCTTGGGAAATATCTAAGCATGTTTTGAACTGTAATTGATAGAGATATTTTTGTTCAGCCACTTGTGTGCTAGTAATTATGAACTGTTCGTTGTCCACTTCAAAATTTCCTAATGCAATAATTGACACCCTCATTCCCTATTTGTATTGTTCCAACAGTCAAAAGTAAAGAAATCGTCTGCGTATATCTGCTACTATTTTTTCAATTGGAATAGTTTGTTACTTTCAGTGGAGGAGGACATTCTCATGTGATCTATCTAACTTCTTGGTGTGAGTTTTAGATTGCATAGCTCAATGACTGGAGACAGGTCCTTAAAGGCACCACTGCTACCTACTTTGATGCCTCCAAGTAGTGGGATTTCAGTAACTTTACTAATGTTCTCATGACAAATATCCAAGCATGTTCACGTAAGAGAGCCTTTTTATATTGAGTCACTTGATTGTACAAAGAAAATGTTTAGGTAAAGTTTATATTCAGTCACTTGATTTTATATTACATCTCATGGATTCTGTTTTTCTGTTAGCAACTGAATAATGACTGCCAACAATACCCTGCTATGAACCGGATTTTACCTTCAGCCACTTGATTTTATATCTGGTTGCACCTGTTTTGTTACCTCTGTTTCTTCTTTTTGCTTCAACCCAATGTTAGTAAATGATCTGCTCTCTCATTTGCACTCTCACTCTGTCATTTGCCATGCCATATTAATTAATTAAACCAGTCTGATTTTTTTTTACAAACTGCAGTAGCAGAATCAGTTCATAATTAATTACGTTTGCTAAACCAAGGTGTATATCCAAACCCGTGTCTTCTAGTAGGAGATATATGTGGAATATTGAATGTGTTAAGTCTGTCGTTAAACCCGATTATTTAAGACCGTCTGAGAAAAAACTGATTAAGATGTTACTTCAGATTCATTGATCTTGCTGATAACAGAATTATTTGTGTATAGGACATTCGTGGTTTTAGATTGATCAAAGTAACGAATACTGATTTCATGTGCACTCTGGCCCATCTATCAGTAAATGAAGTGCACGGTTTTTTTCTGCAATCTTGCACTTGTTTTCTCTGTTATACTCCCTTGGTATGATATATAAGTTATCGATGATGTTGAAAGTTTATGAGATTAGAAGTGGATGCTACTTGTGCTGGTTGGTGTAGACCAAATCATCTGAATCGGATTTTGAAATTTATTGTCCAGATTGAAAGCTCATTTTGAAGACAATCCAGGGGATTTGGGTAATCACAATTCGCAGGATAAGGTACTTAGGCCTCCTCCATGCGACAAGTGATCTCTTGTATGTGATAGAATTAACTGTAACATATCGTGGTTGTAGTTTTTTTTTTAGTCACATATATGGTTTTGATGCAAGCCATTGCTTCAATGTTCTTGTTCAAATACAACCAGGACTGAAACTTTGCACACTAAGAGAGTACTGCAGCAAGTAAATGTTGTTGTCTAGGTGGAGCTGGTCAATAAGGCCATTAATGGGAGAGTGAAGGCTTATTAAACCAATCTATTCTTGTTTAACTCTTAGTTCCGATATTAATTTTGACATGCATTAGCATAGAATTTTCAATCAAGTGTCGATATCCTTGTGTCTTTCTAGGCATTAGCATAAGACACAAGGAAATGAATGTTAACAAGGAGCTCCCATTTGGACTGCGTCAGATATCCTTACATGTTGGATGTTTTTTTCTCAATGCTCTCTTTCTATCATTTATAAAATCGTGTGAACTTGTCTGGCCTTGATGTTTTTTACCTAGCTGCAGTCGTACTGAAGCAATTTGTAAAACAACACTGGCAAGAAGAAGGAGAGACTTTTGTACATCCAATTGTTTCCGCTTCGGAAAACGTTGTTAACAGTCAGAAGCGAAAATTGTTAACATAAAAAAATGAAAGAGATTTTAGACAAGGGTGTTGCATTTTGGCCAGGTGACTCATCAAGTCAACTGTCCTATGGTACATTTGTGAGATGTCCTGCATAGATGCATAAGAGCGTATAGACACAGTAAATGTAACCATATTAGTAGTCTTCGGACACTTTAGATGCATGCAGCCAGCATCTTTGCTTGTAAGTGACAAACAACATCTCGCTGGGTTTGTCTCTTCTAGTTGCTTACCATTTACAATGTTGATCGTCTGTACAATTCCTTTTGTCTCACTATTTTTGGTCTCATTTCATTTATGATAGTGGTTTTCATCTAATTTATGTTACTGATCATATAGGTTCATACATGGTCATTGGATGCTAACCAGTGTGTTGCTGATGAGGATGAAGTTACTTACAGTTGCCGTGTGTCCGGTAAGCATTAGGAGGAGAAAGTTATCTGGTTCTTAGTGATGTGCCTGATTATGTTGTTAGAACTTCATAACTCAGCTTTGAATGAATTATCATTAATGTTTGGAGAAAAAGGGATAATTTATTGTTATTGTTGCTATTACTATGATTGTTATTATTGCCTGGAGAGACAGGACCAGGTGTGATATGCATTTCTGTTGATCAGAAGCTTTTCAGCGTGACTCTGCAAGACTTTTAAATTTCCTCCAAATGATATCCAAGTAATTTCAGTTCATCTAAGCTATTAGAAAGACATGTTGCTAATGGGAGAGTGAAGGCATATTAAATCAATCTATTCTTGTTTAACTCTTAGTTCAGATTATAGTTTTGACGTTCATTAGCATAGATTTTACACGGTGGTTGGCAGATTAGTTATTTTATTTCCTGTGTTACTGTGCAGCAAAGATACATGGTGAAGGTAATATTATGGTAAAAATACCACAGTTTTTCTAAGGAATAATGAAAGTACACGTGAAATGTGTGCAACTAACTCAAAAGGTAAAAGTATAGGACAAAGTAAGAAATTGAGACCATTTGGGTTGTGTTTTATTTTTTTTATGTAAATTGATTGCAATTTAGGAGTAATTTGTACTTTAAGCCTAATTGTCCCATTTTGGGGCGTAATTCAAGTTCATACCCAAACAATTTCAGCTTAAAATTCTTGGTTAGTTAGGAGCAATTAACATTTTAAGGTAATTGGACCGTAATGGTAGATAATTATTTGTTCAAGGAGAAATTCTTCTTCATTTGTTAATAAATATACGTAAACGATATAGAGAAAATATTCCAAATCAATTTAATTTCATACCCCAAAAATTTAAGCTTATACTTCTTTGTAAGTTAGAGTAATTAACATTATAAGGTAATTGGACCGTGTCGGTTAGATCACGTAATCTTCAAGGACACATTATGGTAATGAAAATAGGTAAAAGTAAAGCTGAAACGGACCAAATTGATTCAATTAGATACCCCAAAAAAAAACTGCAGCTTAAAATTCTTGGTAACTTTGGAGTAATTAACATGTTAAGGCAATTGGACCGTTATCAACACATAATGCAATTTATCATTGAGAAATTCTCCCTCATTAGTAAACCAAAGTATGTAAAATTATAGGCAAAATGTTCGAAATTGATTCAATTTCATACCCAAAAAATTTGAGCTTACAAATCTTTGTAACTTTTGAGTAATTAGAAATTTACATTTATTAGTTTTTAACATTTTTCCCATATGTGATTTCCGTATCAGGGCACTTGGGCGTTTGAGGCGTATGGGGCGTATGGGCCTGATCGTTTCCGTCTCGGCCGATCTGACGGTGGTTTTCAGGGTGGTGACCGTTAGTAACCCGAATCGTTGAGAGCTGGATCACGGGCAACCTTGCATTAAAAAAACAGTGTTTATGAACTCCATCTATGGAATGAGATAAAAAGCAACATATAACCCGGGTCTGGGTTTATCTGGCACTGATTCAAATGGGTTCAAACCTGTCCTATCGAATGTTGATCGCAGAACCTTCCGGGAGGCTAAATCTGAAGAGGCGAAAGCAGAGGTCGGGTTGGTAAGAGCAGAGCTGACGTTAAAGATCCGAGCTTCCTCCATCTCTTCTTCCCTTCCGCTCTACTTGTATCCTCCACCTTCGATCGTTGCCTCTCCGGCTGCTTGGCAACCGTTCAAGACCTCCGCTTCAGGTTCATTGAAGTTTAACGTCTGTCGCGGAAGCTTCAACAAGTGTGTCTGGGACAGTGGGTGGCCGGTTCAAGGTACGTTGCTCTTCATCCTTCTTCCTCTTCTCTCTCCACGTCTGCTCTCTCTTCTGGCCTGTCTTCTTCTGTGTTTTCTCCTATTTCTCTAATCGTCTCTCAGTTTTTTCTTTTTTTTCCTCCCTCTGGTTTTGTTTCTGTTTCCTGATCTTTGCGTCGCTCTTATTTACATTGTTTTCCCTCGTTCTGGTTGTTTAACTCTGTCTTTCCGTTTCAAACCTGTCCTGTCGAATGTTGAGCGTAGAACCTCCCGGGAGGGTAAATTTTAAGAGGCGAAAGCAGAGGTCGGGTTGGTAAGAGCGGAGCTGACGTTAAAGATCCGAGCTTCCTCTATCTCGTCTTCCCTTCTGCTCTACTTCTATTCTCTACCTTCAGTCGTTGCATCTCCGGCTGCTTGGCAACAGTTCGAAGACCTCCCGCTTCAGGTTCATTGAAGCTTAACGTCTGTCGCGGAAGCTTCAACAAGTGTTAATGCGGAACGATGGGTGGCGGTTCAAAGATGCGTTAAACTTCATCCTTCTTCCTCTTCTCTCTCCACGTCTGCTCTCTCTTCTGGCCTGTCTTCTTCCTTGTTTTCTCCTATTTCTCTACTCGTCTCTTTTATTTTTATTCCCTCCCTCTGGTTTTGTTTCTGTTTCCTGATCTTTACGTCGCTCTTATTTACATTCTTTTCCCTCGTTTCCGGTTGTAACTCTCTCTTTCCGTTTCTTTCACTGTCTCTTTCCTTTTCATTGACGCTCTTCCTTTCCTTTTGTCAGGGTTCGCGGTTACACTTTCTGTGCCGGTGTGTACTATTCGTATGCCAGAAATTAAGTTTTTTTTTTTAAAAAACTCATTTTTAATTCACCTGACAGCATCGTTTCGAAACCTGATCCTTCTTCCAAACCCATTTTTGTATTTTGAAATTAGTGCATTTCCGTCGTTTCCTAGAGATGAGATATTGTTACTGAAAAAAGTGTTTGCTCGTATGCGCCGGTGACATTCTTGCGTGTAGATGTCCCACTTCTCTTAACTCAATATAATTTATGTTTTTTTTTTGTAGTGCCGTTAACAGGCTGACGCACAAATGGCCAAAGTCGACAAAAGTGGAAGTGAAGGGAGTCGTCCCACAGCTAAGCGTCAAAAATTTGATCTGAAGGGTAAATCAACGGTTCTGAGATGATTCAAGTCGCTTAACGTTGAAAGCGAAAGGTATGTAATGTTAGTTCTGGAACGCCGAGCGATCCTTCCATGAGCCATAAATTAGGCAGTTATTAGTAAATGCAGCTGAGTAGTCATCATATCTTGCATGTCTGTAATATTGTTGCTGAAGCTGCCTATGCATACAATTACGGAAGAAAAATTGTAACTACCAGGTAAGAGTTAAGTTGGTCGAATGTTAATTTATGTTGGTGTTTAACGAATTCATAGTTTCATGAGTGTCGTTATGTTGTTGTGTGGGTCTCTATTGTCGTTAGCTAGTGATGGTCATTTTATGTCTTGAAATGGTGAAATTTTGTTGTTTTCTCAAGAGTAACAACAAGTACATGCATATGGTTCATAGAGTTAAAGAGGCCAAGCCTGGCCAGTTACTGTTACATATTTGTGAACTCATGCTGCTGGTAGTTGTTCAGCAATAGAGTTAGCTGACCCAGTCTGATTAATCCAGACAACATTCCATCCCTCATAGGTCTTCCAAATCGAATCAAATACTGCTCTAAGTTGCCACGTTGGGTTGCATGGCAGTTATGCCCAGCTTATAACTGTTTAATGTTGGTCATGTTGTTAGTGCTCGTCACTCTAGTACATTCAATTTGTCTTGACATCTAATCTGCTGTTCTGCACATAGGTACACAAAGGACACACAACCTACTGTTTGTAGCTCCTGCAATCTTACGCGGTTCAACAAAACGATCGAAGCAACCAATCTCCGTGATCGGCATATGGCTGTCTTGAGTCCCTTCCCACATTTACTTGGAATCCCGGTGCTTGTTATGAAAAAAATTTCTTAACAGAGATGGTTGCCGCGATGGAATCCACAAGACAAGTGTTTCCAAATTGGTGACAAGTCTCTACCGCTCAAACCCTCGATGTCTCTATCATATTGGGGTTGAGCATGCACGGAAAAAATGGTAGGCGGCAATTCATATTGAGTGAGTCCTCCACTTTGAAATCGACCTATTTGGAAATGGTGCTATATCGATTGCTGAAATTGAAATGAAGCTCAAACAATTGGCAGCAAAAGAAGATGAAACAGTAGACACTGTAAAGGTCTTAGTTCTTTACATGTTTGTCGGTGTGTTGTTTCCTGTTACAAGCACACCCTCAAAAAAAGGTTCGGATTATTCTTGGATGATTTTGACAACCTCATGGGGTATGCATGGGCTAACGCTGTGCACCGTTTTTTTGTGAAATGCCTGGATCACGTTCATGGGCCTTTGCACAGTATGAGACAGGGCAAGAAGCAAACAAAAGTATTCTTGAATGGGTGTGCAGTAGTCCCTCAGGTAGATTACTGCCCTTTCATTATATAAGAAACACAACTATCCTTTAAGATCTAATATCTCACTTGTTCTAATTTTTTTGTCTCCCACAGGTATGGTTATATGAACATGTCATTATATGCAAACCTCTTAAACAAGACTTCCCCCGCATTATGCGTTGGTATGGGGAAGGAAGAGAGCTCAACTATAAGAGGAAGCAGTCATGGGCGTCATTCTTCAACTCCCTCGGGGTGAACGAGGTATGTATGTACTTTTGTTCAACACAGTTCTTATTTTTTGTGATTACATGATGCTTGGAGTGCACGTGTTAAACTATTTACAGGTGCGTGATGAGTTGCAGCTTCAGGACCAAGAAACTGAGCTGATTTTTGCAGTGCCTAATACAACATCGAAGGTAGGGTACAATGACTACAACCAAATTATGAATTATTGATGAACAAAACCTCACCGTCATTACTTTCTGTGTAGGTCTTGAGGAAGCCAATCACTGCTACCAATACTTCAAAGAAAAAAAAGAAAATTGAGGCCCAAGGAAAGAAGATACGGCAATTGCGCAAAACGATGTTACAGGTTCTGTCAAATTAACCGATCATCTGCGGCCTTGAATAAGAGGTCTGAAGAAAGAGGTGAAAGGCCTAAAAAACAGAGGTAGAATGTCTGAACAAAAAAGGTTGAGGGTCTAAATGAAGAGGTCCAGTCTTTGAGGGAGGCTGTACAAGAGATTAGATGTCAAGTACCTTTCCAAAAAGAGGATGATGATGCTGGGATACCACATTTTGGTGTGGATCAGCATAATTTTGACCTACAAAAACCACATAAAAGTTTGGAGGAAGTGCATTGAAGATATTGTGGATGATATCCCCAAATATCAATGTGAAATAGGGATGCCACAAGTTGGTGAGGATTCACTAGGCGACCACATTGCAAATTGAGCGATGCACTAGTCCCGGACGAAGACGTTGCGTGCAGGCGAGGGGCTCTCAATAAGCGTGGCCAGCCTTGAAGAAAAAATTCAAGGATAAGAAGGAAGCCACTTAAATATCAATCACCAATAACTACATACCGTACAAGGGGCCCGGTAATGTCTGATCAATCGTCTCTTTCAATTAAATGACTATTGCTGGATTTTATATATTATCTAACTCTAACGCGATTCTGACTCTCTATTATATAGATAAGTCCATGGCTGAAGGTGTTTTCCAAAACAGATTCATTATTGATACAAACTTGTTTAGGCAGTGAACACACTTACGTGTATGGGTGGCTTTGTTTTGCTTTCCATTGTAGTGATATATTCACTGAGGTGTAACTTACATTGTCTGTTACTATATGATACAGGCAGTCTAATGTTGCTGGAAGCGTACCATTCACAAACATGCGTCAAATCATCAACACAGAGTTCATCAATGACCAAGTAAGAATTGTTTTCCACATTTGTATAATGTTGTGATCGTAAATAAATTATTTTGTACTTGTTTAACACATCAACAATTATGGGACTTCATTGGATTACATGAAAGGTTGTAGATGCGTACACTGAGTTACTTGAGGCACGTCAACAGAATGGGTCAACTAGTGTGAAAAGTCACTTCTTCAATTCTTTCGCACACCTGTTTTTGCACACGGTATGAAAATAAGTACAAGGCATATATAAAAAGTAATACTTTGGCATATTAATATTATGTTAACTAATTTTCATGTGTTACCTTCGAGAAGGCCAGTAAGTGTGACGAGGAAGAGTCCATGCATGATTCCGACACCAGCTTTAGTGCGTACAAGGTAAGCATGATTTGTAATGTATGTTGCCATAAATTGTGGAACAAATGTTATATTATGTAATGGCTCGTGGAATAGGGCCGATTTAGGGTCAACAAGCGTCCTACCTCGAAGCCCAATTTGGATGCCCTTTTTCGCCATTCAATCATGGATGTTGACTTAATGTTCCTCCCTTTGAACAACAAACTACATTGGCACCTTCTAGTCATCAACATGAAAGAGAGGCAGTTTCAATGGTACAACTCGCTACATCTGGAGGGTGCTTACAAGAATTATGCTATTGAAATTGTAAGTATGTCCATCGTGATTAGGTCTTTTTTTCTCAGCACAGTCATTTATATATATATATATATATATATATATATATATATATATATGTATGTATTTCTAACTTTGCTTTTACCCGCTTGGTATAGACCTATCAGCTCAGGAAGGAAATGGCGGCAAGAGGGGTACCTGACATTCAACATTGGCAATTTCTATCTGTCACGAACATCCCAAAGCAAGGAAATGGGTATGATTGTGGCATATTTATGCTCAAGTATATGGACAGCTTATCCCTTGGTGTGAAATGCCCAAATTTCAAAGAGGTATTTATAACGATATGTTAGTTCATCGTTACTAAGGAGTTCAGTTATCATTCATAGCTAATGTTTGCAAATATTTCTCTCTACCTTAGGAGCATGTGCCGCGTATTAGAGGAGAGATCGCAGCAGCAATTTTAAGAAGTGAAGTGGTATATTGTCACGCCATTATGATGATCTCCTTTGTTTTCATTCGTACATCTTATTCCCAATTAAGAAATTAGTTGACTAACTTTCACTTGTATTAAGCCATGCACAAGACCATCTACGAGGACCTCATAACCGATTCGTCACGCGAGTCACCATAGTCGGATTGTACAATTTTTTGCATGGTGTAAATCTCGCATTTTGTTGAGAAACGAACTTAGTGTTGGTACCTCGTTTTTTTTTTCGAGACCAATTGCCTACCACGAATGGTCACCACTTCTCGACTGCATTCAGGTATTTTCATTTTATGAGACTTGTCTTCATAAACCTGATGGTAGTTTAAGATTTACAAATATAACAGTAAGATGAGCTTCCTTCAACATGTGATGATTTTGGTTATACACATATGGGAAGCATTGGCTGACTATACAACCATGGGGATGGTACCTGTGGTTACTATAGTAGGTTAGTTTGGGAAACAGGAATGTACAAAATGATATTTTAAAACTTTTTGGGGAACAATTAATATTCAATTGGTTGTCCTGTTTTCAGCATTTTGGATCGACACCCCCGTGTTGAAGTACTTTCTTGTGCTGTTGTTCCTGTCCAACAAGTTGGTATTTTTTGTAGCTTCGAATGATATGCCCCTTGCAAGCAAAAAAAAAAGTTGCTCCACCGTTTACGTGATCTGCTGTTATTCACATTTTCTTTGCCTGACCCTAGTTCGATTGCATCCTGGCGGGAAGTTTAACAGTATTATGATGTAGGATCTATCATCACGTGGAATTCAAGTTGCTGTAACGCCAACTGGAATTCAAGAGATGGAGAACCTCATTAACATTAGAATCTATCATGAACTATACCAGGTTAGCAACTCCTCTAGTCGTTGAACTTATATGTGCAAGGATTGCTAGGAAAAGAGTTGGTATTACATTTCTTTCACCTTTTTTTTTCTCAATGTTTCAAAACCTAGCCATGACGCTGACCTGAAAATGTTTAGGACGTGCTCACCCTGGTCTGACTGGTATAACCTTGCTAGATGAATTGATATGATGTCATATTTCCTAGCCCCCTTTCCCTCATCTTGCTCTCTTTCCCACCCTCCCTGCCTTTATCCAATGGCTGTGCTGGAACCATCTCCCGTCTCATCCTTGAACTTCCCTTTTCTTCCTCTCCCTCCCCTCCCCTTCCAACCCCCACATGCGGGTGTTTCCCCGAGCCCGCTAGTGCGGGTCGGGTCCTTTGGATACCTGAAATGGTCAATGGGTTTTGGCCAATGCCACCACGACCCAGAAAAAGGGCTCATTTTGTGTGCCAAAAGCAGTCCACTTATTGGCCTGGGTTGGGTTCTGTAGTAGGCTTGGGTAGATCAGTTCATTATCGTCTACTTCTTTCCAACATTTACCGAATTGTCTGTAGTGGACCAATAGTTTTTTAGCTTCTCTGCAAGAACCATTTTAGTTGGCGATGCTTTTGGGTGGAGGCAAAACTATTCATTAATAACAGTTTTCTGTTTTGCCTTTTTTGTTTTCTTGTATACTAGGCACAATTCTATCATTACAGTCAGCATATGCCCAATGAGGCAGTAGAAAATGTTGTGGATGCACAAGAGCAGAATGGTCATGAACAAATGTCGTCTAAGCCTCCCGAGAGTGATGTTGAAATGCCACCTAGCAATGGTGAGAATGAGCAATTGCCTGCTAAGCATCCCCAGAATGATGATGATATGCCAATGATCACCGGTGAGAATGAGCAATCGCCTGCTAAGCCTCCACAGGATAATGCTAATGATGGCCCAGTTGTCAGTGGTGAAAATGCACTATTGCTTTCCAAGGAAAAGTTAGAAGAATATACACAACAGACAGTTGAATGAGTTTCACAAAATTTTGCAGTTCACACTATTGTGCGTTGTGCAATTGAGAAAGTTGTTGAATCTCCCTCTACCTGCTGCCACACAGTTTCATATTTACAGTTGACTGACTTGTATATGAAAATTTAACTATCTGTGCGAAGCCTGCCAGTAACTTTGAGAAAGCCTTTTGTATTACTAAACCTGCTAGGTGATGTGCAGTTGCTCTTCATATCCCTACTTCAGAGAATGCAGGTGAGGATTCAGTTTTGCTTCTTCAAAATTCTGTTTGGCTTATTTGAAATTTGCTTCTTGCTGATTTCCTAGAGGTTTTGCAGCCTGCTTGATTGCATGGGAAGCATGTTCTGTTTAGGTAGATGATCCTGTATCGTTAACAGGATGTTGTGGGAAAATATTATAGACTTATGTAAGTAGGCGTTTTAACTTTTGTCATGACAAGTGGTGTACGACCATGTAAAGCCGTGAGTTTGAGGCCAAATGCGCCATCATGTTGCCTGTATGTATGATGTCTCCGTTCTGTTTTTGTTGAAGGTGATGTCATCATTTTGTGCCTGGTACTTTTAGCGTTTAGTTTCTCATTCTACTCTTGAAATTTGTTTTTAGTAGGTCATGATTATTGCTATCGTCTTTTATATTCTCGTAGCTGCTGACGGATTTCTGGAGTGTAGGTTATTACATTATACAATCACTTGCATGATAATTTTCTGAAGTTACTATGAGTGCTGGCTACAACTTGTTAGTATTCAAAGTAAAATAGACAATATTACTACAACATTATGTGGTACAGAATTTTATTAGAAAAATCAACTGTGCCTATCGAGGAACTACTAATTGTTTGCGAAAACAACTAGAGGAGTAACCAAATTTGTCTTACTTTCATGAAATTGGTGACAACTTACTTTCATATGAAATTGGTGACAAAAATTGGGAGTATTCCTTAAAGCCGAATTCTCTCATGGTACCACGAACCTTTGAACCCATGTTATGGACAGTAGGAGAAGCAATTTGGTGCAACCTAGGGAGCTAGAATAGTAGCTGCCATGAGCTCTTATAAAACTTTACAAGTTCTCATCACCTGAAAAATGGTAAAGTTGAGGGATCATTTTCATGCATACTATATATCTTGAGCTTCCAAAAATTGCTTCAAGAAGAATTCTTCAGACCTGTTTCCTTAGGTCAGGGAATAACAGAAACAGAAGTTGTCACATATATCTTGCAGTTAAACTCCCTATGACATATTTTAGTAGAGAATCTAAGAAAAAAAAATCCAAAATTCAAAAAAATTCTGCTAGCAATTCTAGTGGATCACGGTATTAAGCCTTTGAGAAGAACTTCCAGTAACGGCTGCAAATGCATAGCATAACCTGAGTGCTTGTTGCCCATATGAAAAAACCACTATATCTTGGATGACACATATACCTGTTGAAGCACAAAAATGTAAAGCTGTAATTAAAGTTTAATGAGCAACTACACAAATAACAAAAAAAAAGGTCAAAGAGTGAAATCAACCACTATGTCATTACAAAAAATGCGAGCCTTCTGAATAGAGAGGAAATTCGGGTCAATTCAAAGAGTAAAAATGATTGTATTCACAGATATTGACCTATATATTCCTTTTGTCACCAACTCATGAATATCTTCATAATTAATCTTAATCAAATGAGTGAATGCCTGACGAGTAGTACCAATAGCAACCTTCCGTATAATCTCTCCAATCAAGATCATTGGAGGGCCAACATAGGTTATCCACCAATGTTCCTTTAGTTCAGGAAATAGGACACTATCTACTATATACTCACGAAAAGAACAAGCCATCGCCAAAATGTAATGCTTGCTGACTAGAAGAGTTGTACATTAGATCATATAGACTCAATAAGAGAATTAATTTGCAAAGTATAACCGGCAATTCATAAAGGTATTATCAAAACAAAGGATACACAGTACATGACAAAAGGACTGCAGCACACAAACTCATGTAGATAGAGTATAAAAAAAAGTGCATAATAAAGTAAAACATCAGCGTAGAAGTGTAAGCACACACTAGTAGAAACCAAGGCTATGGGGACGGGTTAAGCCTGTCCCCATAGATCAAAAATCCCGTCCCCACAGTGGAGCCTGTGGGGACTGTGTCACCCGGCTCTCTCTAGGTTTTTCCCTCTTTCTCTCTCTAGGTTTTTCTCTCTTTCTCTCTCTAGGTTTTTTCTCTTTTTTTCTCTCTCTAGGTTTTTCTCTCTCTCTCTCTCTCTATCTATGTTTTTCTCTTTTTCTCTCTAGGTTTTCCTCTTTTTCACTGTCACTTGGTTTTCTCTTTTTCTCTGTCATGGTTTTTCTCTCTTTCTCTCTCTAGGTTTTTCCCTCTTTCTCTTTCTAGGTTTTTCTCTCTTTCTCTCTCTAGGTTTTTCTCTCTTTCTCTCTCTAGGTTTTCTCTTTTTCTCTGGGTTTTTCTCTTTCTCTTTCTCTTTTTTTTTCTCTTTTCTCTCTCTTTTTTTCTCTCTTTTTCTCTCTCTGGTTTTCTCTTTTCTCTTTTCTCTCTTTCTCTTTTTTCTCTCTTTCTCTCTCTAGGTTTTCTCTCTCTTTTTTCTCTCTTTCTCTCTCTGGGTTTTTCTTTTTCTCTCTCTCTTTCTCTTTTTCTCTTTTTTCTTTTCTCTCTCTAGGTTTTTCTCTTTTCTCTGGGTTTTCTCTCTCTGGGTTTTCTCTCTTTTCTCTCTTTTCTCTCTTTTTTCTCTCTTTCTCTTTTTCTCTCTCTGGGTTTTCTCTCTTTCTCTCTCTAGGTTTTATCTTTTTTTTTCTCTCTCTCTTTTTCTCTTTCATTCTACTCTCTAGTTTAAATCCTAATCGACAATGAACTCTCAATTTTTCTCTTTCCCTCTTATTTTCGAAGACTCTCTGGGTTTTCTTTTTTTTTCTCTCTAATAAAATGTCTCTTTTCTCTCTCTCTCTTCAATGTTTTTTTTCTTTTTTTTCAATGTACATTCTCTGTTTTTCTTTATCGACAATGTACATTTTCTCCTTAGGAATCCTTTTAGCCGACAATGTACATTGTCTCTCTGGGTTTCATAACCGACAATGTACATTGTCGGTTCTCTTTCTTTTGTACATTGTCGGTTAGGATCCTTTATTCTGTCAATTTTCTACATTTTTTTTTTTTCGGGGTCAGCGACAATGTACATTTTCTCTTAGGGTCCTAACGACAAATGTTTTTTTGTCGATTAGGATCCTAACTTTTCAATGTACATTGTTTTCTCTCTAAGAAATCTAGCGACAATGTACATTGTGCTAAGAAATCTAAGTGACAATGTACAATTTCGGGTTAGGATCCTAAAGACAATGTACATTGTCGGTTAGGATCCTAGCGATAATGTACATTGTCGGTTAAAATCAATTGACAATGTACATTGTCGCTTTTTTCAATTGACAATGTACATTTGTCGGTTTAGATCCTAAACGACAATGTTTTCTTGTCGGTTTTCTCTAAGCGACAATGTACATTGTCGGTTTTCTCTCCTAAGCGACAATGTACATTTTTTCGGTTAGGATCCTAAGCGACAATGTACATTGTCTCTAGAAATCTAACAACCCACAATGTACATTGTCGGTTAGAAATCAATTGACAATGTACATTGTCGGTTAGAAATCAATTGACAATGTACATTGTCGGTTAGAAATCCAATTGACAATGTACATTTGTCGGTTAGGGATCCTAGCGACAATGTACATTGTCGATTTAGATCTAGCGACAATGTACATTGTCGGTTAGATCCTAACCGGACAATGTACATTGTCGGTTAGGATCTAACCGACAATGTACATTGTCGGTTAGAAATCAATTGACAATGTACATTATCGGTTAGGATCCTAAAGCGACAATGTACATTGTTGTCGATTAGAATCCTAGCGACAATGTACATTGTCGCTTAGGATCCTAACCGACAATGTACATTGTCGGTTAGAAATCCAATTGACAATGTACATTGTCGGTTAGGATCCTAGCGACAATGTACATTGTCGGTTAGGATCCCCTAGCGACAATGTACATTGTCGGTTAGGATCCCTAGCGACAATGTACATTGTCGGTTAGGATCCTAGCGACAATGTACATTGTCGGTTAGGATCTAACCTCAATGTACATTATCGGTTAGAAATCCAATTGACAATGTACATTGTCGGTTAGGATCCTAGCGACAATGTACATTGTCGGTTAGAATCCTAGCGACAATGTACATTGTCGGTTAGGATCCTAGCGACAATGTACATTGTCGGTTAGGATCCTAACCCACAATGTACATTGTCGGTTAGAAATCCAATTGACAATGTACATTTGTCGGTTAGGATCCTAGCGACAATGTACATTGTCGGTTAGGATTAGAATCCCAAGGGACAATGTACATTGTCGGCTTAGAAATCAATTGACAATGTACATTGTCGGTTAGGATCTAGCGACAATGTACATTGTCGGTTAGAATCCCTAGCGACAATGTACATTGTCGGTTAGAAATCCAATTGACAATGTACATTGTCGGTTAGGATCCTAACCGACAATGTACATTGTCGGTTAGAAATCAATTGACAATGTACATTGTCGGTTAGGATCCTAGCGAAAATGTACATTGTCGGTTAGGATCCTAACCCGACAATGTACATTGTCGGTTAGAAATCAATTGACAATGTACATTGTCGGTTAGGATCCTAGCGACAATGTACATTGTCGGTTAGGATCATAAGGGACAATGTACATTGTCGGCTTAGAAATCAATTGACAATGTACATTGTCGGTTAGGATCCTAAGCGACAATGTACATTGTCGATTAGAATCCTAGCGACAATGTACATTGTCGGTTAGGATCCTAGCGACAATGTACATTGTCGGTTAGGATCCTAGCGACAATGTACATTGTCGGTTAGAAATCTAACCGACAATGTACATTGTCGGTTAGAAATCAATTGACAATGTACATTGTCGGTTAGAAATCCAATTGACAATGTACATTGTCGGGTTAGAAATCAATTGACAATGTACATTGTCGGTTAGGATCCTAGCGACAATGTACATTGTCGGTTAGGATCCTAGCGACAATGTACATTGTCGGTTAGGATCCTAACCGACAATGTACATTGTCGGTTAGGATCCTAACCGACAATGTACATTGTCGGTTAGAAATCAATTGACAATGTACATTATCGGTTAGGATCCTAGCGACAATGTACATTGTCGTTAGATTGGGATCCTAGCGACAATGTACATTGTTGTCGCTTAGGATCCTAACCGACAATGTACATTGTCGGTTAGAAATCCAATTGACAATGTACATTGTCGGTTAGGATCCTAGCGACAATGTACATTGTCGGTTAGGATCCTAACCACAATGTACAATGTACATTGTCGGTTAGGATCCTAGCGACAATGTACATTGTCGGTTAGGATCCTAGCGACAATGTACATTGTCGGTTAGGATCCTAGCGACAATGTACATTGTCGCTAGGGATCCCAACCGACAATGTACATTATCGGTTAGAAATCCAATTGACAATGTACATTGTGGGTTAGGTTAGGATCCTAGCGACAATGTACATTGTCGGTTAGGATCCTAGCGACAATGTACATTGTCGGTTAGGATCCTAGCGACAATGTACATTGTCGGTTAGGATCCCAAACCGACAATGTACATTGTCGGTTAGAAATCAATTGACAATGTACATTGTCGGTTAGGATCCTAGCGACAATGTACATTGTCGGTTAGAATCTAACCGACAATGTACATTGTCGGTTAGGATCCTAACCCACAATGTACATTGTCGGTTAGAAATCCAATTGACAATGTACATTGTCGGTTAGGATCCTAAGCGACAATGTACATTGTCGGTTAGGATCCTAAGGGACAATGTACATTGTCGCTTAGAAATCCAATTGACAATGTACATTGTCGGTTAGGATCTAAGCGACAATGTACATTGTCGGTTAGGATCCTAAGCGACAATGTACATTGTCGGTTAGAAATCCAATTGACAATGTACATTGTCGGTTAGGATCCTAAGCGACAATGTACATTGTCGGTTAGAAATCCAATTGACAATGTACATTGTCGGTTAGGATCCTAAGCGAAAATGTACATTGTCGGTTAGGATCCTAACCGACAATGTACATTGTCGCTTAGGATCCTAAGCGACAATGTACATTGTCGGTTAGAAATCCAATTGACAATGTACATTGTCGATTAGGATCCTAACCGACAATGTACATTGTCGGTTAGAAATCCAATTGACAATGTACATTGTCGGTTAGGATCCTAAGCGACAATGTACATTGTCGGTTAGGATCATAAGGGACAATGTACATTGTCGCTTAGAAATCCAATTGACAATGTACATTGTCGGTTAGGATCTAAGCGACAATGTACATTGTCGGTTAGGATCCTAAGCGACAATGTACATTGTCGGTTAGAAATCAATTGACAATGTACATTGTCGGTTAGGATCCTAGCGACAATGTACATTGTCGGTTAGAAATCAATTGACAATGTTCATTGTCGGTTAGATCCTAGCGACAATGTACATTGTCGGTTAGAATCCCCTAGCGACAATGTACATTGTCGGTTAGAAATCCAATTGACAATGTACATTGTCGGTTAGGATCCTAGCGACAATGTACATTGTCGGTTAGAAATCCAATTGACAATGTACATTGTCGGTTAGGATCCCTAGCGACAATGTACATTGTCGGTTAGGATCCGGGCGACAATGTACATTGTCGGTTAGGATCGGCGGCGATGTACATTGTCGGTTAGGATCTAAGCGACAATGTACATTGTCGGTTAGGATCCTAAGCGACAATGTACATTGTCAGTTAGGATCCTAAGCGACAATGTACATTGTCGGTAAGGATTCTAAGCGACAATGTACATTGTCGGTTAGGAATCCAACTGACAATGTACATTATCGGTTAGGAATCCAAGCAACAATGTACATTGTCGGTTAGGAATCTAGCGGCGATCCTAACCGACAATGTACATTGTCGGTAGGGATCAAGTGACATTGTACACATTGTCGGTTAGGACCCCAAAACAATGTACATTGTCGGTTTACAATGTACATTGTTGGTTAAGAATCCAAGCGACAATGTCGGTTTGGATTCTAAGCGAGAATGTACAATGTCGGTTAGGATTCTAAGGGATTGTGCATTGTCGGTTAGGATTCCAAGTGACAATGTACATTGTCGGTTACGAATTCAACTGACAATATACGTTGTCAGTTCGAATTCTAAGCGATAATGTACATTGTCAGGATTCTAAGCGATAATGTACATTGTAGGTTAGGATTCTAAGCGACAATGTACATTGTCGATTAGGATTCAAAAGATACAAAGTACATTGTCGGTTAGGAATCCAAGTGAAAAAAAGAATAAAAAGAAAAAATCCTAGACAGAGAAAAAAGGAGAAAAAACCTAGATAGAGAAAAAAAAAAGAAAACCTAGAGAAACTTAGAGAGAAAAAAGATAAAAAAAACCTAGAGAGGAAAAAAAAAAAAAACTTAGAGAAAAAAAGAAAACCTAGAGAAAAAAGAAAAAAAACTTATAAAACAGAAAAAAAGAGAAAAACCTAGAGAGAGAGAGAGAACCTTGAGAGAGAAAAAAAACTTAGAGAGAAAAAGAGAAAAACTTAGAGAAAGAGAAAAGAAAAAAAAACCTAGAGAGAAAAAAGAGAAAAGAGAAAACCAAGAGAGAAAAAAGAGAAAAACCTAGAGAGAAAAAAAAAAAAGAAAAAAAAAACCAAGTGACTAAGAAAAGAGAAAAAAACCTAGAGAGAGAAAAAAGAGAAACCAAGGAACTAAGTAAAAAGAGAAAACCTAGAGAGAGAAAAAAAGAAAACCTAGAGAGAAAAAAAAGGAAAACCTAGAGAGAAAAAAAAAAGAAAGAGAAAACCAGAGAGAGAAAAAAAGAGAAACCTAAGAGAAAAAAAAAAACCTAGAGAGAGAAAAAAGAAAACCAAGAGAGAAAAAAAAAACCTAGAGAAAAAAAGCCTAGAGAAAAAAAAAACCTAGAGAGAAAAAAACCTAGAGAGAGAGAAAGAGAGAAAAACCTGGAGTGAGAAAGAGGAAAACCTTGAGAGAGAGAGTAAAACCTAGAGAGAAAAAGAGAGTACAGCTTAGAGAGAGAGAGAAAAACCTAGAGAGAAAAAGATAGAAAACTTAGAGAGAAATGTGATAGAATACTAATGTAATGAGGTTACACAAGTTAAAACAGGAAGATCTCTTACTTTGGGACAAAAATAAAAAAAAAATTGTTTACAAAGTATTACTTTTCATAGAACACATTGGTGCACTACAACTGTCATGTTGCATAATAATTTTTGTTGTTCATGTATTGTTGTTTACGAAACAATACATTTAAAGGAAATCATAATACACAACAACATCAGAACCACTCTGCTCCCCAACAGCTCTCATCAGTGCCAAATTTTTATCTTCATTTCACGTGTGTGGCATGCAGACTTCATTGAGAGCTCTACAACTGAAAAAATGACAATAAATTAATTAAAAATACATCCACCTCTAAATAATAGGATCTCAATAATTTGATTATGATATAGCATTTTTTCCTTCCAGACTCATAACTGGTATAGAATTAAACCACATTCAGGACTGATAATATTTCCATTACTGAATTCACATAAAAAATTGAGAAAGGAAAGAAGAAATCTGGAAACACCCCATAGAGCAATAAGAGTCATGACACTCTCAGCCTTTAAAAAATTAATTGCCGCAATAATTCAAGAGTACATGAAATTGTATTGTCCAAAGCAAAGATGAAAGATAAGAATAATATTTTGTTTGATACATGTTTGATAAGAATGGCAACAGAAAAAATTTATGTTTGATAAAAATGGCAACCAAAAAAATTTCCGTTTGATAAGAATGCCAACAGAAAAAAAATTTGTTTGATAAGAATGAAAAACAAAGTACTTTAAACAACTTCATATCATTTATTGCAAATTACATATTTCCATGACTCAAGTTATGCTGACTAAGCCACTATTGGACTTTTACAGACCCAAGACTCTGTCAGCAGCAGTTATGCAAAAACTCAGATATTAGAAAGATGAAAACCATATGAATTGATTATTGACATTGTGAAGAGCTACAACAACCTACGGAAAAAGATTCAAGTAAAGAGATTCTTTAATTAGTCAACCAAGGTGAAAAACCATCAGGTTAAGTGCAATTTTGTGAAACTAAGAAGTTGCAAATACCTGATATAGATGCTCACACTTGGAAGCCACATCACATGATAGAAGTTTATCTAGTTAATAAAGAAAAAAAAAAAAAGATAAACATAGAAAGATCACAAAATGACAAGGTGAAACAAATGAAACAGAACCAGAGCAGAGAACAGAGAACAAATAGCAAATTAAAACTGACCTTTTTAAGAGCAAATTAAGGACTGCTATTCGTCCTTAATTTATGTTCAGATGCAATGTACTTGTGGGAGGTCCACCAAATCTACGATCCAAAATTCCTCACACATGGCAGCTTCAAGATTGGGCCACATGTATGGAAACCATGCTTCAGCAATGCAAAAGACAGGGACATATTGAGCATGTGTACTACTAACCTGCCTCAAAATAAACTAGCTGAGAATGCAAGTTGAGTCATGATGGATACAGACCTGATAAAAAAGACAAACAAAAGAAGATACAAGGATAAGAATTATTTGCTAAAACACAATTATCCAGAACCATAAAAACTCAAAAGAAGACATGATTCAGGCGGCCAGCAAAATGGGACTCCACACCATAACGGAGCTATGAAACAAAGGAAGAACCCAAAGGAATTGAATTTATTACAAAAACAACGGAACCATCTGGTAGTGTTTGCCAGACAGAAACACGAGGGCATTCCACTTGCTTATTATTATAAACAAGGGTATATGTGAGGTGTTTACCATCAAAATATTTATTGCTCTAATCAGCTTTCTCGCCTAGAACTAATCTTAACTTGATTCCAACAACACGGAGAAGAGTTTGATAGGGAAGAAGGCCAACAACTGATGGAAAGAAGAATTCGTACATTTGACAACATAGATGAGAGGCCAAATAATAGAAAAAATAAATTAAAAAGATAAAATAAAGGAAGAAGAACTGGTGAGAGAATTCACTCACTTGTTGGAGCAAGGAGGATGAAAAGGAAGAAGGGTTCACAGCAGCCTCTGCCCACACCTTAATGTGGATGAAATGTACTCAGAATTGGTCTTAAACTAGTAAAAAAAGAGGAAGAACAAAAAGCAGCCAGTCATAAACAGAGGGATCGTAATAGTTGGGCTGATAAAGAGTTGTATCATGCTAATCTAATAAAGAGAAATGTTTTTATGTTTTTGTTTTTGCATTTTTTGACTTGAAGTTAAACCTACATGTACGTGGCAATAATACGATACACCATTACAGTGTAAAGCATCAATGTAGTCAACGTCAACATAATTGTGCCAAGGCTTTAAAAAATACATGTAAATTCTTACTATAATTGCCAGAAATAGCAGAATAAAATTTTAATTAATGTTAATTTACCAGCTTTAGCTTCGTCAATTGTAGTAGGCTTACGACATCTAAATTCATCCATCTGCCACACTGTTGTTGTCTCTCTCACCTATCAAAACAACAAAAAAAGATATTAGATTCCATGAACAAAATAAACATGAGCAAGTATTTGTTAGTGACATTATTTGTCTTAGAGCATTACCAGATCATCTATCAACTTCTCTATGTCTTCAAGTGTTAGATCAGGACGATAGCTTGAACTCTAGATGTTGTAACGATGAGCATGAAACGTCTCATTAGGAGAATAGTCTAACTAGAGCATCTATCAAAATACACCTACATCTTATCTTCCTTTTGAATTGTATGGGCTCCTTTCTCTCGGCCACCCTCTTTCTATAGAGAGATAACTTGTAGTGTTTCATCCAATGGAGAGGAGAGCAGATCATTTCCATTGCCAACAACTTTCCATAACCTGTTCCCCTTGCAATTTGCAAATTCAAAGGAGACATACAAATCAGTTTGATTAAAGTCCTCTAAGTTAATAAAGTTGCCTTTTGCCTAATTTCAAGATGCCAACTGAGAACACTGACTACACATGACCATCAACATATGCAATGAAACTCTTACCACAATTACTTAGTTTTGGAAGCTCATGAGCATAATTGGATGTTCGTTTGCTGGCCGCTGCAGGGAGAAGACTGGTCCCTGACAAAAACTTAGGGGGCTTTACAGAGGGTTTCTGATCTCTGCTTTTATAGGGTCCCTTTAATTAATCAATAACCTAATTAGTCAATATTAGAAGAACACTCGAAATTGTCTACACATTATGTATATCAACAAAGTGCACCTGTATAGTTTGTGGATGAGAAAGTGGTTCCTTGGAGATCTTATTCAAGTTTTTTAATGCAGATGCTCGGTCTTTTGGGCACAAGGCAAACACTTATCTGAAATTACATATTAAGATGAAGTTAAGCATAAGGTGAACAAAAGTGAGAGGAAAAATACTTTCCACAAAAAAAAGAAAAGTGAGAGAAAAACGCTGGTAATAAAAAAAGACATTACCGTAAGTCGTGCTTCATATCAAGGGAAACACACCTGTGTCCCAGCTACAGTAGAGCCATTGAGAGGATGGGCAGCACAAGATGTGACACTTCCTGATAATGGAATGAATGTATTCCGTGTCATTTGGTCTGTCGTGCCTTCTTCCTCCAACCTCACTTCAGATGCATTATTTGATTTTTGTGATAGGGCTCTACCTGCCGAGGAAACCGCTGCCTCAGGTTCCCATTTCTGGAGGCAGGAATCGATGTTGAAGGATGACAGAGAACTCCCCAAAGGTATGGCACTAGAGTTTGTCCTGTTCAAGTTCAGTTTATTCATCGACTAGCCACAAGTACAATTTGAGATTTTCGGCATAGACCAATAGCTAGATATGGTTTACATATTAAAGTTTATTTTGGTATCAGTGGTATATGAAATTAAAAGACCTGACATGTGAAGTCAAAGTTCAGTAAAGTTTTTGAAAATCAAACAACTAAAAAAAGTATAGGATAAGCAAAGGTCAACATTCACTTGGGTAAAAATATAGATAAGAGTAGGAGACTTCCTAGAAGAGCACTCAAAACTAAGCCCGAAAAAGCTGGGCTAACAAACTAACATGTTACAAAAAAAAAAAGCAGAAAAAGAAAGAAATAAATAACTTCTCGAGTCTGATAAGTGCAAAGAGTAGAAAACTGAAGCATCTTTTCCAGTTTAAAAAATAAAAAATCAACCATTCTTTCATGCTTTCATACAGAAGTTTAAAAGGATGAGCAAAGATTCACTCTGAGAATCCACTGAAAGGTGCTTTGAAAGAAAAACAAGTAAATTAGCACCTTTGAAGTGACATCGGATGACCAGATCACTTGTATCAATCATTTTCAAGAAATGAATATATCGCTCCTTGGAACTAGGCAAACAAAAAAGGAAGAAAAAAAGTCATAATTTGCAGTACTTATGTCGGCTTTTAGTAGGAAAATTAAAGCATCTCATCCACTAATTAAAATCAAACCTCTCACAGTCACTAGGTAGAAAATACAGAGCAACATCATCATCATCAAGGAACTGTTTTTGAAATATCCGGGGCCAAACCTCAAACCGAGGTAATAACACTGCTATCAATCTCGTAGGCATTCTTCCCAAAGCTTCAAGGGCTTTATGACCTATTGAGTTTGAATGATAAGCTTCAATGCCATGATAGATATTTCCTTCAAAGAGGGTTCCATGAACCTCAAAGCTTCCTCTAGAGAGTTTCCAAGCATATTTAGTTAGTTTCTTATTTGATACGCTTAAATAATGAAATAGACTAAAACGGCATCACTATTCACCATGATAAAGAAGGAACACTTACCTCCAACTGATGTTCCTTTCCCAATTTTCAGGGTGTGAGATGAGGGTTGTGCTTCCGATCATCCAAATTCTTGATCAGATGACTAGTAGGAGATGAAGAATCTCTCTTGCTTGCCCTTCCTAATGGATGAGCCACAATGGATCTCAAAGATGTTGATGCATCCTCCAAGTTGTCAATAGGCTTTTCAATCTTTTTACTTGTGGCAACCCCCGATTCTTCATTGGAGCTACCACACCTACCCAATTCATTGGTTTTTTTTCCCTGAATATGCATCAAATAAGAATGTCTCATTAAGATACCACATCTACGATAGTTCTAATGATATTTAAAGTTCAGAAAATAAACTTCTATTTTTCTTAAACAAGCAAGTTAAATCCACTGAAGCGCATATGGATCCCAGACATTTCTGAGCATCTCACAAATAGATCAATCAGATTATTGGACCTTCCTATAAAGCTCTTGAAGAGAAGCATCTGACTATAAAACTTGAAGTCCAACTCAAGTTTGAGACTAGGTTTGCATACTCAAAATCTGACATGGGATTATCAATAACCCCCTCATGTGGCCCTCTATGTCATTCCAATACAATGAAGAAAGATGTCCAAGACAATGCTGCTCTGTTTATAGCTGCTCTACTACAAAAAAGAAAGACATCCAATATGTAATACCTGATGCTTGCACACAAGCATATGTTTGTTTTCTTATTTGATCATTGTGCCGCAGACTAGAATCTTTCATGAGCTTTGAGTCAACATTGTTCTTCGCAGTTGTTTCAGACCTCGAGGGGAAGCTTCTCTTGGCAGTTCTACAAATAACATTTTTCATAGGCAAAGTTCTAGTAGAACCTTTCCTCGGCATTAATGCACCTGAAGCTCCTGGTGACTGATAAAATAGCCTTGGCCCCAGATCTCAAGTGGGCAGCCTCAGCTTCTGGAATGAATTTTACTTTGCCAGCTTCAGGAGCCTTAAAGGCCTTATTACCTTTATATAAAGGACTACAGGCCTTGGGAAATCCATTCCTTCTTTTTTCAGGAATAAATGAGCCTTGCACCATCACTTCATTTATGTCAATGGACTTCTGTTTTTTCCCTTGACTGTCCATTTTCTCATGTTACTGGAAACTGGCAGCAGCATCAGACTTATCACTGCTGTTCTCGTTCATGTTGCTCGAGGTAGTTGGGCAATATGAATCTGAATCACGCCTCACTTGACAAGCTTCACAAAACCATATATCTGGAACTTCATCTAGATGGTTCCTCATGCAATATCTAGCAAAGATATAGTTACATAATAAAGGAATATGTCAAATTCTGTTCCTGGCCAATCAATATGAAAGATTAAAGTCAAATCATTCTTAATAAACAGCGTGGTGCCAAAATAACGAAAAATAAAAAAGTAATAATAATGCATGCTTCTTTTTATAACAGGTCAGCAAAGAAAATCAATACAGAAAATTGTTTGCTATGGTGCAACGAGGATTGGTTAGACGTAACAATGCAGCATATCCTCCCTCATCTTAAGAAATTACCACTTTCAGTAATAATCACTGAATTGTCACAAAAGAAAAAGTACTACTCACTAAAGTACTTCAAAAAATTTATTAAGAAAACAGCTGAAAGCGGAAAAGTACCAGAATCAAAATCATTAGAAATATTAGTGGGTTATAAGGTTGAGGAACAGGCCTCCTAAGCGATTAGCCATTTTGGGATAGAACCAAGTTCAATCTTACTAGGTTTCAGCACAGGCACTCATGTATCCACGCTTAAACTATGAATGTGTAGGAACCCAAGGCAGCCCTTCAATGAGGGGGTACGTCATGTATTAATTTCACAAAATTCACAAATAGCAAATTTTAGGTTTTATTAGTTATGCTTATTATGTGTATAATGTCTGCTTAACTCCTTTTTCCATCTCTCCTTCTTACCCATTTTTTATTATTGACCTGAAGAAATAAAACTTCAAGACTAGAAAATAGTTATTGCAACATTCCTAAAAATTAATGTACAGCCCCTAATGTCTTCTTCCACAAACAACCATGTATAACATTGCCATCCCCCTCTAAAAAACAGATAATTATGATAATAAATTATAATACATAATTTTTTTCAATTAAGGCCTGTCATTCACAATATTTATTAGTTGTTATTAGAAGGCAACTTCCCAACTCCTAACCAAAATGTTTTCAAAACCCAACTACTCTTGCATACAACATTTCTCACTCCAAACAACTAGCTGAAGGCATTTCAGATACAAATACAAATTGTCTAGGCCTATAATGATATGTTGGCCTAAGAAACATAAAGATAATAAAGAAAAAAGTTTAAGAGATAACAAAGTTAGCATAAACACCGGCTTATGTTGGTGTTGGAAGCAACTTCGCCGAAAGTTGACTCAGAATTTAATTTTCAGGGTCAAGGACAGACGCATCCCTTCGATAAAAGAGACCTGACCCTCCAACTCAAGCCGAGTCTTGTCGAGTCTGCATTCAATCCGACTCACTTGGCCAATCAAACTCAGATTTTCAGGAAGTCAAACTAGTTCTCGACTTTCGGTCACACCACTGCAATAACATTTAAACTAGCCAATCTCTCCAAATTGACTATACAATTTTGTTAGAAAAATTGTAGCATGGTATTTTGGTAATTTACAGCAATCATATGAGTTGTTTAGGAGTTGGACTTCCTTTGATTTAATGCAATCTTTTCATTATTTTTAGTGTTCTTTACAAAAGCCTACTACAATCACTACATCACACCACCAATCAAACCCACTTGAAATAAAAATGGTTAAAAACTGTTGCTAACCCACCATCAATATTTTACTAAGGTCCATGAATAGTCTATGAAGGACAAAGTTGATGCTGCAACTTCTACCTTCCACAGTCTAATACGATGCAAGATAATCCATACTGAATAGCAATTCACGGATCCATTTAAAGATATACATAGAAACTTACATGTGTTCAGACACTTGATTGCAGTCATCACAAAGAACCATCAATTCTGCATAGCAAGGGACACCACAGATGCTGTACACTTCTTCCTGAAAAATAATTCATTATTTCAAAAAACTTGCAGGAGATGCATATTCTTTATTACGCAAACTCCTGAGCAAAAAGGATAGCCTAATCCGAAAATGTGGAAGTTCAAGAGTTAATAGACCAACATGACCACTTGCGTAATATAGAGAATTTAGAGACAAGTTACACGTTGTTTAAAACTTGTACTATGGAACTTATAAACCTATTGATTGGAGAACTAGTTTAGGAGATTTGGCTTCCAAAGACATGAGGAATGGAGTCTCGCATTGATGGATATAAACTTAAGACGGCGTCTGAAGGCTATTGCAAAGTATGCAAAACAGTTCCACGGACCAAAAGAAATTAATCGAAGTTATTGAACTTCGATCCACGATTATTTACCTGGCCACGATTCGTATCATAAACCAGGTAGTAAAGCATGAGATCATAGAGAAACAAACAACATAAAGCTCCGTAAAAAATTTGGTAGATAGGAGCAAAATGACATCAAGAGAAACAAAGAGACTAAAAAGATCAGATCTGAAATATAGAAGTAGTGGCCAATGATTGAGCAAAATGCAAGCGACCCGTCGAACAAACAAAAAGCCAGACAAGCAAAAGCAAACTACCATCACAAAAAGAAAGTCGCAGAAAGTAGACAACGCGCACATTTCTATAGGTTTTGGAAAAAGAATTTACCATTCGTCTCTTCGCGTATGTCTCTTCCTCGCTGCGCCACCCAAACCGCCAATGCCCGTCCCCTCTCGGAACACCAGGAGAACAAAACCGCACGTCCTCCTCTCTGTCCCACCAATCCGTACCTATTCCGCCGTGAAAAAGGAAGCGGAGGAGCAAAAACCGAGCTCTCCCAGCAGTGTTCCTTCCTACCAGAGCAGCCTCCCGACCAAAAATAGCATTCACCCCTCTGCCTTTTTAACTGGAGCTTTCCGAAAGTGAATTTCTGCGTGTACGGTATGCATCTTTCGGGAAGCCGAGTCGGGACGGGAAGGGGAGCGGGGACGGGAAGGGGAGTCGGGACGGGAAGGGGAGTCGGGATGGGGAGGGGGATGAAGAAGGGTGACATATATAGTATTGAGGGGTAATTTTGGTATTAAAATATAAAAAACGATGCAGCCGTTAGAAGATGCGTTCTCACCGTTAAAAAAAGTGAGAACGCGGGCGCACCGCCAGCTCCTTTTATTTTATACTAACTTTTTCTGTTGTCGTTTCCATTGTCAATCATTTTACACATGCTAAACTAAATAAATATCACAAGAATTTGGCAGCATTAAACAGATAAACATACTACAAGCACAAAGAATATGGATGATGAACACTTGTTGGTCAAAGTACCTCTTTGTGACGTTGGAAGGCTCTTGATTTTTCCTCTCCACGAAGATCCCCTGCATATATAATACCTTGTTTGTTGGCCCCAAAAATAATCTATTGAATAATCAATAAAGGAAAAGGAAATTATATGGATCTTTATACAAAAGAAGGGCAAAAATATAAGAAGAGCTACCCAAATCTAATTATCCAGGACTTGGAATATAAATTTATTTTTCTATTATCCTAGGCATGTAAGCGGAAGTTGATCCAGCCTTCAGAAGACATGAACAAAAGAAATATGATATAAAACGTATCTTGTAAGCTACAGAAAGAGAAGCCACAAAATTTAATACAACTGACCCAATTTTTCATGTTTAGTTGAATGCTATTGAGTGAACTGTGTGAATTTGAGGTGAGCTGAACATACGGATAGTGCCTAAGCCGCCTGTCCCATGCATAAATAACTCCGTTGAGACCGGATGCAAACAATCTGCAGAAAAATACAGGTATCCCTTAGTTCAAGTAAAAGAACATGAAAACCTTAAGTATGCCAGATAGAATTAACACCTCAAATGAAGGACTGCTTGTATTTTTATGTTTTTGTACAACTTAAAGCCCCTAATGAACAGCTAATGTTACTTTAAAAGTAAATTTAGAGGAAAAATTGTTTTAATTTCAGTATCCTAAATATATCATGTTAGACAACGGAGCTTGTAAAATGACAGAAAAAAGTTGGATGCAAAGTGTAGGTCTAGTTTTAAGAGTCAGCCAAAAGCTCCATCTGCATTTCTTTGTCAAAAATTATAAAAAAAATGTTTTTTCTCAAGTTTATACTCCAAAGGAGAATAAGTTGGCATCCTTGCATTGTCATCAGTGGTAAGACCAACATCAGATATGCCGAAGGTAATATCATCTCTAGCTTATCCTTCATAGGAATAATAAGTGATCCTAATAAGTGTAAAGGTGTAGTGCTATAACTCATTCTCTTTACCTTTCATAGGAATAAGAAAAACACATATACTCACTAGAGATAAGTACAATAATCTCAAATCTCGAGGGTAATATCATCTCTAGCTTATCCTCATCATCCAAACAATGTTCATTTTCATTTCGATTCACAAAAACATATAAAACTATCTTTTCTTCACTTTGAACTTCATGGATAAAGTGTTCTTTCCATGCTTTATGGACACTTCTTTATCTTGTTGAAAACTTGAAGTGTCATCATGGGGCACCCCCAATACAAGTAGTAAGACAACATAAAATACATCTATGCTTTGCAAAATATTCAAGTAACAAATTTGACATAGCATACAAGTGACACTTTTTCAAGTCTTAAAGTCCATTTACAACAAGAAACATGGCATAGCATACTCTTCTCCAGTTAACCAGTTAAAAATTAGAAGAAATTAATACTTATTGAGAAAATAACACTAATTTTATTAAAACAGAACAGGCAATTAGAAACTAGAAAAGAATTAAAATAGAAACATTGTAATAATTTTATTACTGCCACTAATTATTTCAAAAAGAAAATACCATTACAACAATCGGACTAAAAGTTACCTTCCATCGAGGCCTCTATATCGCCTACATAAATTCAAATACTAAGAAACTATAGAGAGTGTCGTTTTTCTTAATGTCGAATACAATCACTAAGGAATACATCTACAAAACAATTTAATATAGTTGCTCCAATAAATGGAATAAAAAGAATTTCACCTGAACAGCTTGCTCAAAGCACATGAAATTCCAAGTTCTTGGATCTGTTTATGCCATAAGGGATAGATCTATTCACATCAATGAGGTGAAACAGTCGTAGACAAGAATCCATGTCAAATCTCCATGCATCATCATGTTGCTTAACTGCATCTTTCTCCACCAAAATTTCTTGTGCAGATTCACCCTTTGGTGACTTGCCATCTTTCCTTACCCAAGTAATCGAATTTGGATGGGTCCAAATTGTGTGTGGCTTAATGGAGGGTCACCTGTCCTTACAACTAATTTAACAATAGAGACCTACAATAATCTGATTGAGCCTTTGTTTAAGTGATCACATTCAGGTCCCTAGTATGATGTCTTGAGTTCTAGGCTCGCCATGAAAATTAGGATGTGGGAAATAGCAGATGAAAAGGGAAAAAACGAATATTACTAGTTGAAGAAGAAAACAACATGGAACTAGATGTGGAAGAAGGGAGAAATACAAAGAATTACAACCACATATTACCGTGAAAATTCTCAGATACACAAGAATTAGAGCCGTATTGGCTAATTCCAGCACTCTAAAATGGGAAAATGCATAAGTACAGCACCAAATAAATGCTAAGCAAGAGCAAGAGAGATGGATTGTTTTGATAATTTGCAGAAAAAGACAAAAAAAAAATGAAATTTAAACCAGGAAAAAAAAATCTCCCATCAGGAACACGGAATTTTAGGGAAAGTAGAGAGAGAGAGAGAGAGTGCATTAGTACAACACCAAATAAATGTTAAAAAAGAGCAAGAGAGATGGATTGTTTTGATAATTTACAGAAAAGACAAAAAAATGAAATTTAAACCAGGAAAAAAATCTCCCAACAGGAACATGGAATTTTAGGGAAAGTAAAGAGAGAGAGAGAGAGTGCATTAGTACAACACCAAATAAATGCTAAGCAAAAGCAAGAGACATGAATTGTTTTGATAATTTACAGAAAAACAAAAAAAATGAAATTTAAACCAGGAAAAATATCTCCCATCAGGAACACAGAATTTTAGGGAAAGTAGAGAGAGAGAGAGGGGGAGAGAGAGAGAAGAGGGAGAGAGAAAAGAGAGAAAAGAGAGAGAGAGAAGAGAGAGAGAGAGAGAAAAGAGAGAAAAGAGAGAGAGAAGAGAGAGAGAGAAAGTGAGAGAAAGCGAGAGACCAAAGAAAAGATACATACCTCTTCCAACGGACTCCAGATTTCAATCCCAATGGAGAAATCCCAAATGGAATAAGAGCTGCCAATAGGAGAAAAGCCACATGGGGAGACTTGCAGAGAGGCCGTAGTGAGGAGCCTCATTAACTGAAAGAGAGGCAGCGACAGCCGCTTTGGTCGCTTAGGTTTATGCTTCATAATTTCGTGGTTGTGGGCGGATAGCTTCCTCGTTTCCCATTGGAAGAGAACAAGGGCAAGAGGGTGACGGGCCGACGGGCGACGGGTGACCGGCGATCGGCAACCATCAAGCGGCAGCCATCAAGCGGCAAGTGACGAGCGGCAAGTGACGAGCGGCAAGTGACGAGCAGGAACCGGGAAACCTAGCTTGATGGAGAAGAACGACGAGAGTCGGGAGGGCAGAAAAATGAAATAAAACGCTTAAGTGAACTGTAAAAGGGTATTTTGGGTATCGAAAAATAACTTCTTAACCGACGTTTGTTATCCGCGTTCGCACCGTTAAAAAATGTGCGAACGCGGCCGCACGGTAGCCCGGTCCATTAAAATATCGGAAACGATGCAGCCGTTAGAAACCGCGTTCTCACCGTTAAAAAAGTGTGAGAACGCGGGCGCACGGAAGATTTATATATAAAATATACACTCACAAACCTAGCAGTTTTACGGTAGCCAAAGACGGTAGCGGTGATTTCACCACCGTCTCTCAGGCCGTGGCGGCTGCACCAGACAACAGCTCCTCCCCCTTCCACATATACATAAAGAAGGGGACGTATACAGAACGAGTGAAAGTTGGTCTAGCAAAGACCAACATTGTCTTCATCGGTGACGGGATAGGCCGGACCGTCATCCAATTCAACCGGAGCCGAGCAGGGTTTAGCAGAACCTACGACACCGCAACGCTATGTAATTCGTCGACCCACGAAGAGGGGACCACAATGGAAGTACATTACATAATTTAAGAGAAGTGGGACATCTGCACGCAAGAATGTCACTGGCGCATACGAGCAGACGCTTTTTTCAGTAACAATATCTCATCTCTAGGAAACGACGGAAATGCACAATTTCAAAATACAGAAATGGGTTTGGAAGAAGGATAAGGTTTCAAACGATGCAAAATGGGAATAAAAAGGAGTTTTTTAAAAAAAAACTTAAATTCTGGCATACCTAATAGTACACACCTGCACGAAAAGGTAATCAACCATAACCCTCTCACACGAAAGCAGAGAGAGGATTAGAGAGGGAGAAGGAGAAGAATAAATGAAGGCATAGATCAAAGCAGAAAGCGAGAGGGAGATTGAAAGACAGCAGGAAAGGAAGAGAATTTCAAATGTCCACAGAGAGTGAGTGCAAAAGAGAGAGAGCGGAGTGAAAAGGAAAGAGACAAAGAAAGAAACGGAAAGACAGAGTTAAACAACCAGAACGAGGGAAAATAATGTAAATAAGAGCCAATGGAAAGATCAAGAAAGAAAAACAAAACCAGAGGAAGGAAGGAAAAAAAAAAATAAAAGAGACACGATTAGAGAAATAGGAGAAAACACGTAAGAAGACAGCCGTAAGAGAGAGCAGACGGGGAGAGAGAAGAGGAAGAAGGATGAAGATCAACGTATCTTCAACCGCCACCCACAGTCCCACACCCATCTGCTGAAGCTCATGACAGATGGTCGACGGTGCTTTGCGTAAGGTCGACGGTGCTTGCGTAAGGTCCACGGTGCTTGAAGACGGAGAAGCCAAGAAGGGAAGAAGGAGAACAGGGAGGGGAGTCGGACGGAAGGGGAGTCGGACGGAAGGGGAGTCGGACGGAAGGGGAGTCGGACGGAAGGGGAGTCGGGATGGGGAGGAAAATCGGGACGGGCATGAAGAAGGGTGATTAGGGGTAATTTTGGCATTAAAATATCGGAAACGATGCTGCCGTTAGAAACCGCGTTCTCACCGTTAAAAAACGTGAGAACGCGGGCGCACGGAAAATTTCTCGATATAAATATATTTATCTTTGTTTGTTTGTTTCTTTCCTGGAACGAACAGATGTGCGGGGCGATGGGTTCGTGGCACACAATATGACGATTCGTAACGTTGCCAACCCCCACAAAGGAGCAGCCGTGGCATTCACCAGTGAAGGTAACCGAACTGCACTACACGCCAGATTTATGGCGCCGTCGACGTTATATTCGAGAAGGCGAAGGCAGTCTTTCAGAACTGCAACATATATGCGAGGTATCCTCTGCGTGGGCACAATGTTACTATTACGTCCCAGTGGAGGTCCTCCGGGAGAGAGCAGAGTGGCTTCTCCCTCCACAATTGTACCATATATCACGGTGGACCCGACACTTGGTGTGAAGGGACGGAGCGAACTGCTACATGACGGCTTCCTTGGTAATCCCTCGCGACCATTCTCGACGACTGTGGTGATGCAGTCGTACTTGGACGTGCTCATCCACCCTGAAGGGGGGATCCAGAACGGAGAGAGTACTACTGCACCCACTGGGACGTTAGGAACGTTGTACTACGGTGAGTATGGTAATAGAGGTCCGGGAGCTGACACTACTGGGAGAGTGAAGTGGCCTGGATATAGACCCGCAATTACCACTGCCGCTGCCATAAAATTCACTGTTGCTAAACTCATAGGCGGAGATGAATGGTTGCCAAAAACACGTATTCCTTATACTGCTGGTTTGATCATGTAGTTCTTAATTTGTAATTTTATATATGTACTCAAACTTGATCAAGAAGAAAACAGAAAAAAAAAAAAAAAAAAAAAAGATTGCAATGTCGAAATGGCATGATGAAAATGAAGAGAAGGTTCAGCTAGGCGCCACTACTCAAAACCAAAACCAATTAGGAAGAATAAATTAATACGAATTAAAAATGTACCTAGTTTGTAATTAATACAATTAGGTAATTAATGACATAATGAGAAATAAGAGTTACTGATGGTTATTATTTTTGTGTTACGAGATTAATTAAGGTGGAATATGATATTGCAAGCTGGTTAACGGGACAAGGTATCAGGGTTAGGTTCAGATCTTCTGAAGGTGCCACATTAATTAATTGAGACCACCAGCCAACACGTATGTACGTAACAACTCAAAATACCACCAAATATAATAAAATGTCATACAATATATGTAGAAATATAGTGCTTTTTAACTTTTGATGTTATTTTTAATATGTTCTAGCTGTAGTATTTTACTAGTTTTTCATATATATTTGTAGTACTTAATTTGTGATAATTTTACCATATTTTGTGGTATGTTAAGTTTATAACATGTCATTGGTGATTGATAATGAGGAGAGGATGGATCTTGGATGGATTTCTTCAAATTCGAAAAGAACTCATAAGTAAAGAGTTGATGAAATTTTGCACAGAAAGTAGCCGAACAATGAAGATGTTGTTTGTCCAGTGGACCAAGTAAATCCGATTTGTCGTACTCATGTTTATGAATGGGAAATTCAAATATAATCTTTCTAGCCTTAAACTCATCCCATGAAGCTCTGAAAACATCACTAAACACGACCGGGTGCACTTTTGGAAGCAGATACGATAGTGACTCTTCTTAAGCTTCATTCGCCTTAGTCTCCGGTTCAGTATCAACTGGAATAGGCACTTCGGTAGAAGTAGGACAATAAGCTTAAGTGTGCCGAATAGGATTTTCAACTGGAGTTGCAACGAGGCCGAAGCCTTGTGGCTATACCCGTGCTAGGAATAGGGGTACCTCGTGTTTTTGGAAGTATTTTCAACATTTTTTATGCAAATTTTGGAGGAAGAGACTTACTTGATGGTGGGCATTTGTGATGGAGCTGAGGCAGTGAAATATCATCAAGTTCGGAGGAGTGAAGACTGTTTACCTCATCTTGTTCAGAAATATCTTGAGTATGCTTTTCTTCATCCTAATAATTAGTATTCTCAAACTCTATCATAGTATAAACATTCTCTGGAAACGCAAGCTGAGCAGCAACAGTGACAACTTTCAAAACAAGATATGTAGTACATGACACTTGCTTTTTAACCCAAACAAACTTGTATTTCAGGTGGTTCTTTGGAGGACTTCTGTTGTTGTGTTTCAAATCTCTGAACAATTTATAACACTGAGAACGTATATGGCCTAGATCCTTGCAGTAATAGCATCCACTTTGTTGAAACTTTGATGTGAGACTCTCTTTTGAGACCCCTCAACGAATAATTTCATTATTTCTTGGGTATTGAAGTTGCCCGAACTGCTCGCATGATGCGCCTAAATCAGTCTAAATACGCTCTTGGATTACTGGCTTGGATGGGCCTCTTAGAGGTGAAGCCGATCTCTACCCTTGTCGTTTCTAGCTCCAAGTTATCGATACATGAAGGCATCCCCATGACTGACCCTTCACTACAGTTGGTGCACTTCAGTACCTCACTCTGGCCTGGCATGACTTACAATATCTAGTGAACCAGGCCTACCAGTTTAAGCAGTCACCCATTGACACACATTGGACAACAGTGAAACGAATTTTGAGGTACGTAAAAGGTACCCTTACTCATGGGATTCATATTCACTCAGCGAAAGATATAGGCATTGATGTGTTTAGGTGCTGATTTGGGCGGATGCTCCAGTGACAATCGACCAGTAACTGGATTCTGTGTGTTTCTTGGTGGTTCTCTCATATCATGGACCTCTAAGAAACAACCCACCGTGGCATGTTCAAATGCTGAAGCTAAGTATAGGACACTAGCCATAGCTACGGCTAAGGTCTCCTAGATATTACAACTCTTTCAAGAGTTAAAAATTTATGTTCGTGATACCCCCGTAACTTGGAGCGACAATCTATCAGCAACATATATTGTTGCAGATTTGGTCTTCCTTAGACAGGTTAAACATGTGGAACTCGATTACCACTTTATTTGTGAATGTGTAACCAATGGTTGCATTCGCATACCGTATGTTCCAACTCAAGATAAGTTGTAGATATATTCACCAAGGGGGTTCCCTGCGCTCAGTTTGTGCATAGGGGTGGCAACTAGGCGGGGTGGGGCGGGTTTTTGGAAACCCGTCCCCACCCCCGTGAAAATCCAAGGAAACCCGTCCCCGCGAAAAATCGCTCCGCGGGTTTGCATTGTAAACCTATCCCTGCCCCCGTGAAAATCCGAGGAAACCCGTCCCCGCAAAAGCCCGCCCCGCGGGTTTGCATTGTAAACCTGTCCCCACCCTCGTGAAAATTCGAGGAAACCCGTCCCCGCGAAAGCCCTCCCTGCCGGCTTGCATTGTAAACCCGTCCTTGTAAAAATCGGCCCTGCGGGTTTGCATTATAAACCCGTCCCCACCCCGCGGGGCAAAAATCCGGCCCCGAACCCGCCCCGCCCCTCCCCTTGGGTATCCGAACCAACCAGCCCCGTCCCGCCCCGCGAGTATCCGAACCGACCCGCCCCACTATGACATGTTCAGTATTAAAAAATTTTAAAATATAAAAAAAATCAAAAATAAATATTATAAACATGTAAGCATATAAATACTTATGAATCATGTAAAACTTAAGCATGCTGTCAAACATAAAAGTTATTAATATATTTTTTTTTATATTATATATTTACCTTCTAATATTTTATTTTTTTACACAGGTGTTAAGCGAGTCGGGTCGGGTTTTTGGGGTGAAACCCGTCTCGGCCATGAACCCATGACGAGTTTTGCTCCAAAATACCAAACCCGCCCTGCGGGAAAAAATGTAAACCCGAATCCGCTTTAAGCGGGTCGGGTCGGGGCGGGTTCCCCCTTAACGGGAACCCGTTGCCATCCTTATTTGTGCGGCTTTTATCCATGCTTAACGTTATGCCCAGAATGCTCAACTTGCGGGGGAATGTTAAGGGAGAATCTGTTTAAGAATCAATCACCTAAAATATTTGATTGGGTTTCCTTGTAACACTAATGTCTTATGTATTCTGATTGTACTAAACTAGGCATATTTCCTAGTTAGATAGAAACTCTTGTCTATATGTACACAAGCTATTCATTCAGTTCAATACACAAAAAATTATATTATCTACATGCTTCAGTAATTATTTAGCTATACTTAGTCCAACATATTGGAATTAATTAGTACATCTAGTATGTAAACTTATGGATAAGCTAATTGTTTATCCCATATAAGTTAAAAGAAGTAAATTGGCTGAAGAGGGAATCCCTAGAATATGTATGTTGTCCTTAGTATTGAGATGTGCCTTGAATTTAATGAGTGTTTGAGTAGAGTTCCAATTAACTTACAACTCAAGCAATTGTTTTGTTTTCTATTGCACTCGCTGATTACGATAATAATAAGAAATGACGATCACAAGAAAGTATCTTTTGTTATTATCCCTTGCCATTTTGGCTCATTACAAAGGGGTGGCACTGAACCGAGCCAGCTCGTGAACAGTGCGAGCTCGGCTCAGTAAAAGCTCGATTCGGTTCGAATTATTTCGAGCTCGAATCAAACTTGAGCCTTGAGTAAGGCTTGTTTAGTTAAATGAGCCAAGCTTGAGCTTTAGGTAGTTCGACTCGAAGCTCGATGAGCCGGCTCGTTTGTATTTTGAGTTATATATTTATAAAATTGGGTGTAATATTTTAGATATTTGAAGAAGTGAGAGCCTCAAGTTCTTTCAGAAATTGCATTTAGAATTGTCTTTTTAAATTTTTATTAATGATTCTATTAACCAAAAATAATAATTAATTAAAAAATAGTTCTACGAATTTTTGTTTTAGCATAATTGGGTATGTAATCAGCTTATAATCACTAATCTAGAACTATTATTGTAAATAAATTTAACTAGAACACTTAAAAAACCCGAATTGGCAAACCCGTTGGGCATGGGCTGGAGCTCTTGCTGGGCTTTTATGGCCTGGAGCTCAACTTAGACTCCATATGGGCATGGGCAAAAGTTTGAGTTGGGCTCGAGTTTGGGCTCGATTAGGGGATTGAGCCCACTCGAATCGAGCTCGAGCTTGTTTTAGTCACTCGAGCTCGTTTGAGTCAATCGAGCTCGAGCTTGTTTTAGTCACTCGAGCTCGAAATTGAGCCCAGCCATGGGCTCGAGTCCGAGCTCGCGCTCATCTATTATGGGCTGAGCCGAGGTCGACCCATCATAGGTTCGGCTCGGCTCGGCTCATTGCCAGCCCTACAAGTACATAAGAGGATCTCTTCTCTCATCTCGCCTCAAGAGTAGGCTACACCGGCCTAACCACATCAATTCCTTTCTTGTTTTATTTGCTTCGATTTAATGTTTTTGCATGAGTGCAATTTTCCATAACACTTATCTATGGAGGCAACCCGTGATTAATTACATGGCAATGCATTAGATGATCATGTAAAACGTACTACATTAAGTAATTAAACTAGTGAAACACAACTGGAATCCGAATTAGTTTGTCTAATTAGATAACGGGTAATTAATAGAGCTACATAGCTTTTTATAGAAAAATTGGGTCTTTTTTTTTAAACAAAAGAGTTACTTTTTCTTAAAAACTTGGTCATTTTTCATACGATTCCCAATTCCTTCATTTCAGTTGATCTAGTAAGGTGTTCAGATTTTTGGACTTGAGATGGTTATGTAATGTGAGGTCATGAACTTATAGAGCTTCGATTTTGAGAGTAGAAAATATGGTTTATTTATTTCGCAGGGGTTGCCAAAAATAACATGCCAAACTTTTATTCCACAGGAATAATTAGTAAACTGGGGCTACAAATTTAGGCAAGAGGGAGTGCTTAATGTAAGTAACCTTAGAATATTATTCCAGCTATGAGAAGGAAGGGGTGTCGGTTGGTTTCTTCTTCTTCAATATTCATGTCCTACCGGCGAGTAAAATGGCAATGCTTACAATGATTCTGTGAAAATTCGATATGTACCCGTTCCTTTCTGCTATTGGATTCCCATGACTTGGTGGCTCGTTGAAGCAGAAGTCACAGTGTCTCACCTCCTCACCAGTATTATAAGCTTCCCCAAACAGTCCTTCATAATCCTTAGCTGCCATATCTCTTAAGCCTCTTTTGATCTCATCAAATAATGCATCATAGAAACCAAGACTCAAATTGTAACAATCCCTGTCTTGAGAAGGATCATTATCACGGAAAATTCTTGATCATTGTGTAGGTCTCCATTGCGTATCTCCTCTCTATGTCGAAAGTGATGTAGCCGAGCTCGGTGAGATTCGCATTAGCCGTTCGCCGGTCAGCAACCAATTCCTGGATACAGAAAAGGTAAAGCATATAATCACTGCCAGTACGTAGACAAACCTTGACCATATCTTTGGTTAGATGGGTGTTTAGACGGGCCGTAGTGAACGAGCAGACATGGAGGAGGAGTAAAAGAAGGGGAACCAAAACACTGGGATTACTTGCCATCTTCAAATTTTAAAACTGTACTGTGAGTACTATTATGTATATATGTATATTCACCCACCAGCTTAACCCTGAGGCTGAGCAAAAACCGATGCAAAACAGGCTGTCACTTGTCATCACATAATTAATTTTTATTACTTTTATTCTATTTAACAGAAAATTCTTATTGATGCATGCAAAAACGAAATTGAAACATAATGCGCACCAGCAAATGTTTTCCTTATTGTTACAGCAGATTCTTATTGTCAGTGGGACGGTTCGGGGGTAGACTCCTTGACTAGAGGTGTAAACGGTATACCATTCGATCGATTATTAAACGAAATAAAATAAAAATAAAATAATAATATTTGCCTACCATTGAAGCAAGCAAGAAGCGCAAGTGTTGCTCTTTAGGAGTCAAAGAAGGCGGGTGTTGCAACTTCTTCTTTAGTCACCACAGAAGAGATGGATTAGAAGTTAGCTATGCTCACCAGAGTTTCAACCGAGCGTTCAAAAAGTTCAGTAAGAAAAATTTCTCTAGAAAATTTTGACAAGTTGTGTGACAGATTTTAAGATCAAAACGAATCTAAAAGAAAGAAGAAAGGCATCCAATGTCACAAATGCGACGATTATTGACATATACAGTCTTAGTGTCCAAGCAAGAAGAAGATATTCTAGGCTGCAAGCTAGAGTGATGAGGACTCCGATACAAGAAGCTCAAATAATGATGAGTTCATTAGCAACTATGCGGCCTTATTTCTCAGGCCACCGATGATAGTGTAGCAATGACTCACGAATACGACACAGAGTTCGACGAAGATCTGGGTGTGGAATCAATATGAGGTTTGTAAAAAAATTGATGGACAGTTGGTCTGAAGTATGCCGAATGAACATCGTGTTGAGAGTCGTGTTGAGAGAATAAATATTTGTTCAACAAAATGCTAAAATCGTGGTAGAAGAGAAGTTTCAAAGTTGCAAAAAGATTTAAAATCTATCAAAACCACAGCTGCGAGACTCATGCAAGGTAAACATAAACTCGATGAAATCCTCTCAATGGAGAAAGCTAATAGAGATCGAACTAGGATATGATTTGATTCAGGTATGTCTGTCCCACCATCTTTCTGGCAAAGAAAATTTTATTATGGTCAAGAATTAATGGAGGCCCATCTGTTTCTATTGTGGTATTATTGGTTATATTCAATCCAGGTGTTATAAGCTATAACAAGATTTGAAGTACTGGAGACAGGGAGATAAAAGCCGCAAACCAGCCCTCAATAAGAAGACGAAGAATATTTGGGTGAAGAAGGGTTTGGTAAGTCATTTTGCCGCTCATACTGCTTACTTGGCAAATAAAAACTGTATTTAGTTTTTTTACTGTGGGTGCTTGAAATACATGACCGGGGAAAGAAGGTTCTTGAAAAATCTCACAGAAAGAGAGATAGTTAAATAACATTTGGAGACGGAAAGAAGGCAAAGTTACTTTGGCGAGGCAATATGTTGAAGGTATGCCAAAACTCAAGAACGTCCTTCTAGTTGGTGGGTTAAAGGCTAATTTGTTAAGCATTAGCCAATTATGTGATTTTGGTATGATAGTGACGTTCAGCAGAAATATGTGTGGAGTCATGGATAAGCATGACCAAGTGATTATGGAAGGGACTTGTACCTCATATAACTGTTACAAAGTGTCAAACTGTATGCAGTGTTGCAACACCATTGATGATAGCCCCCAAATCTAGCATAAAAATTTGGGGCACTGTTATAGAAATAGGCATAAATTGGTCAAATATGATGTTGTGAGAGGACTTCCCAAGTTGAAGGGAACAAAACATTTTGTGTGCACGAACTGCATATGTAGCAAAATGAAGAGGGTATTAAACGGGAGTCGTTGCTGCTTACCTCCATGAATGAAAGAGATGATAAAATAGAGAAACTGAAGAAAAAGAAATAGAAGTAGTGAAAGAGAAAATGGAGATAGATCTAAGCACCTGAAATTCTGGAATGAGTTGAACTCTCGTTACAGCTTCAACCGACTTCGGATTCAAACTCTTTCTCAAATGGAAAAAATAAAGAATTTAATAGAGGGCGGTTAGCCTACATGTACGAGTATGAAATTTTTTAAAGTATTTTTTTTTGTTTTTTTTTTTTGGTTCTAGCTAGGGGTGGATTTGAGCCGAGTTGAGCTGAACTTAGTGATGTTCAGGCTCGATACAGAATAAACAACACAAACTCGAGCTTGGGTTCGAGCTCAACGACGAGCCTAGAGCATAGTTCGAACTCAAGGTCAATTTATTTTCTCGAATTTGAGCTCGAGCTCGAGCTCGAGCCGGCTCGATGTGTTGTGAAGAAAGATATAGATTTTTTTTTTTTTTGTGTTTGTAGTTTGTACGATAGTTGTAGCCTGCGCATTCTTTAATGGTCGCCTCTCAAGGTTCAACGATTTGGAAGAAAAGATGAGCTCAGCTTTCGAAAACCGCAGAAAACTCTTTTTTGGGAGATTAAATTTTTTATATTCAAAATTTCCCCTATTTTATTGCTGAAATGGAATTAATTAAAAGTATGACTTTGACGGTCTCATGTGTAGATAAAAATAAAAAAATAAATACAGTGAAAGAAGGTTATTAAATGTATTCAAGTTCGGCTGAAACTCGTTATAAACTAGCTCGAGCCGAGCGAACGCGGAGCCGAGCCCGAGCTACTCGCGAGCTGGTTCGGCTCAGGTCCACCCAAAGGTTAAGTAAGATTGATTTTTCCACCATATCTCGTTTCACCAAACTCTAACGAACACTTACTTTAGTTAAACTAACAGAGCAGCGTGTCAAATTCCCTTCGAGCTTTCCTCCATAACATATTAATTATCACATCCCAAAGCCTCAACTACATATATAAACGCAATCAATCGGTCTGAAAAGCTTCCCCCTTGGGAATTCCGATGGCGACTCCGGCATCGTTTTCCCTGTTCCAGTTCTTAGCGCTTCTAGTACTCTTCTCACTCCCCGGCTGTGCCAACAGCTATACGAAATTAGTAAACAGGATCTGCGGACAGCTGAAAGTCTACGACATGGTCGATTTCTGCGTCGAGACTTTAGAGTCGGACTCCCGAACGGCGACTGCGGCGAATCTCGTAAGCCTCGGCCACATCTCTCTCAATTTGGCCATCACTAACGCGACGGACACGAGAGTTTACATAAAGCAGTTACTAGTAGACAAGGCGACGGGTAAACGACGACGGCTGTGCTTGAAGGGATGCGAAGAACTGTACGGGAACATCTTTTATGACGCTGAACAGGGAGGAAAGGCCCTGCAAGAGAAGAAGTACGAGGACGTGATCGAATGGGGTGTAGCAATTGCTATTGAAGCCGACAGATGCGAAGAGGGTTTCAGACTTCATCCCCCGATGGAGTCTCCGTTGAGTCAAAGAAATAAGAACATCATCGGCATTCACCTGATCATCGTCTACATTGCTGAAACGCTGATCTGGAGGTCTGGAGAGCTTTGAAGAATATAGATAAATTGATGATCGATTACCAGTTGGGTAAATAAGAAATCGATCCATTACCAGTTGGGGTAGAAAAGATATTGATCGATTACAGCTTGGGAAAAGAGAATTGATCCCACTCGGGTGAATATTTTCTAAAATGGTAAGGATGAACTTGTTTGTTCCATAGTAGTTAAATGAGTATATATTCAACGGCGCCTACCCATGAGCAAGGAAGCTGGCCTGAGGATGAAATCGTGTAATTTTCTCAAGTAAATACCAGTACAAGGTTGTATGTGAATAGGAGTACAAGGTTCTTCAGATTATTTAAAGAACTCATCGACTCAAATCACTCAACCTTAAACCGGGAGATGATTGACATTTTACTTTTTAACCACAGGGAATGACCAGATGGACTCTTTCGGTGCTCCGCGATGAAGCCGATGACTAATTGTTATAGGAAAAAGCTACGCGATGAAGCCGATCCGAACCCTGTAAAATATAAGCATATCCGAAATTTCTTTTTTTTTTTTTTAAACGTCACGTTTATCATCAAGTAAATAATGATTACATGAATACAATGTTCGCGCCTCTAGGTTGGGTATTCGACAACAAGTTGGGTCGAAGTGCCCTCCCTAGCAAGGCGGTCAGCGAGGTCATTAGCGGTTCTTGGAATGAGACTCCAACTAACCTCCAATGATGCACATAATTGCCAATATTCCGTAAAATATGCTAGGTATTGCCAGGATGGGTTTGCATTCTTTTGTGCCTATGCGACGATGACTGCAGATACCCTTCGATAATCAATCTCGAGGGTTCCCCCTGAACTTCTGTACTCGTCGAGCCTTAGATTCCGCCCAGAGTGAGTTTGTTCTTATTTAGAAACCCCAGGTGTTGGTCATATGGGCTAGCACTCATAGGCCAAGTGGGATTTCTAATAGAGCACAGCTATAGGACATCCTTGTAGGACCATATCGGTTACACAAAATTTGATGGATAATATGAGAATCTTTGATTTAAAGGCTATAGTAATATCCCATTGATTGGGAGGTTATATATAGTTCTAGACATAAATAATAATAATAATAATAAAAAAATAAAAAAATTTCTTGAATATTCTGAGCATATTCTGAGTGTTAATTATCCTGGAATTTTTGTAATATGTGAAAAATTGTGATTGTGTGAAATGACTATTTTGCCCTTGTAATCAATAGGTGCATAACTAGTCGATTTATATCAGAATTTTGATATTCCAGAAGTGATTGAGTAATCTATATAATTTCTCTGGTATTTTTTTAATGTTCTGGAATTTTTTGCAATTTATTGTTGCCGAAAGATGGTTTTGTCCTTTTGGATTAATTAGTGATAAATTGGTATTTTTCCAAAAAGATCCTATTTTAAAAAAATATAATAAGTGTATGACAGTGTATGTTTGGTGTTTAAACCAAAAATTTTCATAGTTTACATTTGTTGTATTGTTTGCTTATTATTGATTGTTGAAATTAGGATTAAAATGACTTCCAAAGCTGCAGCTACCGAATTGAGTAAAATTGAAAAAGTCAATGGGAATAACTTTCTGACTTGGAAGAGATGAATTCAGCACATCCTACTTCAGGATGGAATTGACTATGTTCTTGATAAATTAGTAGCTAGTCTTCCTAAAGAAGTTGAAGAATCTAAAAAATCAGCACATGAAAAGTTAGTTCTAGAGGACAAGAAGGCTAGATCTATTATGTTAACCTTCATGGAACCAGATGTAGGAATTCTATTTGAGGACCAGCCTACTGCCCATGCTATGTTTCAGGCTGTTGGAGCTACTTATGGAGAAACGTCACAAGCTCATGTTAGAAAGCTTGTTGCCCAGTACAATGGCATGAAGATGCAAGAAAATGATAACTTAGTTGAGCATATAAATGTCAAGACTGTTATTGCTAAGGAATTAGCAAGTTTAAAACGACTCATTCCTGATGAGCTCCAAGTTGAAACAGTAGTCAATAGTTTACCTCCTTCTTGGGATTCAGCTGTTGTGTCTCTTAATATGTCCAATGTTGCTCTTTCTATGCAAAACTTGACAGCTAGGTTAACAATTGAGGTACAAAGGAGAAAGAAAAAGTCAACGTTGGATGGTGTGGTGAATGTAGCTAGTGGAGCAAGAACTCCTACTTCAAATCGAGAAATGTTCCTCAGAAGAAGCAAAACTTCAAGAAACAAGGGAACCTTTTAAGGGAAACAATTCTGGTAAGAAAATAGGGCCTTGTAACAATTGTGGCAAGATGGGTCACATTAAAGCCCTTGTAGAGCTAATGGCAAAGGTGGAGGTAACTTAAAAAATAAGGATAGTAGAAATAACATTGATATTGTATGTGTTGTTATTGAGGTCCTTCTATCTAATGTTGGAGAAAAGACATGGTGGCTAGATTCTGTTGCGTCTAGACATGAGGCTAAATCAAGGGAATTTTTCTCTTATTTCAAAGAAATGAAGACCAGTGAACATAGAGTATATATGGGTAACAATACCTATTGTAATGTGTTTGGCACAGGGACAGTTTGGTTAAAGTTACCAACTGGTAACTATTTGGTGTTGACTGAGGTATTGTTTGCTCCTAACATTAGGAAAAACCTGATCTTTATCCCTTGCTTAGATAAGAAGAGATTAGAAACTCATTTTAAATCCGGAAAGACCGCAGTGGGCCAAAATAATAATGTACTTTTCTCTGGTACTCTGATTGATGGACTACATTCACTTGACTTATACTCTGGATCCACTAGTAATGTGAAAGTTGATTTTGAGTATGCTTGCTTGTCTCTTGATGATTCTTTATTATGGCATTTATGCCTAGGTCATGTGAATGTAAACAAATTACATCGCATGGTTAGTAGTGGTTTGTTACCTAAGTTACATAATGAACTACGTACATGTGAAAATTATTTGTTTAGTAAAATGACAAGGTTACCTTTTGGTAAAGGGGAAAGAGTCCAAAATCTTTTAGAGGTAATACATTCAGATATATGTGGCCCTCTTAATGTAAAGACCTATAGAGGAATGTCTTACTTTATTACATTTATTGATGACTACTCTACGTATGGTTACATTTATATGATTTCTAATAAGTTTGAAGCCTTAGATAAATTTAAAGAATTCAAAGTTGAGGTAGAAAATTTATTAGGAATAACCATTAAGATCCTCAAATCAGATAGAGGTGGAGAATATACTTCTGATCTATTTGATGAATTCTGCAAGGCAAATGGCATACGTCACCAATTTACTTTGCCTTATACACCTCAATAAAATGGGGTTGCAGAGAGAAGGAATAAAACTTTGTTAGAGATGGTACGGTGTATGCTAAACCACTAAATGCTAGGAATCCAATTTTGGGGTGAAGCATTAGATACTATAACATATATTATTAACAAAGTCTTATGTAAAACTACTAAGACTACCCGTTATGAGTTATGGACTGGTAAAAGTCCAGACTTAAGTCACCTAAGAGTTTGGGGTTCTGGGGCACATGTGAAAGTGCCAGATCAAAATAGAGGCAAACTTGATCCTAAAACCATAAAATTTAATTTTATTGTTTATAGTAGTCATTCAAAAGGTGGTTATAGATTTGTTGTGCACTATTCTAATGGCTCAGTGGGGGTTATTGAAAGTCAAGATGTTTAGTTTTTAGAAGAAGACCTTGACCCAAGAAACCCAATAAAGAAAGTTGAGTTATTTAAAAAAGAAAAACTAAAACTCTTCTATTAATCAAGAAAAAGTTAAAGAAACCCCAAAACAAGTTGATCATGTCACCCACATAGTACGAGATAGAAGACCTCCTGCATTGAAGGAGTTCTATGTTATGACGAGTGATGTAAGTTATCCAAATGAAGAAGTCCTACTCGATGACCCTCAAACTTATGAACAAGCTTTAGAATCTAAAGACTCAATTGAATGGTTGAAAGCATCCAACAAGAGTTAGACTCTATGGACAAAAATAAGGTGTGGGAGTTAGTAGAACTTCCTGAGGGTACACAACCAATAGGTTGTAAATGGATATTTAAGAAAAAATTAAAACCAAATGGAACCATTGATAGATATAAAGCTAGGTTGGTAGCTAAAGGATTTACTCAAAAAGAAGGAATTGACTACAAAAAGACTTATTCTCCTGTGTTAGCATTCACTTCGATTAGAGTATTATTAGCTATAGTAGACTATCTTGACCTTAAATTACACCAAATGGATGTGAAGACAGCCTTCCTCAATGGAGATTTAGAGAAAAAAATTTATATATGCCAACCTGAAGGGTTAGCTATGAAAGGTCAATGTGATAAAGTGTGTAGACTGACAAAAGCTATTCATGGGCTTAAACAGTCACTAAGGCAATGGTTCTTCACTTTTCATAAAGTGATAACTGAGTATGGGTTTATACCTAACTTATATGGCCCTTGTGTTTACACCCAGGTTAGTGGGGGTAAATTTGTCATTTTGTCTCTTTATGTTCATGATATATTATTAATGGGGAATGATCTAGATATGGTTTTAAGGAATAAAGATAGGCTCAAAACCCAATTTGATATGAAAGACATGAGAGAAGCTTCATTTATCCTTGGTATAAAAATTGAAAGAGATAAAAAAGTCAAGAAACTTTCACTCTCTCAAGAAAGATATCTAGATAGCGTGTTAAAATGCTTTGGTGTGGTTGGGTGGAAGACCATAGATTCCCCAATTTATAAAGGGATAAGTTTATCAAAGAAAATGACACCATCAAGTGATGAGGAAAGACTAATGATGCAGTCTATTCCATATGCCCAAGTTGTGGGTAGTTTGATGTATGTCATGTTGTGCACTCGCCCTGATTTAGGCTTTGTGGTAAGACTAGTGAGTAGATATCAAAGTGACCCTGGTGCTTTGCATTGGCAAGCGGTTAAAAGAATACTTCGGTATTTGTTGGGCACTAAGGATTACCAACTCACGTAGTAGGCTGATGAGTTGATTCCTATTAGGTATACAGATTCAGATTATGCTGGTGATCCTGATGACAGAAAATCAACCTCGGGGTTTTTTCATACGCTTGGCGGTGCAGCAATTTCCTGGGCTAGTAAGAAACAAAAATGTGTTGCTAGGTCCACTATGGAAGCTGAGTTTGTAGCTTGTAGTTTGGCAAGTACTGAAGCTGTGTAGATCAAAGGTTTCTTAGAAAACTTGAAATTGAGTTGTTGGTCTGGTAGTCCAATACAACTATTTTGTGATAATCAAACAATTGTGATATCATTGAAAAATGGTGAAATAAGTTCAAAAAGTAAATACATAGAAGTACATTATCACTATGTGTTTGACATTCTACCGAAGGGGAAAGTGGTTATAAGCCATATTCCAACTTCTGAGATGTTGGCAGATCCGTTGACAAAAGCATTAACAACGGATTGTTTTCTGGGGCATGTCCATAGTATGGGACTAAGGAGAGACTAGTATGTGTCTTAAGGCCTCAAGGTGCATCACGCAAGGGGGGGATGTTGGTCATATGGGCTAGCACCCATAGGCCAAGTGGGATTCCTAATGGAGCACAACCATAGGACATCCTTGTGGGACCATATCGGTTACACAAAACTGATGGAGAAGGTGGGAATCTTTGATTTAAAGGATAAAGTAATATCTCATTGATTGGGAGGTTATGTATCAAGGAGAATATAATATCCCTTAATTAGGGTGGTTATATGAGAGAGCCTTTACACCTCCTCAAAAGGAGGAGTTACAATTTCCAAGAAGGCTATAAATAGAGGAAGAGAAGAACATAGGGAAAAAAACAACTCTTCCACAACGTCTCTCTCTTCTCAATAGCTTTATGCTCCCTCTCAATTCTCTCAAGTATTTTGCATATGTTCTCTAGAAGAAAATCTTCTTGACAAAGAACGGTGTAAAGGTTCTTAGCCTAATCAAAGAAGGAATGTGAGGGTGGAAAAAGGTCATCTCTATCTTAGTTAATTTTATTTTTTCTTATCTATAATTTGTTCCAAGTACGATAAACCAAGAAAGAAGAGAGGTAGGCAATTTCACGTTAGTGGATTCATCCTAAGTAAATTAGATTTGTTAATTTAAGGATGAATGTTTCTACACTGGGTTCCTAGAGACGAGCCGTCAAAGTTTAGTTTGATTGTGTCATCATTTAGTTGCCGCTTCCAGATCTGGATCGGTTTTGGTGTGCTTGGGATGCTTGAGTTAGCTTTCTCAAACCAATTAGCTCTTATCTGACCTCCACTGAGTGCTTGGAATACATTAAGTCGACTAGTTACTTGAATTACTCTATTTTCAACTGTCATGAGTATTGCTTGGAGATCTATTGGGTCATCTCTAATGACGTATGCATTTCTTGTATTCCAAAGGACCCATGGTATGATACCTAAGGTTGCCTTCAGCATGATTCTACCTCTTGCCCTAAAAATGGTGCTCGAATGCCATTCCATCATGTTGTGGAGACAGGCTTGTATTGCACCTTGAATATGGAACTTGTTGAGGAGTTAGCTCCTTGTCTTCCAGGCGAGAGAGCAGTGTAACAACAAGTGATCCATTTCTTCTTTAAAATAGTTGCAAAAAGAGCATAAAATGGATGGAAGCGCCACTCCTCATCTAGCTATAGTTTTTTTTGTTGGTAACCTTCGGTGCAGCGCCAACCAGTTGCAGAACATAGCTTTGGGGGGAATGGGGAGGTGCCAGGCCTTTGACGCCGGGTGTTTTGGTCCAGCATTTGACATTAGGGTAGCATGGGCTGATCTCATTGTGAAACTTCCTAAGCTTTCTGGCTTCCGGATCATCAAATCATCCAATTCTGGGTAGAGCACAGTCTGTTGTAACATGGAGTCAACCACACTGAGTTGCTCTGCCTCCTGCTGGGCCAATCTTCGATCCACTAGATTGCTCCAGTTTATGCATTGTTCTCCTACTACTTGCCGCACCATTAGGTTCCTGGCCCTAGCATGATCGAACAAGTTTGAAAAGGACTCCAATAGTGGTGCCTCCCTCAGCCATGGGTCGTGCCAAAAATTTGTGTGATTGTCGTTCCCTGGGATTAGTTTTATGTGCTTTCAAAAGTGCGGTAGGAGGTGCGCGATTTTTCTCCATAGTAAGGATAAGCGGGGATTGTCACACTAGTACAAACTTGGCTTTTGGGGACTGGCTAAGCCCATCCTTAAATACAAAAAGGTCAGTCACCAAAACCATCCCTATATAAATGTCACCCATTCTTTAGTCACCAAGAATCTACGGGGACTGATTATATGAGTCCCTATTGTGTTTGCATCTATGGTTACTGAAACTCCCAAAAAACTCAAGACGTGTATTCAAAAGTGTACTTACAGAATTTCCTGTAAACTTAAAACGAGAGCGCAGGAGTGTACTTACACCCGAGGACTGGTGTAATGACACTTAACGTTATACTCATAAACAAAAGACACAGCAGCAATTTGTTATCGCAGTTCAGAACCAATCGTTCCTAATCTGTGGGGCATTCGGCCCAGGGTATCAAAATCCACTAGAAAGAGTATTACAGTAATTCAACAGCATGACTTACAGTAATAAGTTCTCCTCCCCTCAAGGACTCGAACAACAGCCTCTTCCTAGACAAGCTTCCCGTCTACTCACTTCAATAGAAGCCCTTCGATACCTACACACTAAGTCTCCCCCTTAGTGTGTTCCCTATCACCAGGGAGTCTCTTCACGCAAGCTTCTCAGGATGAGAACACCATTACAATGGTCAATAGCATATCGATAAGCTTGTAGACCTCTTGGTCATCTTCAACAATCACATATAACATTCAGGATGTAAACATATATATCGATCTTCTCCTCCTTACTCCCCCTCAAGCTCATCCTTGATAGATACTCTTCAGTTTCTGCGTAACCCTAACCCAACACATATTGTGCTATAAATATCATTAGGGTTAACCGTGTCCATATCTGTCTTTAGACACATCACATCCTGTGCTACTTTCTTTCCTATCTCAACTAGGAAACTCAATCACCCCAGACTCCTTGTCTGTTCCATGTTTATCCTCAATAATATCCTGTGCTAATTTCTTTCCTATATAACTTAGGAAACTCAAATATCCACGATTAGGAAACTCAACTATCCATGAATAGAAAACTCAAAATACTCACGATTCATGGTTTATATCTTTGACGTGGACTAGGATTCTAAGCTCACAGTAGATTCCCAAACCTCGTGGTCAAAAATAAGTTTTGTCATAAATAGCTAATAAAACTGCTATGCACCAAAATTCTCCCCCTTTGGCTCTTTTTTTTACTAAACTTCCTGATGAACCTGATCAACACACATCATGAACACTATTTCACATACACTCTGAAATCAGCTATATCACAAAATTTTCTGATGAACCTGATCAGCACACATCATGAACACTGTTTCACATCCACTCTGAAATCAGCTATATCTAATTTGAGTTCCATGATTCTTCAGGCATACAAATGTTTGAGTACGCAGATTCACATGTAAACATACAAACATACCACAAACATACCAACCAACATCCACATATCAACCATCAATCCACATCACATCAATCTTTCACAACTATCAAACTCCAACTAATACAACTATTCATCATCTATCAAGTATAAAAAAGAAACACAACAATCAAAGGATCAAAGGGTCACAATTCTCACAATTCTATTCTTTTTCTCCCCCTTTTTGTCAAAAAAATGCAACTCACCGATCCTCTACTCGGAAGAGGGAGGCTGGTTTCTCTTGGAAATGAGATACTTTACAAGTCTCATCTCATTCTTAAGAAAATTATGTCGTCGTACTAAGTCATCCATCTCCTTCTTTACACCCTGCAGTCTCCTAGTCAAATAATCATGAGTCATCTGATCAACTGAAATACCTGACGACGAGGAACCCTGAAGCACGGACCGTGCTGGAGGAGAGCTGATATTAATGCCATCTCCCATTGATGGTGGGGGCATAAGAACTGTATCTGATGTAACCGGCAGCGGATGTAATTCTGGGTGGTTATCCGGACCCTCATGCAAAGACATATCCTCAATATGCTCATCTCGAGGAATTGATGGCGCCTCAGATACAATAGTGGAAGGTGCAGCACATATCACAGTCATATGTGTACTGTCAGTGGTAATTGCACTTAATGGTATAGACACGGGTAGAGAAGGCACCACACTAACACTTACCACTGAATCTGATCTCACAGCAGGTTCAACTTCTTTAGAAATGGAAACCACACCATCTTCTGACACTTTTTCTTTGTTCAATGTGCTTGTCTTGTTTCGTAACCTGTTCTTTTTGTTATAAACCAACACTAACTCTGTGAGACCTACGGGTTTTTGCTTGTTAAGGATGCCATGAAGCAAGGACGGAAACGTGAGGCACCCTTGCCTATCAGTCTGTTCAAACACTTTGACGATCTGTTAAAAAATCCTTCCACTTAAATCGATTCTCTGTTTTGTGCCTATTTTGTACAAAAAAAAACCCAGCATACTTTTGTGAATAGTTCCTCTATGTCTGGTTGGTACCCAATTCCAGATGGCAATCTTATGAAGTGCTGAGTACTTAGGTGTTAACTTCGAAGCTAGAAATACATGGGAGGCTGGCCACTGGTGGATCTATCCACCTATCAATTCCTTTAACATACTTTCATCAAATCACTCTCCTGTACCTGTGAGGGCATTTCCGCAGCAACGGCTAGTGTCTCAAGTGAAGGAACCATCGAGTCCCCATGGTCGCTGTATTCTTCACCATTCAACGAAGGTACGGAAGATGAAGGAGTAGTAGATTTCGTACCTTGACTATCACTTGTGGAGGTTGAATCTACCGTCAATCTTGCCATTCTAGCGTTGCAACGCGTCCTTGCTGTGATTTTCTCCTTTGTTGTCGTCGTCAAGCTCCAGGAGTTTGAACAATGGCACCGAACATGAAAAAAATCAAATTTTTACCTTTAACCTTTCACCTTCCTGTATTCTTCTTCTTACAAACTCAAACTCCCCTTTTTTTTTCTTCTTCTTCTTTTTTTCCTTTCTTTTCTTTTCCCTTTTTTTTTCTTTTTTTTTTTTTTTTTCTCTCTGTACTTACAAGTCTAAGTACACTAACTGGTACTCTTTCAAATACAGCACAGCCCCAGAGCTCCACGAAGGAACTCAACTCTTTTTGCATCCAAACTCTTTGTAAATATGTTTGCTAGCTGATTCTCAATCGATAAGTATTCCAATGTAACCTTTCCACCTTCAACCATCTTGTTCTTGAACACCCACTTAGTGCCTATGACATTTAAATTTGTTGGACGAGGTACAAGTGTCCAAACTTCATTCATCTCAAACTGCTCAAGTTCCTCTTGCATGACTCTTATCCAGAACTCATCTTTTAGAGCCTCTTCCACTTTTCTGGGTTCTACTAGTGAGGTATAACATACAAATTTAACCATGTCTCCATAATTCTTTTTCTTACCTCTGATCTTCATTCCTTCATTTACATTACCAATTATTGCATCAGCCAGATGATTCTTCTGCACTCTTATAGATGGTGCATTTTCTTTAGCAGAAGCACTTTCTTGAGTCTTCGTATAAGATACTTGCATATCTTCTGATGATTCTCCAATAGATAGTTCTACTAGTGTAACTTCAGGTTTATCAACACTAGTAGCTTCAGATGTACCCGTCACTGTACTAATAGTTCCTTCCTTCTGGATGAAGGGTACGTGCTCATCGTCTAACATCTAAAAATCCTCATTTTGGTAAGCTATTTCCACATTCACAGTTTCAATGACTATGTTCGCACTTCTCATAAATACTCTGTATGCATGATTGTTCCTGGAGTATTCTACAAAAATCCCTTCCATACTCCTGGAATCAAACTTTTCAGTCATAAGCCATTTACACAGATTGTCAAATAATTTGAAGGCCTCTGATTTCTCTCTGAGACACTCAACCCATGTGAATCTAGTGAAGTCGTCAACACAAACCAGTACATACTTTTTCCCAGCTATGTTCTCAGTCTGGACTGACCCCATTAAATCAATATGCAGCAACTCCATTAGTTGTTTGGTGGTGATGATCTTTAATGCAGGATGAGGAGTTCAATGTTGTTTACCTTCCATGCACCCTTTACACACAATCTCAACAGTTCCTGTGAGAGTAGGCAACCCTCTGATAGCTCCATATTTTATCAGTTTCTGTAATCCCATGGAATGTATATGTCCAAGTCGCTTATGCCATAGTTGAGCAGTGTTCTCTCTAGTGTATGACACTGATGCGACAGAATTAACTTGTAGCAGTTATCGCCTGTTCTTGTTCCTTCCAGTACAGAGATGTGTTCCTCATCCATTACCTTACAACCATCTTTGGTAAAATTCACATACAAGTTCTGGTCACAAATTTGACTGATACTTATCAAGTTTGCTTTCAGCCCATCAACCAATAACACATTCTTTAGCTTCGGAAGTCCTTGAACATTCAAATCACCTTTTCCAACTACAGATCCTTTTGCTCCATCTCCAAAAGTAACTTGTCCACCATTTTCCTTTTGTAGATTTGTAAGTGATAAGTGTCCAAAAGACACTTATTTATGCATGAATTATTAATCATAAATTCCTAATTTGAGTTGATTATGAGCATGAAAGTGACAAATATAACTCAAATACATGTTTTGTGTCTCAGGTACCCGGTAAAAGAAGAAAATCTGGATTCTGAGGTAAAATGAAGGAAAAAGCAGCAAAATCAAGCAAAAAAGGGAATGGCGCGACCGCGCCGATTCTGGCGCGACCGCGCCGATAAAATGTTCGAAAATTCAAAGAAATCCAGAAAATTCCCAACGGCTAGTGAGGCTGAAAGGAGGACAGTTCGTGAATGTGAAATGGCGCGACCGCGCCCCACGAGGGCGCTACCGCGCCATGAAGATGGCGCTGGCGCTGCCGCGCTGCACTGTTTCCATACAAAGATGTCAAGTTCTATTTCGGGAAGTCGGCAAAGAGTCTAAGGAGTGGCGCGACCGCGCCAGTTCGACAGCATAAAGTGGCGCGACCGCGCCATGAAGAATCCTTCCTCATATAGAACCCGAAGGCCGTGCTCCAGACTTAGACAAAATTTCTGCTCCAGTGGTGCGACCGCGCCAAAACAAAGAACAATTCGGCGCGACTGCGCCGCTGACTCCGCTTCGTGACTTGCGGAAATCTCGGGATTCTGACTACCAATCAAGCCCAGACTTGGAAGAAGAAGTCCTAATTGGCTAAGGAAGGTATCCACGAAGATTTTATAATATATTTCCAGAGTCTAGGTGCATTGAATGGTCAAGAAGAGAAGTCAAAGACAAAGAAGGAAACTGCTGCCATAAAAGGAAAGTACTAGTCCAAGATTGAAGAGACCATATCTGGAGATTCCGACTTCCAATTGGATCCAAATTTGGACCACAGCTTCCTGAGAAGATTGAGAATCATGACACGGAAAATCAGGCCAATCCAAGTCGGGGTTGTGGAGTTTTATATTTTCAAAGTGGTGGACCCAGTGCTGGAATTGGCAGCAGAACCAGTTCAAATTCTCAAGGAGATATATCAAGTTTTCCAATTCAGAATGACTTTTAATTTCTTAGACAAGTCAAGGACTATGTAAGGAAGGTTCAGATGTAATTTCAGCCAATTCTGAGGTCGGGAAGTCAAAATTCATACCCCTGGACAGAGGCAAAAATTACAAGTTCTGGGCAGAGCTTCAGCTATAAAAGGAGGTCCGAGGCAAAGCACAGGTGGGCAGTTTTCCAGAGTTCCAATTCCAGTTCTTAGTTTGTTTTTTGTTTTGTAGTTAGGTTAGAGAGAAGAGAAAAGTCCAGGGGAGTCTTACACGACCTCTTGGCACTTTAGAGAGAGAAGGTGAAGATTTCAGTCAAGGTGCAAGAGAAGCCAAAGGCAGTCCTTCAAAGGGAGTGTTCTGTACTTAGTTTATTTTATGTCTATGGTTGTAATTGAATCATTTTTACTGTGTGTTGATTCTATTATCATGGAGTAGTCTCTCTTTGTTGGGGAAGTCATGAACTCCTAATTGTTACGTGTTTAAGTTCTGAATTCTATAGCAATAAAGTACTCTGCTTTTGTTTTAGAATCTGAGTTCATTGCTTATTTCTGATCTGAATTCAATTCTGGAATTTAATGAGGTACGGATTGAGAAGTTAAATTTCAGTAGAGAGTTGAGTTAGTAATTTGATTCCTGTTTTCTAAAACAACTTGTTTTTCAAGCTAGATTGTTCCGGTTGAGAAGGAGACTAGTTGAAAAGTGATGTGACTTCTATAACTCTTGTTCTAAATAAGAGAGAGTAAATCTTCAAGCTTTTATATTTATGCACTTAGGATTTGAATGTTTCGATTGAGAAGGAGTTCAAAGAATAGGTGAAAGTTATTTCTTGTATATGGGTAACCAGGTTTTCAAAAGCTAAGTCAAGGTAAGGGTATTTGAGTTATAAAAACAGAATTTTACATGTTAACAGCTAGGAGGGATTGACACTCTTCCCCAACATCTCATCTCTATTAGTTTTTCCAGTAGTTTTCTGTTTTCTTTTCAGTTTTCAAAACCAAAACCAATTTTCCCTCAATCAATAGAAAAATCTTTACTTAAACTGAGATCTCATCAAGGTCTCTGTGAGATCGATATCTGGACTCTAAAAGTCTATATTACTTGCTGACCTAGTGCACTTGCTAGACACACAACAGTAAGGAACTTAGTACTTCCTATCATATGTCTAGAGCAGCCATTATTAAAATACCATATTCCATCAATGTTTATTTTTCTGGCAGTATGAGCAGCAAACAGACTAATCTCTTTCTTTACCTAGACTAGATTTTGAGCAATAGACTTAACTCCTTTAAAGTTTTCATTCCTTCTCCGAACTCTTTGTAACTTGTAGCAGTTAGGTCTGATATGACCGTAGACCCCACAATAATGACATGTAGGAATGAATTTTCTGACCTGTTTATAACGAGGCTGAGTATAAGCTGACTGCAGAGATGAACTGGCCCCACTGTATCCTAGTCCATGCTTACTACCCCTTCGTTTCTCTTGAGTCAATATATCATCTAATTGCTGCATGCCTTTGCCAAACTTCACCCAAATCTCCTTTGCCTTCCTTAGTTCTTCTTCCATTTTTAGAATTCTTTCCTCTTTCTCATTCACCTTCTGTTTTAGCATGTGGTTCTCTTCATCTAAAACACTAACCTGTTCTATCAACAGACCTTCTTTACTTTCTATTTTTCTAGCTTCTGCCTCTTTCTCATCAAGTTTTTACTTCAGCACAACTTTCTCTCTTTCCAGGGCTACAACTTGCTCTCTTAGAACCTTAGTACTCTCAAGAACCCCATCCCACTGCTTGATGATGTTCTCTACTGTACCAATATCATCCTCATCATCTGTTTCATCATCCGAGGCTATTGTGAGGCCTTGTATTTTTCTTTGCACTGGTAGTTCACTATTCACTAGACTACTAGCAGTGAATGCAATATAATTACATTCATCATCTTCCGAAGTACTACTGTCATCACTCCAGGCAGCCACACACGACTTTTTGTTTTTCAGGTAGGTAGGACATTCTGATAGGATGTGTCCTCGACCTCCACATTGATAGCACGTTATGATTTTACTCTTGTTTGCTGAATCAAAACCTCCTCCACTTGGTTTTCCTTCTCCTGAGGAATAATTCTTCTTCTTGCTTTTTCTTATAAACCTATTAAGTCCTTTTGCCAGGAAAGACACTTTTGCATCTAACTCTATTAGAGTAATGGTGGGAATATCAGATTCCTGTGTTGACTGAGTCACTTCATTACTTGCAAGAGTCTGAAGTGCTACACTTTCTTTCTTACTTTCTCTTACTAAACCACTTGACTCTTCATTCATCTCGAAAGTTTTCAAAGATCCAATCAGTTCATCCAAGGTCATATCGTTTAAAGACCTGTTTTCTTCTAAAGCAATTCTTTTCATCTTAAATTTTGAAGAGAGTGGACGAAGTACCTTTTTGACCAGTCGGTCTTGAGGTATCCTGTCTCCCAGGTTGGCAGATTGATTTGCAATGTCTCTGATCTTACCTTTAAATTCCAAGATCGTCTCATCATCTCTCATCCTCATAAGCTCAAACTGAGTCATCAGCATCTGCAATTTTACTGCACATACACTTTCGGTTCCTTCATAATGAACCTCCAGTATCTTCCATGCCTCTTTAGCCGTAGTGCATGCAGATACTCTCCTGAACTGTTCTTCATCGATTCCTCCAAAAATTGCATTCAATGCTTTGGAGTTGCAGTTTGATAATCTATCCTCCACATCGTTCCATTCTGAACTAGGCTTTAAAATTTTCTTTTTATCAGCACCTTCTCCAATTTCAACTGTTGGAGGTGCCCATCCATCTTCAACTGATCGCCAGGCTCTTTCATCCTGAGCCTTGATATAAATTTTCATCTTTGCCTTCCAGTAGGCGTAGTTTGTTCCATCAAGTACTGGTGGTCTTGTCTTTGAAGCCCCTTCCTTATGATAGGCTGCCATCTTCCTTCACGTCAAGTTTATAATACCGTTTATCTCCAAACTAATCTGGAGCCCGCTCTGATACCACTTGAAACTCCTAGTAAACTCAAGACATGTATTCAGAAGTGTACTTAAAAAATTTCTTGTAAACTTAAAACGTGAGCGCAGGAGTGTACTTACACCCGAGGACTGGTGTAATGACACTTAACGTTATACTCATAAACAAAAGACAAAACAGCAATTTGTTATCGCAGTTCAGAACCAATCGTTCCTAATCTGCGGGGCATTCGGCCCAGGGTATCAAAATCCACTAGAAAGAGTATTACAGTAATTCTACAGCACGACTTACAGTAATAAGTTCTCCTCCCCTCAAGGGCTCGAACGGCAGCCTCTTCCTAGACAAGCTTCCTGTCTACTCACTTCAACAGAAGCCCTTCGATACCCACACACTAAGTCTTCCCCTTAGTGTGTTCCCTATCATCAAGGAGTCTCTTCACGCAGGTGTCTCAGGATGAGAACACCATTACAATGGTCAATAGCTTCTTGATAAGCTTGTAGACCTCTTGATCATCTTCAGCAATCACATATAACATTCAGGATGTAAACATATCGATTTTCTCCTCCTCACTCCCCCTCAAGATCATCGTTGATAGATACTCTTCAATTTCTGCGTAACCCTAACCCAGCACATATTGTGCTATAAATATCATTAGGGTTAACTGTGTCCATATCTGTCTTTAGACACATCACATCCTGTGCTACTTTCTTTCCTATCTCAACTAGGAAACTCAATCACCCCAGACTCCTCGTATGTTCCATTTTTATCCACAATAATATCCTGTGCTTATTTCTTTCCTATATAACTTAGGAAACTCAAATATCCACGATTAGGAAACTCAACTATCCACGAATAGAAAACTCAAAATACTCACGATTCATGGTTTATATCTTTGACGTGGACTAGGATTCTAAGCTCACAATAGATTCCCAAACCTCGTGGTCAAAAATAAATTTTGTCATAGATAGCCAATAAAACTTCTATGCACCCACAGTTACTGATGAACAGTCCCTATTAGAACCCATTGTGGGAGACTGGTGGTCAGTCACATATAAGTTACATATGGGGACTGATTTTTGCCAGTCACCACTAAGAGGTTTTATTGTGATTGGTACCTTTGTACCAGTCACCTTTATGTAACCTTTGGTGACTGGTTGCTTCATACCAGTCACCATTATAGTATAAATGGGGACTGGTGTAACCAGTCACCATTTGTATTTTAATTTTTTTTTTATATATTTAAAATTGTTATTACAAGATATGCAATTCCCTTATTAAAATTTGATGAAAAAGTAATAAATAACAAAACTCCATCCAATAACAAAAAAAAAATTATAAAAAAACTAAAAGTATATACTGTTAACTCCAAAAATTCTGCACAAATAGAGATATGGTACTACTGTTTAAGCCTTTCAAAACATGTTTATTCGGAAGAACCATGGAAGTATGAAAGCTATGACCAAACAGGCCATTAAGAAATTACAAAATGGCTGTCCATGCCAGCACCTGCCCCTCTCATTGGAGCTGCTATTGGTTTCTCGGCCCAAAATCCTTCTCTCATTCCAATCCTCCATAAACCTTTGATCTCCCAAGCCAGTTATATTCGTTGCAGCCTCCCCACAAATTTCACAGAACCTGCAATAAGCAAGGAACACAAGTTCAAAGAAGCAAGGAACACAAGTTAGACCTTACAGCAAGGAACACAAGTTAGAACTTACAGCAAGGAACACAAGTTAGAACTTACCTTGGATGTGTATAAACTACTTGTTAGAACTTACAACAAGGAACACAAGTTAGAACTTACCTTGGATGTGTATAAACTACTTGTTAGAACTTACAGCAAGGAACACAAGTTCAAAGAAGCAAAGGTACTTCTAAGGCAAATGAGGAAGATTGGCTGGCTTAAAAATTTTTGGGATGAGGAAGCAATATCAGCATGTCTTGAACAGGATAAAAATGCCATTCCTGAATATGACGGGATAAAGAAATCAAGTTTGGCATACTTTCTGAGTATTGGAGCAAAAGAGATTGATAGTAAGGAAGCACTTTGAGAAGCAATGAACTCCATGAAAGAAGCAAATTCTCCTTTCGGTACGCGTAGCACATCATCACCCATCAAACTAAGGGCAACTCCACTAACAGTACATTTCTCAAACGAATTGAATCTCTCCATCAGAAGAATAAACAGCTCGCGATTTTCAAGGCATTTCACTTGTTAAGTGAATCAGGCAAATTTCACTTGAAAAGAGGCACCAAAATATCTCCAGCTGAAATTATTCAAAACAATGCCCAATCACAAAGGGCAAGCCTGTTCATTCCATATGCAAACTCGGTAAAAGACTACAATCGTGTTAGAGAGTATATGCATGCCTTGCATTAAGTGTATCACATTAACGCCAGATTTGTTGATTGAAAAGAAAATGGAGAAGAATACACATTGACTTTCAGGTTTTTTTGCAGCAACTAGTAGTTGAAATGAGTTCTACACCATCAACACCACAGAGTGTGGTCATCCAATGGCCCTAAAGCACTAACAGAGCTACTGAATAGGAAAAATGCTATAGTGTGATAAAAACTGAATCATGAACAAAGACGAGGACCAGTTAACCTACACTTTTGTCAAAAACATGTATAGGAACAGTTAACCTACACTTCTGTCAAAACCAAGTCTATCCATTATGTGTTCTGCTGTCTACATGTTACAAGATATAATATATGTATTGCCTGAAATGGTTTGCTTTTGTTTTTTTTTTGGCCTTTTTCTTTTGTTTCTGTTTCAGTTGCTTTTCGTTATGGTAAACTATTGATGGAACAATTAGTCAATAACAGAAGCTGAGAATTTGGTCCCTGAACCAGGTATGAAAAGTTTTGGTGCTCTGGCCCCACATCTTCTTTGTTAGTGAAAGGTGGAATTTAAGTTTGTCTTTGATATCAAAATACAATAGGGAGAGTAATGTTGGCAAAGACACCAGCCGTTCATGCTTTCAGGGTCAAAGCTACTTCTTTGGTTCCTAAAAGCTCCAATCAGTTAGTTGCACGAAAAATGCATTTATAAATATAGTCTGAATCCTTCGGTAATCGGTAATCTCTGAACACGAAGGAAGCATTTACAAATATCCTTATTCTGCATCTTGGCTGACATATTGCATCTAGGTTCCTAAGAGTTGATGTGAATCTCTTAGATTTGCGGCAGTAGAGGTCTTAGAACCTGCTTTAACTGCCTCAGTGGCCAGAAACTCACCTATTTTGACCCACATTTAGTTGTTCTCTTCTCAATAGCTTAAATGTGCCCTTAAGTTCTACCTAGCCCTGCTGCTGTTGCTTTCTTTTATTCTTACTTTTTTTTTACTTTCTTCTTCATCTACTACTTTTTTTTCTTTTTCTTCCTTTTGTTATTTTAAATTCATGTTACTATTTCATTATTTTATTTATTTATTTTCTTTCTTTCTGTTTTTGTCTCCCTCCTTGGTGCCTGCATGTTAACTTTTGTGTGCTTGTGTTTGTTTATTTGTTTTTTATTTTCATTGGAAGAATAGTTGCAACTTTTCTATGAAACAGGGCGGAAATGTCTCATTAAACCTTTATTGATATGCAACGTATCTTTAGATTTGTAATACAATACGCTGGAGAAGGATCTGCGTTCTTTAGAAATTGCCATTTCGTATTTGCAATACACCCTGCAAACGAAGGATGAACCAGCAATAAACCACCGCTCATCCACGTTTTTGGTTTTTTGCAGAGCTTGTAGCGTTTCAATGCTTGGTTGTTTATTAATATAAATATATATATATATATGTACGCATCAAAATGTGTGTGGCCCAAATTCAGCAAGCCCAATAACCCATCAACCCATCAACCGGGATTCGTGGGCAGACTTCAACCTATCTCAAGACCACCCACCATGGTCCACAGTGAAGCCCAATTGCAGTATCGCGTCAGCAGCACAGTCGACACCCTCGTCAGCGGCAATTGTTGAGTCAGCACCCGTCAGTATGCATCATCAGCTCCTCACTTAGTCTCTAACCGAAGGAGAGAAAGGGGGCCACGATCCTGGTCTCCCTCTTCCCCTCGTCTTCCCCAACTTCACAGCAGAATGGGGATCATGATCCCCATTCCCAGGCCACATCTTTTCAATAGCTACACAGACCAACTACAAATAGCCAGAAGTTCCCTGTACACGGGGAGGAAAATTGATTCCGAAAGACATCCCAACAAGTGAAGAACTCTCTCTCTCTAATCGAAGGGCTCAAATTCCTTCTCGGAGGAGAAGCTCTCGCTCGCAGAAGTTCTGTCAAACCACCATAGTCAAGCTACTCGTCGTTCATCGTCTTCAAGTTCAGTCGGAGCAGTTCCACACGACTGCCGGCAATGTCACAAGTCGACACACGCGGAACACAAACACTTCCGTCCGACCGACAAAAGCCACAAACAGTTCGTGCACACTCGTTCCATAACTCGTTTCGACGTTCGTTCGCGGAAGCTTAAACTTCATCAAATTCATACGGAGATCGAATCAGAGCATTATTAGAAGATTGTACTCGCATTTCCCTGGTACACAATACACTGTAACACAAATTATTCTAAAGTAATTGAATATTCTTTCTATTGCACCTCTTCACGGACCGGCGGATTTTCGGTGAAACAGATCTGGCATACCCGGTGGGACATTTCCTACCTCTCATCTCTTCTCCGTCCAAAAAAAAAAAACTCCAACCTACAGCCATGGCCAGCAACGCCAACAACGACAACAACAACGATGGGGGCAAGCAAACTGCCTCCTCGAGCTCTGTTCAACTGCGCCCCGCCGCGATCGCAAGCTAAACCACAGGAGCCTGCGGACCAGCCGCCACATCTCCGGCCAACCTCCGCGCTCCTTCCTCTCCACCACCGGCCACTCGCCCAATGACGAGAGCTATGGCCAGGAATCTGTCTGCTGGACAAGTTCCTTTCATGCGCGACGTGCGCCGTCTAAGCGCTCTGTTCGTGCCACAGGTTACCGCGGCCTCCAACAAACTAGTTGTGGTTGCCGCCAAATTATTACCAGCAATGGCCAAACCAACATACCGGGTCGTCCCCGCCTCACCTCCTCCTCCCCGTAGCCCGATTGCCAGCCCAGCGCAGTCGCCGCCTTCACGGAGAAGCTCCATTGTTCCCACTCTGGTGCAACGATATGAATGACAAGGAGACGTTTCTACGTCCTTCGCACGGGGAACACGCGCATCACCGACCTCCTCTGTACAGAGAACATCAGCGACAGACAGTTCGCCGGTTCTGCTGGTCTCACACGACCTTCTTGCCGCACTTAACGCAGCAGCTGGTCCACCACCTATCCATTCGCCTCGCCGACCAACGCTGACAACCTCCCCTGTCGCAACATCACCTATCTCATCCTTTCGATTCTCACCGGCGGCTGTCACAGCAAGCCAGTCGTCGCCCCGAGTCACTCTCCGCAATCAATCTGCGACTGGTCCTTTTGACCAGTCTCCCACAGCGACCACCTCTCCAATGAAATCTCCGACGACGGCTTCATATTTCCAAGTTACGTCAAGAACAATTACTCCGACGCAAACCATCAAGATGGCCGCAATGACAACTTCGGCCAAGACTATTGAAGAACAGCTTGCCGAAATGCAGGCTGCGATAAAGGAGCAAAGCGAACAGCTGCGCATAAAAGACGCACAACTTGCAGCTCGTGATGCTCAACTAGCAGCTTGCGATGATCAAATCGCGAAGATTTTTGAAAGGCTTGAAATGGGCACAGCTACCAACAACACCGGTGGCTCTCTCAAGAAATCGGCCGACTACCAGCGCCTCAACCGAGGAACCGCAAGAAGATCCCCCCTATGACGACGAGCTGCCGCCCGTCGCTCCAGTGACCATCTGCAGAGGCCTACCTGAACTGGATCCGTCTGCTCTCACACTTGATTCCATTACCGAGCTCATCAACCGTGCAGTACGAAACAGCGTCGGTGACCACAAATCAGTCGCCTACAAGAGACCGTACACACAGAGGATTCAGAACATCCCAATGCCGATTGGCTATCACCCTCCCAAGTTTCAACAATTTAACGGCGACGGCCACCCAAAGCAACACGTCGCCCACTTCATAGAGACCTGCAACAACGCCGGCACCGACGGCGACCTGTTGGTGAAACAATTCGGCCGGTTGTTGAAAGGGAACGCTTTCGATTGGTATATCGAACTCCCCAAGGAGTCTATTGACAGCTGGAAACAATTGGAGTGAGAGTTCCTCAGCCGATTCTACAGTACTCGGCGCACTATAACACTGGTCGAGATCGCCAACCTCAAACAGAAGAAGGGCGAAAAAGTGGTTGACTACATCAACCGATGGAGGAATCTGAACCTAAATTGCAAAGAAAGCTCGAAATCTTTCTCTCGAAGCCGAAATAGAAATGTGTTCACGGGGAATGCGATGGGATCTCCTCTGCTATATACAAAGCCGAAGGCCAAAAGATTTCCAGGAGCTTGCAACAGAAGCTCACAATATGGAAAACTTGATAGAAGAACGAGGAGAGGAAGGGTCTTCGGTCAACGACCCCCGCAAAAAGGGGAAGACACCTGCTGCGACCACACCCAAAGAAACGAAGGAGAAATCAAAATCCTCTTTCGCGACAAATACTGTTGAACCGATCAAGGTCGGAAGCAAGGTAAAACCGACCTACCTCCCACGACAATTGACAAGAGGCTTCAAGAAACTGACACTGGAAGAACGACAAGCAAAGACATATCCCTTTGCTGACGCCGACGTTCCCATCATGCTCGACCAGCTGCTTGACAATCAATTACTGAAATTGCCAGAAATTAAAAGGCCCGGCGACTAATCCAACAGCAAAGATCCAAATTCTTACAAATACCATCGACTGGTTGGGCACTCGACGGAGAAATGCTTCGTCTTGAAGGACCACATCATGGAGCTGGCCGCGCAAGGCCGTATTGAAATCGAAGGAGCTGAAAACACAACTTCCTCATATGCCATCTCCATCCGAACCGAGCCGAACCAGCTAACTCGGCCAAACAAAAAGCAGTCCACGAAGAAGGAATACCGACCAAAGCCCGGTTCCTCCAGCCAACTTCGTAACAACAGACAACCACCGGCTAAGGTCGCACCAAAACCGGCACCCCGCGAACAAGCTGCAGCCGACGCAGAGGGGTGGATCTTGGTCACCCGGATAAAGAAGCCTATTCGAGAAATCGAACCGGCACCGGCGACCATCAAATCAAAAGCGAAGCGGCCAAACAAAAGAGCTGTGAAACGCCAAAGAAAAGCTCCTAGGACCGACGTCCAGGGGGCAAACAAGAAGAAAAGAAGACCCGTCACATTGGCGGAGTTCTTCCCGAAGGAGTTCCTCTCGCCTCCAGCAATGGTGGCAACCTGCTCAACATCTCCTTCCGAGCATACAGCGACAGTGTCCAAAGAGAAGGGCAAGATGCCGGTTGTCGAATGTGACGACCTCGAGATGTCGCTCAAACAGATTTTGCATCTCAACGAGCTAGAAGATGATCTCGACTTGGACATCAGGTCAAGACAAGCCTTAATTCGGGTCCTCACCAAACCAGAGGAACTCAGAACAGAACTCGAAGCGTTGCTCATGCGAAAGCACGATCTGCCAAAGGTCCGATTAACCCGTCCTTTTCTAAAAGAGGAGGAAGACGCTTACACTAAGGCGCATTTAGCGAAGTCGGAGGAGGCACTTGCCGTTTCATGCCCGCCGTGCATCACATTCCGAGAAGAAGACGCACAATTGGGTACTAAGAATCACAACAGACCGTTGTTCATCTCCGGCTACATCAGTGATCATAAAATTAATCGTATCCTCATCGATTGTGGATCCGCAGTCAACATTCTGCCTATCCGTACTATGAAGAACATTGGTCTCTCTGTCGGCGACCTCTCCCCGAGCTCTCTTCTCATCCAAGGTTTCAACCAGGAGGGCCAGAGAACACTCGGGATGACGAACCTCAAGCTGCACATCGGAGATATGATCGCCAACACTCCCCTTCAAGTCATCGACTCCAGGACGTCCTACAACCTGCTCCTGGGTCGACCGTGGCTCCATTCAAACGGAGTCGTGCCATCCACACTTCACCAATGCTTCAAGTATTGGGAAAACAGCGAGCAAAAGACCGTGTATGCCGACGAAAGTCCATTCACCGAAGCAGATGCATCGTTCGTAGACGCCAAATTCTACCTGACTACCAGACCAATAGTTAAATTGTCACCTGGGTCGAATCAGGCAGCAAACGCCAAGAGCACTACGACGCAGGCTGCATCGTCCAAACATCCCACACAAGATGCAACAATCAAAAAGCCGTTGCAGCCCTCAAAATCACAGACTCCGACGCAAGTCGCATCTCCTAAACAGACAACGACGCAGGTCGTGTCTCCAAAGCAGCCAGCGCACTACAACCAGTCCGCACACGGCCACAAACCAACCGCAGGCACTCCAACATCAAATCAGTGCAACCTGCCCATCTTGCGATACATCCCATAGTCGCAAAGGAGGAACGGAGAAGCTGCTCTGGTCGCCTGTCACAAAATCCAGCCGACCTCTTTGCCCGAAAAAGTCACGCCTCCTCTGCCAAAATTGGAGGATCGAAGTATAGTGAAGCAGTTGCCGAGCCAACTACAATTGCCGTCTATACGCTCTAATGAAGGCTTCGACCCCAACGCTTATCGACTGATGGCTAGAGCCGAGGTCAACCTTACAAAGGATGAAATTCACGCAAAACCCCCCGTCACTCTAGTAGTTCTCACTCCAGAACAGGAGAAGTTGAGAAACGAAGGCCAACGGATCAATCAGGGTCGTGCAGGTCTCGGCTACGAAAAGCAGAAGCCGATCAAAATCTATATCGGCCAAACAAAACCAGGCAAAATAACCAAAAAGGGTTCGGCAGATGAGCACCAAGTTTCAATCGGCCAAACTTCGACTGAAAAGAGAGACGCGCCAAAGCCAGTAATTATTTACACTTTGAGAGCTGCAATCGCACGGGCCCGCGCATATGATTCGGTCATGGTGAACCACATCTCCTTCACCGTCGACGATCAAGAAGAGGAGGAATTCATCCTGAAGGAGGCCTCGACCGAATTCGAAGAAGGCGGCCAAGCGACTGTCGATGAATTAAAGAAAATCGATTTGGGTACCACAGAAGACCCGCGACCAACATTCCTCAGTGCTTCGCTGACGGGTGAAGAAGAAGCTGAATATATGCCGTTGCTCCACGAATACCGAGATATCTTCGCCTGGAACTACACGGAGATGCCAGGTCTCGACCCGCGAGTGGCAGTTCACAAATTAGCAGTTCATCCCTCTGTTCGACCAGTAAAGCAATCACAACGACGGTTCCGCCAAGAACTTGTGCCAGAAATTGAAAAGGAGGTCGACAAATTGACCGCGGCGAATTTCATCAGGGAGGTGAAGTACCCGTCCTGGATTGCAAACATCGTCCCAGTCAAGAAGAAGACTGGCCAAATTCGAGTTTGTGTCGACTTTCGCGACCTGAATAAGGTGTGCCCGAAGGACGACTTCCCTCTACCAATCACCGAGCTCATGGTCGATGCAACAACAGGTCACAAAGCTCTATCTTTTATGGACGGATCCTCCGGCTATAACCAAATTCGGATGGACCCAAAAGATGAAGAGCTCACTGCATTTCGCACTCCGAAAGGGATTTTTTGCTATAAAGTAATGCCGTTCGGACTCAAGAATGCCGGTGCAACATACCAGCGAGCAATGCAGAATATCTTCGACGACTTCCTTCATAAACGGGTGGAATGCTACGTCGACGACCTGGTGGTGAAAACAAAACAGAGAGTCGACCATCTTCTCGACCTCCGAGCAGTGTTCGAACGACTGCGACGGTTTCAGCTGAAAATAAATCCATTGAAGTGTGCTTTCGGCGTCACCTCGGGCAAATTCTTGGGATTCATTGTCCACCATAGAGGGATCGAAATAGACCAGTCAAAGATCGATGCCATCCAGAAAATGCCAAAGCCAAAAAACGTCTCCGAACTCAAGAGTTTTCAAGGCCACTTGGCTTATATTCGACGTTTCATATCCAATCTTGTCGGGAGATGCCAGCCCTTCAGTCGACTGCTTAAGAAAGAGACGCCATTCGAATGGGATGAGTCATGCCGAAATGCCTTTCACAACATAAAAGCATACCTTACCAAACCACCTGTGCTTGTCGCACCGATCGTCGGCCGACCATTGTTACTCTACATCGCAGCACAAGAGGGATCTGTTGGAGCCTTATTAGCTCAATGTGACGAAGATAGCAAAGAACGGGCTCTGTATTATCTCAGTCGAACGTTAGTGGGTGTTGAGCTCAATTATACCCCAATTGAGAAGACCTGCCTGGCACTCATCTTTGCAGTCCAAAAGCTACGGCACTACCTCTTGGCGCATTCAACGAATCTCATCTCGAGAGCTGATCTGCTGAAGTATATTATGTCTCGACCAATCCTCTATGGTCGACTGGTGAAATGGGCGCTGCTCCTCTCCGAGTTTGAGATCAACTACGTGCCACAACGAGCTATCAAAGGCCAAGCTCTGGCGAATTTCCTGGCTGATCACCCTGTGCCGGCGGAATGGGAATTAACAGAGGAATTCCCCGACGAGGAGATATTTCTGGTCGAAGTGCTCCCTCCCTGGGAAATGTACTTCGACGGTGCCGCGTGAAGAAACGGCGACTCAGCCTTGGTCATCAAACAGCTTACAGGAGAGTTTGAGGTAAAGAAACTCGAACTCGAACCACTATGGTGACATGCCGGTGAACTCCTGGCCCAAATCCCGGAAGCATCGCTCTACCATGTCCCTCGATCCGAGAATGGGCCAGCCGACGCATTAGCCGGCATCGCAGCCAGTCTGGCATTGTTCGACCAACGACCTTGTCAAGTGCCCATATGCGAGCGATGGGTAATTCCCCTACCAGTCGAGGAAGAAACTGAAGAAGAACTAATAGAAGAGATAGAGGAATCTCTTCCTATCTCGGCTAGTCAAAATCAGACCGGAGACTGGCGCGAACCTATTATCAACTTCCTTCGTCACAGCACACTCCCGGTCGACCTGCGAGAGCGAGTTCAAATTCGCTGGACAGCTCCGAGGTACGTCTTCATCAACGACGTACTCTACCGACGGTTATATGAAGGTCTACTCCTTCGCTGTCTTTCAAAAGAAGAGGGGATGAAAGTGCTGAAAGAAACACACAGTGGGATATGTGGCGTACATCAAGCCGCCCCGAAGCTCCACCTGCAAGTCAAACGACTCGGCTATTACTGGCCGACTATGCTTAGGGACGCCACTGAAATGGCTCGAACCTGCAAACCGTGCCAAATCCATGCCGATTACATACACCAACCACCGGTGCCGCTTCACCCAACGGTCGCCTCCTGGCCATTTGAAGCTTGGGGTATGGACATCATAGGCCCTATCACTCCGAAGTCCGACTCCGAACGGCAATATATCTTGGCCGCCACCGACTACTTCTCCAAATGGGCCGGAGCTACAGCCTATCGAGAGGTCAAAGCCACCACTGTCGCCGACTTCATCCGAACCCAAATCATATACAGATATGGAGTCCTTCAGTATATCGTGACGGACAACGGCACACCCTTCAGAAACAGAGCCATGGACCAGTTCTGTGAAAATTTTTGCATACAACAGCGGACGTCGTCGGCTTACAACCCAGCAGCCAATGGACTCGCAGAGGCGTTCAACAAGACACTCTGCAAAATTCTGAAGAAGACGATCGGCGCCCACAAAAAGAGTTGGGACAAAAAATTGCCCGAAGCCTTATGGGCGTACAGAACATCAGTACGCAAAATTTAAATTTTTTATTATATTATGATTTATTGGGACTACACACCGACCCAATCAACTCCCTTCTCACTGGTCTACGGCACTTAAGCAATGCTTCCCCTCGAAGTACAACTCCATTCCTTGCGCATAGCGGTAAGAGAAGAACTGACGACGGAAGAATGCGCCCAACTGAGACTCGCAGAACTAGAGTCTCTCAACGAACAACGACTCGAAGCGCAACAAAGCCTTGAGTGTTATCAATCCAGAATGACCAGAGCCTTCAACAAAAAGGTACGACTCAAGTCATTCCAGAAAGGCGACCTCATGCTCATGGTCCGATGGCCGATGCTGTTCACCAGCAAAACTGGGGAAAAATTTGCACTAAAATGGGAAGGCCCTTACGTCGTACAAGAGGCATACACGAACGGCGCATACAAACTCGTCACTGCCAATGGATCAGAGCTGCCCAACACAAACGGTAAATTTCTCAAACAATTTTATCCTTGAGAAGGGTAGTAGAAGAAAGAAATTCATTTCCTTTTAGTCAAAAAAAAAAAAAAAAATCTTTACATCTCAGGTCTCGCAATAAAAAAAAAAGAGATGGGTGACAACAAATCCAGGAATCGCGTTCACAGAGGCTACAGATTGAGTTCGAAGTCGACCACTCGCTGCCATCGTCGAAGCACTTCAGCTCGAGCATCCTCCAGTTCACGAGCCTCGGCCTCACTCAGCACAGGCTGTAAACGAACGTCCTCAAGTCGGCGCTCCAACACGGACGCTTCCGCATCGAAAGCCTGAAGCTCAGCCTGAGCGATGCCAATTTCCTCATGAAGGGAGTCAAGTTGAGCATCCATCTTAGCCAGATGTTCACGAACGGCCTCCCTCTCAGCTTCCACGGTTTCATACTTAGCCCAACGCACACTTACCAGCTTAATCATTGCATTACGCTGACAATGCACTCGCCGAATCGACTGCGTAACTTCAGCTTCAATAGCCCGGTGCTCGGCCCTGGGGGGCTTACTGGCAGAAGAACAACGCAATTGCTGGAGATGTTCCGCCTCTCGAGCGAAGTCCTCCACCCACTGCTCCAAGATAGAAATCTCGATACCCGCTACACGCAAATGCTCTAAAAGACCGCGGGCATCAATCATGAGCTCAGGGGAGCAGGGGTCTTCAGCAGGTGCCAAGGCCGTCCGAATAAACCGAGTCCATTGGTCCATTGCGGACTGCTGAACCCATCCTCGCGATGTCGCCGAGAGAGAAATCGATGAAGACTGAGAAATAGCCAAATGAACAAACAGTTAACAACAAAAGAAGGAGGGGGGGAGACAGAAACAGCGAGCAAAGAATGCCTACCGCAGTGAACCGCGAGGACAAAGAGTTCTCGCTGACGGACCGGTGGATAGGCTCCAGACGTTCTTCCCCAACAACCGGAGCGGCCGCCTGATCATCCAGCCCCCTTCCGGTGAATACCCTCTCCTCAGGAGTCGGGATTAAGTGATAGCCAAAGTTTGGAACAGGGGTCTGAAATCCAACAACGCCTTCCCCACCTAAAGGAGGAGACGACACTTCGCCCTCGTCGCTAGAAATGGTCATGGGGCAGCCAGCCTTACCCATCTCCAACCTACCAGTAGCAGCGTCGACAAACACTTCCTCTCTGACCCTCCCTTCCCGGTGACGTTCCTCGGAGGCGACAGGAGAATGCGAACCATCCGAACGGACTTCAGGCTGGCTCGCACGAGAGTAAAGGACCAGCGCGAGTACGCCAGCAGAAGGGTCTTCCGCTACCTCAGGTCGCACCGGAGAGGGTATGACCGGTATTGTCTCCGCCGCACAGCAACTTCCCCGGCAGGCAGTGCCACTAGCCTCTCTACCGGACACGCTCCCATGATGTCTTCTCACGATTCTGGATCGGAGGCCGTCGGAGAGTGCAAGTCCCGAGAAGAAGAAGAAGTCCTGGGGAGCTTACTCCTTGACCCCTTCCTGAACAAAGGAGGGTCGAAGATAACCCTCGTGACCTCTGCTTTCTTCCTCTTCGGTGCACCCTTTCTCGAAGAAATTATCGGTGGCGGAACTGCAGGGTGCGCTATTATCGGGTCGACGACCCCCTTTCCTTTGTCCAAGGGCGCGCCCGCAGTCAACGGTGATGACGAGCTCGGCCGGACAATCGGTTCAGTAGGCGGGACGAGTGCAGCTTCTCGGATGACAACCCCTCCCTCTGGTTCAGCGGACGCCGGAGGCAGCACAGCCTTCTGGGAAGACTTCGACGCCAGCGTCTTCTTCTTCGCAGTGCCTATCTTCGGCGTAGCCTTCTTCCTCGGCGCCTGCTCTCCGGTAAAGCTCTCCCACTCTTTCTAAGAAACAAAAGGGGAGGGAGAAAGTGAGCACAAATGCAACCAGAAGACCAAGTGAGGCGAAAACAACGGTCGTATAAATACTGACAAGCGTAATTACCTCAAAGAGGGGAACCACGGCCTCGAGCCATGATTCCCGATACAAGGCCGTCACTCCCGGGTCGGAATCTGGACTGACGAAAGGCAGTATATCCACTGTCCCGAGGGGGAAGGCATTCTCAGCTTGCCATATCTCCACCAGCCACTCGATCGAAGGCGCCCTCCTCTGATCGCCGATCAGAACACCCGGCAAATCCTGGCAAAAACCAAACTGATGGGCGAACCGATGCAGACTATACGGCTCCACAATCAGGAGGTCGCGCTGCCGCAACACGAGACGGGTCGCTCGCAGACATCAGAAGTAGTCCGCTTCAATTTGCGAAGCGAGGTGGCCAGGCTTGTCAACAATAGGGCCTGGAGGGAGTGCTTGTGATGGATACCAACACCGCACCCCGCCTCACCAAAACAGAGCACGAGCCTCTCTCTGAGTGTAGGCACGACCAATGTCGGGGTTACGATAGACCATCATCAACGGACGGTCACCTTCTGACGAGTCGGCCGCATGGACGCCGAAGTATTGCGCGAGCCAGGTATAAACAAATGGCCAAGGGACCTTCCCCCAACAAGAACTGTTGAGGCCTTGATACAGACCTGCCAGAGTCGCGGCGGCCAAATTGCACTTGTAACCGCTTGCCAGAAAGCAAGCCATCTTCAAAATGGTATACCGCAACGTACCGCCTGGCGCAGGGAGAATGCAGAGGCAGAGCCAAAGAGAGAGGAAGGCGGCTAAATACACTTCATCGGCGAGCGCCTCAGGAACGTTGAGCTCCTTCAAAGGCTGATCCAACCGCTCTGACCTGTCGCGGATCCTCGAGCCCGAAGTCTTCATACGATCGACCCAGGCATCTTCAGAGGGCCGTGAGTCCCTTCCCGGGCGAAACCAGAAAGACGCCCAATCAGACATCTGGACTCCGGTAGCTTTCTCCGTCTCCGAAGGCACGGATAAACAGAAATAAGCTAAGATTAAGTATTTGATGCTCTCGGGCAAGGGAAGGTGATGACCAGAGGAGAAGTCATCAACGGAAGGGAAAGTCTCATCGAAGATACCTCCAGAAATGGGAAGTCCACCAAGGTGATGAAGGTCCCACAAAGAAATCGACAATTCTCCCTCCTGGGTGAAAATGGAATTGGTGGAAGAACACCAAACTTCCGTGAAGGCTGTGACAACGTTGCAACAACAACTATATCGGAACATAGAGGCTCGTACAACATGAAACAAGTTGACCGCCGATAGACGCTCTGAGCACGTACGAAGGACGACGTCCGCCCACTCGAAGTAAAACGGTACATACCGAGGACTTACGATGTCAATACTCCTGACCTTCCAGGGGCCGAAGCAACTGCAACTGATAGAAAGCTTGGGAGGAGAAAAGCGCACCAAAGTGTCATGCATAGGGCTCATCAAGACGGCGCCCTGAGCTTCATGCGGAGGCGCTGGGGCTTCACCGACACCATGCAGGAAGCAAATCTGGTCATCCCCGCTGACAACCGGACGACTCCAAAGTTCGTAAGTCGTTCCTGTTAAAGGAACACGTACATCGCAACCCCTGAGAGCGGACGGCAAACCCACAGATAACAGTATTTCCCTGTCCCCCTGCACATTGCTGATATGCACACATTCTCGGAGGACGCCTCTCACCGGCACCCGGACATTGGTGAGAACGAGGCCGAGGAACGAAACAGAAAGCGATGGAAAAGACATCTGCAAGCGAAAGAAACGTCGGAATCGTCAGTTTAGCCAAAAATCAGGTACGTAAGCTATCTTCAAAAGAAAAAAAAAAAAAGAAGGAAGTTTGTATATTCACATCGCGATCAACAAAAAAAATGATCGTAAAAAAAAAAAAAGAAAAGGGTGTGAATAGCGGCAAAAGAAAATCAAGGCCGCGGAAAAAAAATCACTCTACGGCTAACACAAATACAGCCTCGAGACAATCCGCGACAGCAACCAGCAACCTCGCGGCCAACAAACCGGAGGTGAACAGAGCTAGACTTTCGATGCTCAACCACAAACTAGAGCATAACAGGGCCGAGAATTCAAAGCCCGATACTATCACCGAATGCTCGTATTACGAATCCCAGTGTCGGACGTCAAAGTTGGACGGGAGATGAATGCCAGGGAAGATGATGCTCCGTGACCGAGCCGAGCATCACACAGAGCTCTACGGTTAATCACACCATCAGCCACTCATGCCCGGCGACTGAGCCGGATAGGATTCAAAGCCATGGCGCAAACAAAAAAAAAAGGGTGATCGCTCTCGGCAACTGAGTCGGACACGCTCAGGCGAGGTCAGGTAAATGACTCTTCCCCGAACAAAAAAAAAAAAAAGCGAAAAGGCGGTGACAAAAAGAAGCCGTCACAAAGAGACTGCGACAAAAAGAAGTCGTTGCAAACAAAAAAAAAAAAGAGAGGAAGGCGGCTAAATCAACTCATGCCTCGGTAATCATAGCTAGCCGCAGAAGTCGAAACTTGACGGCCAAGCCAACGATGATAGGGCAATACGAGACGTCTGACAAACCGGCCAGTCGAATCGAAAAGAAAACTTTGACGAGGGCGATCAAAACGGAGGCTCCTTCCTGGCCACCGAGCCGGCCGAAGTCAAAACGACAACAGTGCTCGACAACCCACAGGGAGGCGACCTGTGCGTCTCAGCAAACAAAACAAAAAGACGTGAAAACAGATCACCATCTCGGCGACCAAACCAGGATCCCCCGGAGCAAAACTACCGGAAGAGGAGGAACTGGCACCCAGCAACCAAGTCAGGCACATTCCTCAACCAAATCTCTCGCGGAAGGAAACCGATGATCTACACCAATAAGATGGCGGACTCCAATGACGCTCAAAGGAGCAAGTTCAAAAAAGGTACGCATTGGAAACTCAAAACAAAAAAAACAAAAAAAAAAAGAAAAAGAGAGGGAAAGAAAAGAGTCGCGACAAAAAAAGAAGTCGTCGAAAAAAAAAAAAAAAAAAAGAAGAGAGAAGCAAATAGCTCTAAAACAGCAAGAGAGAAAAATAACGAGACCGCGACAAAAAGAAGTCGTAGCGACAAAAAAAAAAAAAAAGAGGGGAAAGAAGAAGTCGAAAAAGAAGAGAGAAAAAGAAAAAGAATAAAGGAAGGAGCAAAGGAGAAAAGAAAAGAGAACGGGACCCCGGCTGACTCGAACTCAATACGAGGTTGCCGGGAGAGGAAAAAGGAGAATCTCAAATGTACCTTTCAATCCTTGTGCGAAGGAGACTTCCGACGTTGAGGTGAAAGAGACGAAATAGAGATTCACCGAAGGAGAAAGCTACTCGGGTCGTTGTCAACAAATACCCTTCTAGAACCAGAAGCACGAACAATCTCCAAGAATCAGTCGCAAACACGCACAACCTAAGGATGTAGAACTTCAAATTGAAAGCGCTCGAGAAGTGAAAGACTCAAAAGGGTTGCGCGACAAGGTTCGTACGGTGAACTATTCAAGGCTCAAGGTGTTTTATATATTGAAGGACTCGAAGGGTTTCCTTCGAATTTGGGAGAAGGCGACAGTCCCTTTTTAAAAGGGATCTGATTTCTTCCATACAGAATTTCCCTTATCATGAAACTCTACATGGGGACCCGATCAGGCGACAACCCCGGGATCGTTACCAGGCCCGGGTGGGCCCCACTCCTTAGAACCGCTTTGGCTTACGAAGAAAGACTCGACTGCGAGGATAAGGGAGATCGTAGTGATGAAGGTTTTTGGAGTCGTGCAGTTCAACCGAAGGTTACAAGAGAATGAGTTTAGACTTTAGGGTTTATCGAACCGAAGGAAACCCTCAGAGCTACGATACCCAATTTGTGCAGTCCCCTCAGGCCACGTCATCAGAATCATGAGAACTTACAGCCTCCGCCCATGTTCAGCGAAACAAGAAGCTCAAACCAGAGTGTGGTTTCTCGAGCCGTTCAAACACATTCTTTGAACGACGACTCGCATTACATTCTACAACAACGAAATTAACTGGAAACAATCGAACCGAAGCTACCGAAAATTGCGAGGAGTTCATCGTCAGCGTCTCTCCAGCGGAATCGAAGTTTTGTCGTCAAAGTTCTTCGATGATACACGCAGCCAAAGACGATCATGTAAGTCGACGTTCCTCTTCACCTGAATACCCTCTTCTGCTCAGGGATATTCATTCCATGCCGAACCCCGAAAAAAAAAAAAAAAAAAAAAAAAAATTTATTTGAATGTGCGAAAATATACACAAATTCTAAAAAAAAAAAAATAGTAAGAGGACAGACAAACAGTATACAAAAAGATAAACGATCCTAAAAGAGTAAGAGGAACAAAAAAAAAAAAAAAAAAAAAAGAGAGAGAGTGTGTGTCGCTTCTTCAAATTCGAAACCTGCGCGTTCCTCCCAAACAATCAAGTCTCGAAGGGGGCAATCTGTACGCATCAAAATGTGTGGTCCAAATTCAGCAAGCCCAATAACCCATCAACCCATCAACCGGGATTCATGGGCAGACTTCAACCTATCTCAAGACCACCCACCATGGTCCACGGTGAAGCCCAATTGCAGTATCGCGTCAGCAGCACAGTCAACACCCTCGTCAGCAGAAATTGTTGAGTCAGCACCCGTCAGTATGCCTCATCAGCTCCTCACTTAGTCTCTAACCGAAAGAGAGAAAAGGGGGCCACGATCCTGGTCTCCCTCTTCCCCTCGCCTTCCCCCAACTTCACAAAGCCAGAATGGGGATCGAGATCCCCATTCCCGTGCAACATCTTTTCAACAGCCTACAGCACCAACTACAAATAGCCGGTTCCCCCTCATTACACCAGGGGAGGAAAATTGATTCCGAAAGACATCCCAACTAGTGAAGAACTCTCTCTCTCTAATCGAAGGGCTCAAATTCCTTCTGAGGAGAGAAGCTCTCGCCGCAGGTTACGTCAAACCACCATAGTCAAGCTACTCGTCGTTCATCGTCTTCAAGTTCAGTCGGAGCAGTTCTACACGACTACCAGTAACGTCACAAGTCGACACACGCGGAACACAAACACTTCCGTCCGACCGATAAAAGCCACAAACAGTTCGTGCACACTCGTTCCAGAACTCATTTCGACGTTCGTTCGCGGAAGCTTAAACTTCATCAAATTCATACGGAGATCGAATCAGAGGATTATTAGGAGATTGTACTCGCATTTCCCTAGTACACAATACACTGTAACACAAATTATTCTAAAGTAATTGAAATATTCTTTCGATCGCGCCTCTTCGCAGACCGGCGGATTTTCGGTGAAACAATATATATCATATTTCTAATAAACTAAAAATTATTAAATTAGAATTATATAATATATATAAATAAAAATAATACTTTCTAGAATAAAATAAGGAAAAATAATAGGCCTGACTTGGGTATATGGAATGTTCTTACATGCGGTGCTGTTTACCTTTCACAACGCAATAGGATTGACAGTACTGCCAAGGCTGCTTCAAAGTTAGATAAGGGTATTAATTTTCTTTGATTGTCCCTTTTTTTATCGTTAAATTGATGGGTGAGGAACGATTAAGTTTTGTTCCTTTTTTATTCTGATTTGTGTAATCAGCTTAACTTACCCCTTCACCATCTCTCAAATATGTATCTGATTACCCAAATACCGAGCGAACAGTATTTTCCCAATGAGAGAACAAATAGATCTTACCCATTTATTATCTCCCGCATTGTTAAGAAGAAGTTGACTGCTACAGGAAATTAGACAAAACTAGTGTGTCATACATGTAGATTCCAGACCCTCTATATATCTCCCTTTCAGCATGAAAAGGGAAGATGGCGAAGGGAGAACCCCTTCTCTTGCAAGAGGACGGATTTCTTTTATAGTTATTGGCATCAGTCCACTTCAGTGGTCTTCAAAGGGATCACTCCGGAGAGTTCCAAGTTCTTTCTCTCACTGCCCCCCCTCTGGAATCTGCAATTTGCCCCCGCTTTTTCTCCGATTGAGACATTGAGAGATCCACTCCAGTCTTCAAAAGAATGGATGAGGTTGGTTCCTTTTTTAGCTGACACTTATTTAATGAAGAATGCTATATTTTGTGGTCCATAATCCATATCTTTCCATTACTGAGCATTGTTATTTAATCGTTACAATATATGAAATTATTGAACTATGTTGAACATTTGAACCTCACAGTTATTTACAATGGACTACACACAAGTGGATGTGAAAAGGGTATATATACTGAATAATACGTGGAATTATTGTTGTTCTATTAATATTCTGCATATAATGTATAAATGATATATTAAATAAGTTATTCTATTTACCATTTATTCATTTATTTATTGGATGACTGAATTGGTAACTGGGTACTAAACAAATAACAAGAAATAAATGTGTAAATAACTATAGATGTTTAAAATAATCAAATGACACCATTACAAGAGTATTACATGGTAGAGAAAAATTGAATTCTTGTTTATCTTAATGATAAATAGGTATAATTAAAAGCATACTCTTTTAACCGGATTGATAAATAGGTAATAAAGATGTAAAACATTTTTTTTTTTTTTTTTAGTTTATTAAATGGTAAACTTGTGAACATGTCCTTTGTTTCTATCTCCAATTTGAATTGTGGTCAGTGTCTTCGGATGATCCTATGACAGGATCTGGCTGTGCATAGACATTGCACAGCTATGGACACAACTAATAGAAATGGCTCAAAGCGTTGCTAGACCTAATACCAACGCTTCAACGAACCTAAATACATTAAAATAGTTAAAATATAACAACTTAACCCTGAATTAATAGTTTTGGTGCTCTAAAGACCAGAACGCTAGAGGAAGGGCTTGAACCTTCGACCTTGTGGTTAACAGCCACACGCTCTAACCAACTGAGCTACTCCAGCTTAGATAATAAAGAAAAAATTTAATATTATTAAAAAAATTTAATTTTCTTTACTATAAAGACATCATCTATATATATTATAGGAATGGAGGTCGAGAAAAAATAGGGACAAAGACCACTTTCTATTTAATAAAAATAAATTCCAAAAACCTAAGAAAAACTTCAAGGGAGAAAAACAAATGGATAAGATGCCGGAAAAAAAATAGCCAAAGAAGATGGTTGAAGTGTAGAGATCCCATCAAGACACTAGGGGAGTCAGTGGGGAGATACGGAGATAATTTAGAAGATGAATAGATTAATTTAGTAGGAGAGGAAATAGGAAATTTGGAGAATAGATGGCAAGACAGGGAGAGAAGAGGAAAAATAGAATGACAAGGAGATAATTTAGAAGAGGAAAAATAGAATGACAAGGAGATAATTTAAAAGAGAAAAAATAGAACATAAATCTCAATTAGCTGTGGCCTATGAGATTGATGGGCAGGAATTTTAAAAGAAAGAAAAAATTTAGGAGAGTGAAAGAGAATATTCAGGACACTAGGAGGAAGCTAATTGAGTTTAAGAAAAAAATAGAATGCTTATAAGGATAGAGAAATTTTAGGAGAAAGTTAGGGATTATCAAGCTTTCCTTCAAATTTGAATATTAAAAAAAATTAGAAAAAAGGAAATTTGAAAAAGTACAAATTATTGAGGTTAGATGGGCTAAATAAGTAAAGAATATTTCAACTATCTTTATGATTTATTTTTATTTTTTAAAAATTATTTTTATTTTCTTTACGTTTAATTTTAATTATCATATATGAACATTAACAAATTTGATTGTCGTTATTAAAATTATTGTACACAATTAGTAAACACTAAACTATTTTCTTTTGGAAAGTATTTTTATAATATAATAATAAAAATTAAATTTTAATTATATATTATGAAATATTTATTTTAAAATTTTTCTTCAAATAAATAGCTTTTATATTTTTTAAATATATTAATAAAAAATATACATCATTTTTTTTTTTTTTTTTCGTGGGACATATAAATGGGGTAGGGTCAGGCCTGTCATTGAGGCAGAGTTGGGCTTATCAATAAGGTGGGTTGAGCCTTTCAATGGTAGGGTCCTATTAGTGATGTCAGGTTGATTCTATTAGTGGGGTTAGGTCGGTCCTATTAGTGGGCACGTTAATATAGTGTGGTGTTTGTTCAGTAAAACAGCTAGCAATGTAACCTTTATTATTTGGTTTCAAATATATTAGACAACAACAAATATCACAAATTTAAATGAAATCATGCAACTAAAAGAATTGGAACCACATTAGTTAATTCCTGATGAACTTTGGCCTGTGAAGGCAACTGTCCTCACTAAATGTCCTGATTCTAAAGGGCTACCTCAAGAAGAAAATTTTATCATGCTTCAGTCAGTATCTTGAGGCGAGCAAGTGAGGTTCTAAGTAATTCTAAGCATGTAGGTTCAGATACTTTATACGTAACTCGCAGGATGTAACTCTATACGTAACTCGCAGGATGTAAGGTTCTAAGGAACTCACAGCATGTAAGATTCTACATAATTCAGAGCATATAAGGTTCTACATAATAAATGCAGACAAAGAGGCACTGCTAAATATGATGAGTATTAAGCAAATATAAAAAAAGCAGAGACAGAGAGAATACCTAGTCTGGCAATGTTTAAGGAACTACAAGTGAACCAATCCATCAGCTGTTTTCAATGAATTTAGAAAATTTGAATGAGAAGCAAAAGATAAATTTCAGATACTTGATCATACTTTGAGCACTCATCATATATACCAACCCAGTCCCTCCTTGGACCTCCAAAAGTTTCACTTCTCTGAAAATACTCAGCAATTAGCTTTAGATTTCCTGCAAAAAGAGAGAGATAGATGAAAATCAGAACAAAACGAATAAAAACAGAATAAGAACAAAAAGTTTGTCTCTCTTCACTGCTTCCACCACCGTAAAACCTCAAAACAGAGGACATTAAATGAGGCCTTTTAATTGAAAGGAAAGGGAAGGCACCAAATTGGCATCGAGTAAAAATTCTCGTCCCACTTTCCCATGATCTCCACCATCAATGCCATTTACTGTGTAACTCCTAAGACCAATGCCATTTAATCTGAAATTTATTAATGGTGACAGATGATTAAGGACCACGGCGGGCAGCATGGGTGTGGGGGTGGCGCCATCAGGTGAAGGGAAACCAGAGAGACAAAGATGATTAATGAAAACGCATCATGAGGCCCTCTCTGGTTTCCCTTCACCTGCAATTATAACATGACCAAGGAGGAGAGAAGCAGAATAGGATGATTAAAGAGTGAGGAGATTCTTATTTCCTCTTGTATTTAGGGTAAACTCAAATAAGATACTTGATTCGACACATTGAGACTACAATATCCCACTCACCCGATCCAATCCGGCCAAATGTTGCGGTATTGCCGACCCAAGGGTATTCCGATGTGGAATCGAAACAATACACTAAGCAGGAATGATAAGGAAACAGAGCAGAGAGAATCGACGTGAAGCCTACAATTGACTGAAATTAAAAGAAGAAGAAAAAGAAGAAGAAAAAGAAGAAGAAGTAAAGGTACAGATAATAAAACAAATAAAAATTAGGAAAACGAAGAGAATGATATATTAATTCACCTTCGATAGGAGGAGAAATGAGAGCTTCGATCGACCGAACGATGACACCGTTGCAGCGGTGAGCACAGGCGACCTACGATCAACCAGCCGGCTCCCAAACTTTCTCAACTCGATTTCAGCTGGCGGTTCCTAATTCTCATCTCGATTTCAGCCAGCTTCGAATGGATTTCTGCCATGAAGGTGGATAGGAAGCATGCACGCCATGAAGGATGGGAATTTTGGCGGGGAGAACATGCGCGGGGAGAAGGAGAGTGGAAAGGGAAAATTTATGAATGCATCGATTGATATAAACAGTCACCTTAGGGTCTCTTAACATTCGCTCAAAAGGTAGAGATTTGGTCACGGTTAAATGGAATCACTTATATAAAATGAAATGGCGACTGTACCCACCGGTCACCTGATATTTTCCCTTTTAATGACTGACTATACCAATAGTCCATATATTTTACCAAAATAATGACTGAAATAACAATCGTTAAATGAGAATATTGGTGACGGATAATTAAAATTAATTGTAAATAATTTTTTTTTTGAGACTGACATAGATAAACCGGTGGCCATAAAAAAAATCAATCGATATAGATAACCTTTAGGGACTGGCTTTCAGAAACCAGTCACCAAAAGGGGGTTTTGTACTAGTGTCATTCTGGTCCAAAATCCATGATCTGCTTTGGGGCCCCATTTTTTGCTTGACTAAATGGAACCATGTAGCTTACCTGCTAACATTAATTTTCCAAAGTCATTTCATTAGTAGAGCCTGGTTGAAATCTTGTAGGCAGCAAATACCCAGTCCACCCTAATTTCGCAGTTTACAAACCGATACCCACTTTACAAGGTTGTAATTGAAAGCCGGATCTAAGCCCTTCCATAGGAATTTCCTAATTATTTGTTCAATTTGGCCTACTATCTTGGCCGGTGAGGTGATGAAAGATTGTAGGTACATGGGGATGCCCATGAGGCACGACTTCAGATTAAGAAGTCGGCCTGCTCTGGATAATAGCTTCTCCTTCCATGTCGACAGTCGACTTCTCATCTTGTTCACCATTGAGTCCCAAAGAGATGTTGTGATTCGCCCTTGAAACAACGGTAAGCTCAGATATGTAGATGGAAGCACAACAACTGAGCAGCCCAGGACGTCAGCGAACAGATTGTTACTTTCATGTGGTGTGTTGATCCCAGTAATTGTCGATATTGTCCAATTGATTTTTTGCCCTGCTATCATCTTGAATATGGAGTCTAGGGCCTTCGCTCGGAGGATCTGCTCCTTGTTGTTTGTTGCAGGTCCATCGAATCAGGCTGTTTAGGACTTCAGCTCGCGATCTCTGTTTTTTTCTACTACATACTTTCAGTCTAAATTAATTGAGTACCTAAAAAAGAAGTGTCAAAATGCCTTACAGACTTAACATCGGGGGCCTATACCTGGTGGAGATCCCCGATGAAATCCACATTGGGAGCAGTGGTTACTACATCCGCTTTCGTTTCACTTAAATCCATGCTTTCGTTTACTTCTCTCTTGTTATTTTCATTGGTTATAGAATATATACTCATAAACCTAGTAGTTTTATCGTCGCCCAAGACGGTAGCGGTGATTTCACCACCGTCTCCGAGGCCATCGCAGCAGCTCCCGACCAAGCAGGTTCCTCATTTTTCCGTATACACATCAAGAAGGGGACGTATACAGAACGGGTAAAGGTTGGTCAAGCAAAGACCAATATAGTCTTCATCGGTGACGGCATGGACAACACCGTTATCTTATTCCGCCGGGAGCTAACACAAGTGGTAGAGTGAAGTGGCCTGGATACACGCCAATGTGAGACTGGTCATACGGTGATCCGTATGACCAGTAAAGCATAACTGATAAGCTGTTAGATCATGAAATTCAGGGTCTAACCGCTCGTGACTCTCCCTCCCCGTTTATTAAAATCGAGAGTTCAGTCCCAGTTAACACCCTGAATGTGATTCCCCGAAGACTAAACTTAATTTTGGTTTCTGATGTTAGGCTGCGGTTTTCAGAGGAGGAAATCGGTGGATCGTTCGGATTGGAGCAACAGATGATTGGAGCTATGAGGTAAGTCCACAAACTCTCATTTAATTTTAATTTCTATTGTTTTTATCAAAACACTGTGTTACATGTGTTATCAGACCCAACCCACGCTTCCGTATGCGTTTAATGAACAGTTTTTCCATTTGAGGGGAGGTTGCCGGAAACGGTACTTCCGGCGACCACCTAACGGGAACTTCCACCGGCGAAGGGTCGCCGGTGGTCGGCGAACGCTCGCCGAGCGCAACCGCAGTCAACCGCGCCGGCTAAAGTCGCCGGCGACGAAGGAAACGTCGCTGGGAAAATGTCCCAGCGACGTTCGCCGCCCCATTTGGCGGCGAATCGGCGGCCTCGACTGTCGTCGGACGGCGAAGGGACTGCCGAACGGCAGTCGCCGCGACAGATTACCTTCTGTCGCGGCCGTGGCCGTAAATTGCAGGACGCAGAAATTTTCTGCGTCCCGCGCCCGTCTGGAGGTCAGGGACGACCTCCAGACGGTCCGGTTCGGGATTTTTTACCCGGACCGGGACCCAGGCCGCTGGATTCGGCAGGGTGAACCCGAACCCGGGTCAGGCCGCTGTGTCGACTCGGTCCAAGTCCATATGGGTTAAACGACTCCGTTCATACAGTGACCCGAACCAACAATGGACCCGGCCCGAACCGGTTTTTAATTCAATTCATTGGTTCAACCGGTTCGAGGGTCAAAATTTGTCCGTTTTGGACAAAATTTATATCTAACTTTACAGAATTTGATGCTTTATTGTTTTATGATGATTTTATTGCATGTTGATTTAGAAATAACTTTAATTTAATGTTTAAGTGATAAAATAATGTTATTTAATTAAGGTATAGCCACAGCAACCTTAATTTTATAATATTATTTTATTCAGCTTCACATATAGGACATTAAATAATATTCATAAAATATTAGCATTATGTCTAGTGATCTAATTTGGTTATTTTTAATCCTAGAGTAGCCACAACATCTATGATTAAAAAAATTATATGTCTAGATCACATAAAGTTATAGGCATTTATTATACAATTATTAAATGCCTTTTCATAACTTACCCACAGGAATTATGAAATTGAATTTGATAATTTTACAATAGGTTAGAATTTTTTTCCACAAATTCTTTTATGAATCTAATAGAATTAAAAATTTCGCCCACAGGCAATTTTTATGTCATAGATTCATGTCATGATTTTCATTGGTTAATCATGAATAAAGTATTTGCCTCAATATATAGCTAAGCATGTTTATTATTTTCGAATTTGCAGCTATTTCATAATTGAGTATGTCCGATTCTCGTATTGAAATTCCCCTTTTGTCCAATGAGAATTTCAAAATATGGAAGGAGAGAATTTTACTCCACCTAAGGTGTTTGGACATAGATTATGCCACTAGGAAGGATGAACCTAGAATAACCAGCAACAGTACACCTGAGGAAAAGAAGCTTTATGACCTATGGGAACGGTCCAACCGACTCAGTACCATGTTCATTAAGACAAAGCTTCCAGAAGATGTACGAAGTACTGTTGAAAAAGAAGACAAGGTTCAAGCTCTCCTCCAAGCTATTGAAAAACAATTTCAACCTTCAAAGAAGTCTTTGGCTAGCACCTTGATCATGAAGTTTACATCCCTGAAGCTCATCGGTGTTCAAGGAGTTAGGGAACACATAAATAAATTGAGGGACTTAGCGGCTCGCCTAAAGGCATTAGAATGTGACATGTCCGACTCTTTTCTAGTGCATTACATTTTAACGACTCTCTCACACCAATATGCACCATTTAAGATTTCCTACAACACACATAAAGACAAATGGTCAATTGATGATCTCTTGACCTTGTGTGCTCAAGAGGAACCAAGGTTGCTTTTAGAGGTTGGAGAGACGGCACTTATGACTACTCATGAAAAGAATTCGCCTCAAGCCAATCAAAAGGGGAAAAATAAGCTCAATCCCCATGCTATGATCAAGAAACAGTCAAAATATTTTTTCTGTAAGAAGAAAGGACATATGAAGAAGGACTGTACTAAGCATAAGTTATGGCTTGAGAAGAAAGGTACATTCTATTCCCTTGTCTGTTATGAAACTAATATGGTTGAAACAAATTATAACACATGGTAGATTGATTCCGGTTCTACAATCCATGTCTGCAATTCCATGCAGGGTTTAAGAAACCTGAGAAAACCAGTGGGCAATGAACAATTCATTTATTCGGGCAGTCAAATAAAGTCGCATGTAGAGGCAATTGGGACCTGCGACTTGAAGCTGAAGAGCGGTTTCATTTTAACCTTGGAGAAGATTTTCTACATTCCTAGTTTTACAAGAAATTTAATTTCTATATCTAAACTTGTACCACTGGGATTTAGTTTCACATTTGAAAACACTGAGTTCAATTTATTGTATAAATCTGAGCATATAGGTAGCGGTGTTTTATGTGATGGCCTTTATTCTCTAAATCTAGAAAATGATACCGCTCATGAAGTTATGACTGTTCATTCTGGTCTCAAACGTTGTGTTATAAATGAGGCCCCATCCACCTTGTGGCATAGGAGATTAGGACACATCTCCCTCGATCGAATTAAGAGATTAGTGAAGGACGAAATTCTCCAAACCTTAGATTTCACTGATTTCGAAACTTGTATAGACTGCATTAAAGGCAAGCAGACTAACAAGTTCAAGAAAGGTGCCACTCGGAGTTCAACCATATTAGAGATCATCCATTCTGATATCTGTTGCCCAGATATGGATGTTCAAGGTCAGAAATATTTCATCACCTTCATTGATGACTATTCGAGATACATGTATCTCTGCATGCTTCATACAAAGAATGAGGCACTAGACGTCTTTAAGGTTTTCAAGGCTGAAGTAGAGAAACAATGCGGGAAGCAAATCAAAATAGTCAGAACAGATAGAGGTGGGGAATACTATGGTAGATACACTGAGTCTGGACAAGCACCGGGTCCTTTCGCGGGGTTTCTGCAAGACAACGGTATAGTTCCCCAATACACCATGCCAGGTTCTCCGGACCAAAATGGTGTTGCGGAAAGAAGAAACCGAACATTAATGGACATGGTGCGAAGTATGCTTAGTACCTCTAAGCTACCTAAAGCCTTATGGGTAGATGCTCTTAAGACGGCTGTGTATATATTAAACAGAGTACCAACCAAGGTTGTTCCCAAAACACCATTTGAATTATTCAAGGGTTGGAAACCAAGTTTGCAACATATACGCGTATGGGGATGCCCGTCTGAGGTAAGAGTTTACAACCCACAAGAAAAGAAGCTGGATCCCAGGACCATTAGGGGTTATTTCATAGGATATCCTGAAAGGTCCAAAGGATACAGATTCTATTGTCCAATTCACAACACTAGAATTGTGGAATCGCGGAATGCAAAATTTCTTGAATTAGACTCAATCAGTGGGAGTACTCAATTTCAGGACATATTTTCTGAAAGAGATCAACCTTCCACATCAAGTGAGAGAATGGTTGTCATCCATCGACTTCTTCCAGAAGAACCGAGTACAGCACAACCGATCAATGAAATTCCACATACTGAAGTTGAACCCGTTCCTCTAGATCAAACTGTTCAAGAAGATCAGATTACTTCTGAACAGCCAGTTGAACAACAAATTCATCAGGAAGAAGTTGTTCCAACATTACGGCGATCTATAAGAACGAAAAGACCAGCAATCTCTAGTGACTATCATGTGTATCTACAAGACTCTGACCATGACCAAGGAGCCGACAATGACCCTATTTCATTTTCACAAGCCATCAATAGCAAAGAGTCTGAGTTATGGTATAATGCCATGAAGGAAGAAATGGATTCCATGAGTAGCAATAAAGTGTGGGATCTTGTTCAATTACCCTCAGGTTTTAAACCCATTGGTTGCAAATGGGTCTTCAAAACCAAAAGAGATTCATCGGGTAATATCGAAAGATATAAAGCCCGCCTTGTTGCGAAAGGATTCACTCAACGAGAAGGAATCGATTACACAGACACTTACAGTCCTGTATCAAAGAAAGATTCCTTGCGTATAATTTTGGCATTAGTAGCTCATTTTGACTTAGAATTGCATCAGATGGATGTGAAGACAGCGTTCCTCAATGGTGAACTAGAGGAGGAGGTTTACATGAAACAACCTGAAGGATTCCCCTCTAGTCTAGGTGAGCAATTGGTATGCAAATTACAAAAGTCCATATACGGTTTAAAACAAGCATCCCGCCTATGGTATCTTAAATTTCATGACGTTATTTCTTCATTTGGATTTGTTGAAAGCGTTATGGATCAATGTATATACCAGAAGGTCAGTGGGAGTAAAATTTGTTTTCTTGTTTTATATGTGGACGACATTTTACTTGCAACCAATGATAAAGGGATATTACAGCAGGTGAAATAATTTCTTTCTACACATTTTGATATGAAAGATATGGGTGATGCATCTTATGTTATTGGAATAAAGATCCATCGAGATAGACATCAAGGTGTTTTAGGTCTTTCTCAAGAAACCTATATCAACAAAATATTAGAAAGATTTCGGATGCAAGATTGTACACCTACTGTAGCTCCTATTGTGAAGGGTGACATGTTCAGTATGAACCAGTGTCCAAAGAACAATTTGGAGAAGGAGCAGATGAAAAACATTCCATATGCTTCTGTTGTTGGAAGCGTGATGTACGCTCAGGTGTGTACCAGACCAGATATCGCATTTGTAGTTGGAATGTTGGGGAGATACCAGAGTAATCCAGGACTTGATCATTGGAGAGCTGCAAAGAAGGTATTGAGATACCTTCAAGGAACGAAAAATTACATGCTTACTTATAGACGATCAGATAGTTTAGAGGTGGTTGGCTACTCCGATTCAGACTTTGCTGGTTATGTTGATTCTCGCAAGTCAACATCAGGTTACATTTTTATGTTTGCTGGTGGAGCTATTTCATGGAAGAGTGCCAAACAGACCATTATAGCCACTTCTACTATGGAGGCTGAGTTCGTCTCGTGTTTTGAGGCTACTTCACAGGCAGTGTGGTTAAAGAGTTTCATTACTGGGCTTAGACTGGTGGATTCTATTTCTAGGCCATTGCAGGTATATTGTGACAACTTAGCAGCTGTGTTCATGGCTAAGAATAATAAAAGTGGGAGTCGAAGTAAACACATCGACATAAATTACTTGGCCATAAGAGAACGTGTTAAAGATCAAAAAGTGATCATGGAGCATATTAACACAAAACTCATGTTAGCTGATCTTCTGACAAAGGGCATGCCACCTCGCAAATTCAAGGATGATGTTGTCACTATGGGATTGCATCCCATATAGTCATTTAAAGGTATGACTGTTATTTAGAAACTCTATTCTCTTGATTTTTTCTATTATGTGTGCACAACAGTTACAATAAAAAAAAATCATTAAAGATGGGACAAAGAATAAATATAAGATTTATTCATACGGTTATCAGGAATTGATTTAAATCTTAAACATATGATACATGGAAGATATTACTATTTTATATCAGGGACATATCGCCATGATTCATGTTTCTTGTTTTAAATTATATTACCTAGTCATACGGATCAAGTGGGAGATTGTGAGACTGGTCATACGGTGATCCGTATGACCAGTAACGCATAACTGATAAGCGGTTAGATCCTGAAATTCAGGGTCTAACCGCTCGTGACTCTCCCTCCCGTTTATTAAAAACGAGAGTTCAGTCCCCGGTGAACACACTGAATGTGATTCCCGGAAGACTAAACTTAATTTTGGTTTCAGCTGTTCGGCTGCGGTTTTCAGAGGAGGAAATCGATGGATCGTTCAGATTGGAGCAACAAACGATTGGAGCTATGGCTGGAGGTAAGTCCACAAACTCTCATTTAATTTTAATTTCTATTGTTTTTATCAAAACATTGTCTTACAGCCAATGCTTACCACTGCTGCTGCCCTGAACTTCACTGTTGCAAAACTTCGTATTCCTTATACCCCGGTTTGATGTCTAATTATTCTTTGTAGTATATATATATATATATATATATATATATATATATGTATATATACTCAATATTAACATATCAAAGAAATAAAATGATTTTGTTCATTGATGTGGAATGAACGACTTGGAGAGGACGATCGGCCACTCCAGACCAACTATACATACCATAAAGAAGAATTATAAATTAGAAACAAATAGCTAATTAGTACGCATGAATCATAAAGCAAATGCTTCAATAACATAAAAAAAGAAAAAAAAAACTTTATGTACAAAACATTTTATTATACTTAAGACTCTGCTAATTAAAAACAAAGGCCAAATGCAGAATGCATGGATCGAATTAATGACAATTGCTTTGATTGGTCCTATTGTTCCAAAAATAAATTCCAAAATTTAGAATTCATAAATAAATAAGTATTAATAAAAAAATTTAAAAAATAATAACTCTTACTTATATCATTGTCAGTCCATCGATCCTCTTTAGTCTGTAAATGTTTAAACGGTAGATGATTATTATCATTCATACAACTATTTATATACAAGTTGAGTGAGAGTGTGTGTTAGTGCCAGCACGTGTGAATCATTCTTTGAACAAAACATCATGTGATAATTATGGGTAAATCAAGTTGGTCAACGATTATCAATTATGGAAACAATGGATGAGGAATTGAATTATGAGAGGAAAGTGGTAAACATTCTAGGACTAATTGGGATCAAATCATGGGATTGATAATAAAACCTTTAATCAAGCAGCTACCATAGTGAATAGTCACAGAGGACTATATAAAGGCAAGGAAGGCATAAGACAAGACATGACTTTGAATGAGAAGTTATATTCCAAGTGTTTGAGAAAGTCAGTGTCTTCCTGCGGGGTAATAGATCTTCATCAATCTGCATATTTAAAAGTTGTCGTAAAGATGAAGACATTGTTGCAGCCAAAGTTGCAATAGGTGTTTTAGTTTGTACTAGAGACAGACCGAAGCTGAAGGATCGAACTGAGGGGAGCCTCAGTTGGGATGACAATGCCAAAAGTGCAACGGAGACTATGGAAAAACAAGCATCTAGGAGAAGTGGAATCAATGACATGCAATCTATCTTTATTATGAGAGGAGTACCTTGCACGTATTGCGTTCCTGCACGAAGAACCCATTAGTTGAAAAACAACATGCATAAAACGCGCTTCGATGTAAGTTTCAGGTAGAGAGTGTGGGTTCCAATTTTAGGAATTTTCAAACCTGATCCATTACCCATGACGACTTCATCAGGACCATGATCTCAGTAACTATCTGCAACCATAGAAGAGTCAGAGTAGTATATGATGAGATGCGCCCGAGTCGGTGTACCGGGCTAAGTCGTGAGTGCCATTCAGATGTGCAGTATTTGCTTGTGGAGGGGCCAACAAATCTGGCACAACGATCTATTAGATTGAATTTTCCACTTTGACCCCCCTTATTTGAGGGATTGCCCCCTTTGGTTATTTATGATATAATCTCTCTTGTGTCAATATATTTATCATATATTTTTATTTACACACATTTTTCTCTAGTGTTACTCCATAGTTAGAAAACTCATAAACCTTTTTTAATAGTACTTTCCTAAAGTTAGAAAAGTGGTAAAAAGTAAAAATTTACTTATGTTTTCTTTCTTCAATGTTTCCTCTCTTTTCCTTCTATTTTTTTCTTTCTCTTCATAAGTTTTTCCCTCTTTTAGTCTTGTTTTTTCATTCCTCTTTGTCTCTTAATTACTCTAATCCGTCCTCTATCAAATTTTAGTCCTAGAAGAAAATCTTTATTTATTCTCAAAATTTTAAAGTCTTAAGTATAGTAAAGAATTAAATTTATGTGTTGAATTGAAAAGAGATTAAAATTATGTTTCAAAATTTTCAAAGTCTTATGCTTGATTTTTATTAATTTATCTTTAATTTTGATTCTCCATATTTCAAAATAAAATCTAAACTTGATGCAATAACTACACTCTTATTAACCTTAGCAAATAAAAATAACATGCTAATATATTGAAACCATTTATTTCAATGCATGCATCCTTTTAAACTATGTAACTTAACCATGCTGGACATTAACCATGCATGGCTACTAGCCGCAGCTATAATTATCAACCACAGGTGTCGGGTGGCTGAAAAGCTTTTCCAACCCTTTAATTTTTATTTTTAACCATTTAATAATATTAATGAATGGAACAAATAAAACTGTCAGTCCTATGTGCTTGTCCATGTCCATTACATTTATGGGAATTAATCTGTTGTTCCACGTAAAAAATCATTTGCTGGCATGCATAATGTGTTAAGTTTGGTATTGCCTGCATTAATGAGAATTTGCAGTTGCAAGAATAAAAATAATGAGAATGTAATTTTGTAATGAGATGTGGGAGAGTTTGTTTTTGCATCGGTTACGTTTCTCCTTGAAGGGTCGCTCATGCATGGTCGGTGGGTGATCACACATATTTATTTATACATGGTTGTAGTGTCCAGACTAGTCTTAGTACAAAAATTAGAGGATGGCAAGTATTCCTGGTGCTCTTGTTCTTCCCCTTTTCTGCCTCCTCCTCTTCCTCCGTGGCTCCTCATTCGTGACGACCGTTTTAAACACACATCTGACCAAAGATATCGTGAAGGTCTGTCAGCGCACTGGCCGTGATTACAAGCTTTACCTTTTCTGTATTCAGGAGTTGGTCGGTGACAGGCGAACGATGCTAGCGGATATCACTGACCTTGGGTATATCGCTTTCGATACGGAGAGGAGATACGCAATTGAGACGTACACAATCATCAAGAATTTCCGCAATAAAGATCCTTCTGATCGTGACAAATTAAGGCTGTTACAATTTTTGCCTTCAACAGTACGATTTGCTGTTTGAAGATATCGTAAAAGGTTTAAAGGCTATGGCTGCCGAGGATTATCGCGGGATGTTCAATGAAGCTTATGCTTCAGGTTTGCGAGTGGAGGACTGCAGTTAATTACTGTCGATCTGGCAGGGAATCCACTGAAAGAAAGGAACCTTTACTTGAGCGAATATCAGAGGATCATCTTGAGCATAGCTTCTTTGCTTCGGGGTTGGCCTTGAATAGAATAGTTAAAACATGTTTGTTCTTGTGCAGCAGACTTTTTTTATTTTTTTATTTTATTTGGTAAGTTAGTGTGTTGGCGCAAAAAATAAAGTCGAAGCTTACAAAGAAAAATTAAGAAAAGGAAAAAGAAATAAACTTAAAAAATCTTGAAACTCTGAGCAGACTTATTTTCTCTTTTCTGTGTGTTACAAGTGAATGAGGGATGACCTATTTATAGGTCTCAATTACAAGTCTCCCAAACCTACTAAAACTTTAGTTACAACAGAATATTACTTCTAAGTTACCCATAACTCTTAAAAATAAGATATAAGCTACCCATAACTCTTAAAAATAGGAAAGTCCTAGAACAACTGTACATACATGTCCTACTTGGACTTAGTCTCTCGCACTCCTAGGAAACTACCTCTTAGTATTTTACTTTAATTGAGATTGTGCTTAGAACATTTCCCCTAACTGCCTCCCTTGAGCTAAGTACGCTACACTAGACTAACCATGCCGAGCTTCTTCTTGAACTTCAAAAAGATATCTACTTTCAATGGTTTGGTGAAAATATCTACAACTTGCTCTTCGATTTTGCAAAACTAGAGCACGATTTCCTCCTCCTTTACCAAATCTCTAATATAGTGGTATTTGATATTAATATGTATTTTCGTCCACGAAAAATCGGATTTTTGCTCAATGCAATTGCCGAGTTGTTGTTGCACCGAATTGGTGTAGGTTTGTTCGCTCATGATGGAGTTTTGCTAGTATTTGGCGCAACCAAATTGCTTTAATCACACAATAGACTGCTGCAATATACTCGACCTCTCCTGTCGACAATGCAACCACCTGTTGCTTCTTCGAGGACCAGGAGAAGAATTCGGATCCTAAACTAAAAGCGTAGCCAGAAGTACTCTTTATATCTCCCACATCACCTGCCCAGTCACTATCTGTAGACCCCACCAACTGGAACGAACTTGACGTGGAGTAGAGAATTCCATTATCAATCGTACCTTTGATATACCGTAAAATTCGTTTTACTACTTGTAGGTGAGACTGACAAGGCTTCTCCATGAAACGACTAAGAAGACCCACACTCTAGAGAATATCGGGTCGAGTAGTCGGGGCTGACCTCAGATCCACTCCCTTCTTTTGTCAACTTCAACCTCTCTTTCATAGGGATTCCGATCGGGTTACACGTAGACATGTTGAACCGGGCTAGAATGTCACGAGCATATTGTTTTTTGGATACAAAGATCCCCTCCTTGGCTTGCTTCACCTGAAATTCCAAGAAATAGGACTGAGACCCATATCTATCATCGCGAACTCACGAACCATCGCCTCCTTGAACTTGGCAATCATGTCTTGACAATCTCCAGTGAAGATGAGATCATCTACATAAAGGTAAACAAGAATCATACCAGAGGATTCCACATAAAGAGTGTGCTCATGAGGGCGTCTGTCAAAGCCATTCTGGAGAAAATATATGTCAATGCGCGTGTACCATGCCCTAGGTGCCTGCTTAAGCCCATAGAAAGCTTTCTTTAAGTGATCTTACCATGTGTTTTTTACTAGCCTTGATGTAACCTTCAGGCTGATTCACATACGCTTCCTCCTCCACTGTGCCATTGAGAAAGGCTGACTGGACATCCGTCTAATGAATTAGCCACTTCTTCTGAGCTGTAATAGCTAAGATCAACCGGACTATGTAGACGAGCAATCGGAGCAAAGACTTCTAAGTAGTCAATATCGGGATTCTGGCTGTAGCCCTTGACCACCAATCGAGCTTTCAGCTTATCTACTGTTCCATCAGGCTTGTACTTCGTCTTGTATATCTACTTAACACTAATGGGCTTCTTTCCAGCTGGAAGTTTTGTAAGCTCCCAAGTGTCATTCTTCTTGATGGCTGAGATCTCTTTGTCTATTTCTTGGACCCACCCTTTGTCTTTTGAGGCTTCTGAAAAGGTTTGTGGATCACAATATGCAAAAAGAGTAAAACTAATGATCTCCTTATCAATAGGTTCAGTATCTCTACTGATTACATAGTCTCCAAGTTGGGCTGGAAGTTTGGTTTTTCGGGCTAGCCGACTTGTTTTGGGCACTGGAACTGGTGATGTCTGAGGCTCTTGAGATGTGGATGGAACTGAAGATGCCTGACGCTCTTGAGATGGAGATGGAACTGATGGACTGGATGACTCCTCCTCAATCATAGGCAGGGTTGGTTCGGGTTCACTTTTTGGGATAAAGACAAGTTGATTGTCTTTCTCCTTCTTGCTCCAAACCCATTCTCCATCTTCTTCAAAGATTACATCTCGGCTAATCACTATCTTCTTTATCAAGGGGTTTTACAAACAATACCCTTTTGTTACATCACCATACCCAAGAAAAAAACATTTTTCTGTTTTATCATCTAGTTTTTTTCTCAACTCAGGAACATGTGTATATGCAAGACAACCAAACTGTAAATGTTTAATTTCAATCGTATTACATTCAGTTGTACAATGATACATATATACACTTTGTGAGTGTTTGTTTCCTAGTTGGACTAGGAAAGTTTACAGAATCAAATCAAAGGAGATTGGGATTATAGCTGGATAAGATTACAGGATCGTATCAGATTAGGATTCTGATAAGGAAGGTGAGTCAGCGTGTACTGCCAACTGTATCATCGTCTGATACTTGGTGTGTAACTCTAGCTGTAACTCTGTCTGTACCATTGGGTGATACAGGATGTCTAACATTCTCCCGCAAGCTGAGGGGCTTAGAGAAGACAAGAAGCTTGGAAAGAAGCTTCAAAAATTGAGACTTGGGAAGGCCTTTGGTGAAGACATCAGCAACTTGATCGTGTGTCGAGATGTATTTAACTTGCAGTAGACCAGAGGTAACACGTTCACGAATGAAATGGTAGTCAAGTTCAACATGCTTGACCCTGCCGTGAAACACAGGATTTGCTGCAATGTATGTTGCTGACAGGTTGTCACACCAAATCACTAGAGGGCTGGATATGAACACCTTGAGTTCTTTGAACAGCTGAAGAACCCATGTAGCCTCGGCAACAGCGATAGCAAGTGCGCGGTATTCTGCTTCTGCGCTGGAACGAGCAACCGTCGGTTGTTTCTTGGAGGACCAAGAAATGAGTGAGCCACCAAGAAAAATGCAGAAGCCGGTTACTGAGCGCCGGTCATCGGGACAACCGCCCGAGTCGGCATCAGAGTATACGTCCACCCCTAGATCAGAGGAAGGATGAATGACTAGGCCATAGCTGAGAGTACCTTTGAGATAACGCAAAATGCGTTTAACCGTAGTCCAGTGTATGCCCGTGGGATTTTGTTGAAATTGTCAAGCTTGATTTACTGCATATTGAATGTCTGGCCATGTCAGGGTAAGGTATTGCAAGGCGCCGACTGTGCCTCTATAGAGGGAGGGATTAGATAAGGGAGTGCCTTCATATTTTGAGAGCTTGGAGCCGGTAACAATAGGAGTGGACAATGGTTTAACTTCAGAGAGACCCAGCCGAGACAAGATATCAGTAGTGTATTTAGTCTGAGCAAGGTGAAGACCGCTCTGTAGTGAGGTAACCTCAATCCCAAGGAAGTAGTGGAGAGCACCTAAGTCCTTGATGGAGAACTCTCGTTGCAGATTGGCGAGAAGACAAGCAATATCCTTTGTAGAACTGCCGGTAATGATGACGTCGTCGGCATAAATCAAAACAAAGATAGTGGCAGTGGAGGTGTACCTGACGAGGAGAGAGGAGTCTGCTTTGGATAAAGCAAAACCAAGGTCAATGAGATAAGATGTAAGTCGTTGGTACCACGCTCTAGGACTTTGCTTCAGGCCGTACAGAGATTTGTGAAGCCGACAAACCGCATCAGGATTGGACTTGTCCTGTTACCCAGAAGGTTGGACCATATAAACTTCCCATCCAAAGTGCCATTGAGGAAGGCATTGTTGACATCCAGTTGACGAATTGACCAATTGCGACCTACGACAAGAGTCAATACTGTGCAAATTGTAACTGGTTTGACAACTGGGCTGAATGTCTCAAAGTAATCCTGTCCTTCACGCTGGTTGAACCCCTTTGCAACCAGACGAGCTTTGTACCTATCAAGACTGCCATCAGGTTTGGTTTTCACTCGGAAGACCCATTTACAACCAATCGCCCTTCGACCCTGCGGTAATGGAACAAGAGACCATGTGCGGTTTATTAGTAAAGCATTAAATTCCTCATTCATCGCCGCACGCCATTCTGGGGACTTTACTGCTTGACTATAACAAGTGGGTACAGGTGGGGGGTTGTGATCTGGTAAAGGGTGCTTAGAGGTGAAAAAGGTGCGGGGTGGGAGTGAGTTGGTCATGGATCGTGTAGTCATGGGATGGGTAGCAAGAGGAGCACCCGGTCATGCTCGGGTTTGTATTTCTGGAACTGAGGAGAAGTTTTCAGGTGTGGGACTAGTGAGTGTACTTACAGTGGGAATATCACTGGGAGTTGCAGCCGTAGGTACAGTAGAAGGTACGGGAGAAGGTACAATGGGAGGTAGAGGAAGAAGTGGAATTAAAGGTGCAGAGGAGGAAGAGGGGGGCTTCGGTGTAGGAAGTAGGGCAGGCTAGGAGTAGGGAAAAATAGTCTCGTCGAAGACCACATTGCGACTGACATATACCTTATTTTTGGCGACATCTAAACATCTATATCCTTTGTAATTGGGATGATAACCCAAGAAAACACATGCTGTCGACCTATCTTCAAGTTTGTGAGCTGAGTAAGGTCTAAGATGTGGGTAACACAGACACCCAAACACTCGAAGTAAGGAATAATCTGGTGGTTTACGAGCAAGGACGGCAAATGGACTTTTAGAATGAAGAAGTGGAGTGGGGAGATGATTGATAATGTAAACTGATGTAGCAAACGCAGAGTCCCAGTGGGATTTGGGCATTGAAGCTTGTGCAAGGAGGGTCAAGCCCATCTCCTCGATGTGATGATGTTTGCGTTCGACTAAGCCATTTTGTTGTGGAGTGTAGGGGCAAGAGACGTTGTGGTGTATACCCGAGGTGGACAGAAGGTCCTGAAATTTCTTACTCATGAACTCAGTGCCGTCATCTGACTGAAAGACTTTAATCTTAGCTGAAAATTGATTCTCAACTAGGGTCTGAAATTTGGCAAAAACAGATGGAACTTTAGTTTTAGATGATAACAAAAACAGCCAAGTGAAACGCGAATAGTGATCGACAAAGGAGATATAATAACGATATCCATTGATGGAAGTGATGGGGCAAGGTCCCCAGAGATCTGCCGAAATCGTGTGCAGTTTAGACGGGGCGCGCGTTTGAGAGGAGGAGAAGGGAAGAGTAGTAGACTCGATGATACGACAAGCATGACATGTATTATTAGGAGAATCTGAAACTACAATATGAAGATTGCGAAACACATGACGCATGACAGAAGCACCGGGGTGCCCTAACCTACGATGCCAGAAAGAGAAATCAGACACAGAAGACAGTAAACAACTTGGGGAAGCATTGTGGTCGACGACATAGAGACCGTTCCTACTCCGTCCCTTGAGCAGAAGGTTGCCTGTATTGGCTTCCTGTACACGAAAACCATTAGAATCAAAAATAACCTGACAGTTATGATCAGAGGTAAGTTTTGAAACAGATAAGAGATTCTTAAGGGAAGAGGGAACGGTAAGAACTTTTTGAAGTGGTAAAGATGGTGTAAGATGGAGTGTACCAATGGCTGAAATAGGTAAATCGGATCCGTTACCAAGCATAACTTGGTCCTGTCCATTGTATGGGCCACTGTCAGTCAGCAGTGAAGCATCCGAGGATATGTGGTGTGATGCCCCAGAATCAATGTACCATGCCGAATCAGAGGAATTGTCCAGTTGCGCCGAATGAGCTTTAGGAGGAGCAGGTGGCTGATAGCTTAGATTGAATCGATTGTGGCATTGAATGGCAGTATGACCTCTTTTAAGACAAATCTGGCAGAGAGGACGATTGGAGGAATCATTGCGATCTTGTTGGGTTCTTTCAAAACCACGACCACTGTTCTGGCCGCGACCCCGCGAATGTCGGCCACGACCAGCACGACCAGCACCGCGGTGGCCTCGTGCAGCAACGTTGAGAGAGGGTCTAGAGGAGGAGTCCAATTTCTGCAAATGGACTTGTAACTGGAGGTGAATCTCCTGAGTCAATAACAAATTTGTGAGAGTGTCAAAACTCACCGGATTAACATGGCTGGTAACCGTTTGAGCAAATGGTTCAAAGTCAGGGCCAAGTCCATTAACCACATAGTGTGTCATAGTCTGGTCGTCGAGTGGTTGTCCGGTAGCAGCGAGATCATCCACGATGGTTTTGATGCGATCCAGATAACTTCCCATGGATAGAGATCCTTTTCGCAAGGTCTGTACAGTGAACCGAAGATGGTTCAACCGAGCTTGAGAGGTTGAGGCATAGACTCGTTGGAGTTTAAGCCACATTGCTGAGGCACTAGTGAGGCCGATTGTTTGTCCAATCGCTGTGTTGGACAAGGTTGCCACGAACCAACTCTGGATCGTTTGGTCGAGGGCATACCACTGAAGGTATTTGGGTGTGACTGTTGAGGAGTCTGCAGCAGAGTACTGAGGTGGTGGTTGAATGGAGCCATCAACGAATCCCATGATGGATTGATTATTGAACACCGAAAGAAACTGCTGGCGCCACAGTAAGTAGTTGTCTCGATCAAGTTTGATTGAAACGTGATGCGTGATATTGTTCACCGTCACGTAAATCTGGCCTAGCGTCTGGCCGAGGTCGAAGAGAACACCTCGACTTGGAGTTTGAGGGGGAGCAAATAGGGAAGCTGTAGGGGTGGTGGACGATTGAGGGGAACTTTCATTGGCCATTGGAACAAGGAAGCGAGAACCAGAAGAGGAAGTGGAAGAGAGTTGCTAGGGTTCCACGCAAATTAGGGTTTTTACGTGGAGCCGGGGGTTTGGCCTGATACCATGTAAATGTTTAATTTCAATCGTATTACATTCAGTTGTACAATGATACATATATACACTTCGTGAGTGTTTGTTTCCTAGTTGGACTAGGAAAGTTTATAGAATCAAATCAAAGGAGATTGGGATTACAACTGGATAAGATTACAGGATCGTATCAGATTAGGATTCTGATAAGGAAGGTGAGTCAGCGTGTACTGCCAACTGTATCATCATCTGATACTTGGTGTGTAACTCTAGTTGTAACTCTGTCTGTATCATGTCCACTCCATGCTTCATATGGAGTCATGAAATTTGGGCTCTTCATATGGCTTATGTTCAAGATATGCACAAAACAAATAACAGTTTTTGCCCAAAAAGATTTAGGAAAATGGTTCTATTTTTCCTCTCTACTACTCAATTTAGTTGTGGAGTATACCTAGTAGTCATCTGGTGCTTAATTCCAGACTCTGTAACATATTTTTCTCCAACAAGGTATTCAGTACCTCGATCCGTCTAGAGAATTTTAATAACATAGCCACTCTGCTTCTCTACATAGGATTTGAAATTTCTAAAGTTACCTATAGTCTCAAATTTCTGTTTCAGAAAATAAATCCATATCTTCCTGCTGAAGTCTTCAATGAAAGTAATAAAATACTTTGACCCTTTATGAGATGGTACCTCAAGTGAACCACATAAGTCAGAGTGAATTAACTCCAAAGGCTGTAAAGGCCCGTTGGGCCTGACCAGATAGAAAAACTTGCCTAGCTTGTTTCCCCGTAACACAAGGTTCACAAACTGTCTTGGGAGAACGAATAGTAGGCTGTCATAAACCATTCCCATATGAGATAATAACTCTAGGCTACGAAAATTAAATGCCGAAATCTTCTATGTCATAACCATGAATCATCACTTGTACTACTAATTAAGACATGCATCTGCATATCTTATTTGCTATGGAAATAGACCGTGAGAAGGTCTTGATGATGGAGACCCGACACATAATAGACGTCTGTTATGTTGTTTGTGGCTCCATTAGTTGTGGTAATCTGGTTGTTCCTCTTTCCCATCACTGGAAGTCTTGCACTATTCTCGAACTTGACCTCTGATCTGACAGTGGTTGCTACATCCTGTGTCAAGAATCCACGTCTGGTGTTGAGCTTCCACTACCATGTTACACGATAGGAGTAATGTCTATTCTCGTTCCTCGCCTCTGTCGTCTGATCTTGTAAATTGGGCTTCCTGGTTAGAGAAATTTATAGGCTAGTTTCGGCATTGGGAATTATAGTGCCCATAATGTTGGCAACGAAAACACTTGATATGAGACTTATCCTTTCCTTTGCCCTTTTGAGATTTCCCCGTGTTCTGGGGTATCTTCTTTCTTGAGTGACAAAGTGATTTGCCTTTGTCACTCTTTAGAGTCAACTGACTCTACAAGGCTTGTGAAACCTCCTCTTCTTCGTCGTCTTTCAACCTAATTTAATAAGCTTGCAAAGAGCTGAGTAAAGTGTTAAGAGTCATCTTACTCAGATATTTAAATTCTTCAATGGCGTTGACTTTAGACCAAAATTTCTTGTTGATGAAGCTAAGGGTTCTCCACTAGCTTCTGGTTGTCGATGGTCTCTCCATTGTTCTCCATCTCGTCTGCTAGGATCACAAGCCTTTCGAAATATTCTGAAACTCTCCCTGTGTTAGTCATCTTCATGGTTTCAAATTAAAGACGCAAAGACTGGAGTGTCACCTTCTGGACCGCAAACTCCTTCTAAGTTTCGCCGAGCTTGTCCCAAGCCTCCTTAGATGTTTTTTCGCTATGAATTTGATGCAAGATTGATTTCTCCACCTCTTGCATGATGCAATAGAGGGCCTTCATATCTTTCTTCTTCAACTCCTCTAGGGATTTATCCTCTTTCCCTTATAGTTCTTCATAGCCATCCTTCACTACTTCTAGCCACTCATGGGACGCGAACAAAATCATCATTTGTGATCTCCAATGTTCATAGTTGTTCTTCCCATCAAACTTAGGAGGTACGAACAAGCTGCTAGCGCCGTTGCCAGATGCCATGATGAATTCCCCTCACAAATCTGAACAGAGGTACTTGCCCAATCGCCTACACTCTGATACCACATGTTGGCACAAAAAATAAAGCCGAAGCGTATAAGGGAAAATTAAGAAGAGGAAGAAGAAATAAACTTCAGAAAATTTTCTGAAACTCTAAGCAGACTTGCTCTCTGAATCTCTTATTTTCTCTTTTTTGTGTGTTACAACTGAATGAGGGAGGACCTATTTATAGGCCTCAATTACAAGTCTCCCAAACCCACTAAAAATTTAGTTAAAATAGAATCCTACTTATAAGCTACCCATAATTCTTACAAATAAAAAAGTCCTAGTATAACTATACATACGTATCCTTCTTGGACTTAGTCTCTTTCACTCCCAAGAAACTACCTCTTAGTATTTTACTTTAGTTGGGATTGTGCATAGCACACTTCCCCTAACATAGTGTTTCATCCAGAACTACAGAGCAATATTTTAGAAATATTGTAGACGATGATTAGGTGAATGTTGTCCATGTTTTGATTTCTTTGACTCATTAGGTGAAGCCTGAAGTCTGAGACCCTCTTAACATCTATCAGATTCAATATCAAAGGGTTGTGTGTATTGGACGAGTTGCTAGCCACTCGTCAGATACGACTCAATTTTGCCCTCGCCCTAGAAATAAGGACTCTCGGCGTTGGGTAGATTGGGCTGTGTTGTACATTAAATAATTTGGCCTAAAACAAATTTATAAATATATTTTAATAAATTTTATTTGAATTAATATATAATATATCATATATTAAAGGATAAAAGAAAAGTTTATGCTTATGTAACTCTTTTTATGCAAAAGTGTGTATACAAACAAATAAATAGTTTTCATTTACAATAAAAAATTAGTTTAATTGTTAATAAAAAAATTATTTAAAAAATTTAATATACCTCTCATTATCTATGGGGTAAAGTAAATATTGTTTCCAAATAAATGTTTATAGATATAGGCTAAATGATAATAGTCGAGGCAAAAAAAATTATATATACGTGTGATAGGAATATATAAATTTAAATTTTTAGCATATAATTCAGAATAGAATGGTATATTTGTACACGTCTAATTTAAGTATGTAATATAAGAATTTATTTATTTTTTTTAGGTAGATGTAACAATTTTTTTGGTGAAAGATCACATATTTATAACTAAATAAAATAATTTGAAACTTAAAATTTATAATAATTTCTCTTGAATATTTATCGTATCTTTCTAGAATATATTATATATAATACAATCAATAGATTTAATATGTACTGTCGTGATCGATATCATCGTGTCGTATGCTTATATAATTTATTTTGTATCCACTAACTTTTATATTGTTTCACCGAAAATCAGCCGGTCCGCGAAGAGGCGCGACCAAGAGAAGTTTTTAATTACTTTAGAATAAATCTGTTACAGGGTGTGTTGTAAATATCAAGGAATGCGAGTTCACTCTCCTAGGCTTCCTCTGATTCGATCTCCGTGTGAATTTGGTGAAGTTTTGGCTCCTGCGAGGTCGTCGTCGAGACTTCGAGTTACAGAAACGGGTGTACACGATCTGGTATGGCTTTTGTCGGTCGGACGGAAGTATTTGTATTCCGTGTGTTTCGACTTGTGACGATGCCGGCGACGGTGTAGAATTGCTTCTGGTCGAGCCGTAGAGTGACGAACTGCAGATGTTGAACTTCTTTACGATGAAAGAACCTCTGTGCGTGAGGAACTCTTCTCGGTGAAGGGAGTTTTGGACCTTCGATTTGGGAACGAGAGAGTTTCTGCACTGATGTTAAGAGAGTCTTTCCAATGTGATTTCTCCAACCGTAGGGATGAAAGTTTTTCCAACCCCTTGAACAGAATGCTTCTGGCCTTTTGTAGCCTGTCTGTGAGAGACGTTGCCTGTGAAAGGGGATCACGATCCCCTTCCTGCTCGTGAAGTTGAGGGAGAAGAGGGGAGGAGGGAGACCAGGAGTTCCCCGTTGAGATCCCTTAAATGAGGATCGCAACATCTTTCCAGAGATTTTATCTTTTCGTTTGAATTAGCTGACTGTATGCTGACTCATGCTGATGTGGCGATGACTCATCGAGTTGTTGCTGACTAGACGATGATTCACTGAGTCTATGCTGCGGCGAGATGACTCACCGTGTTAACAACGTGACAAAACGGGATCCTGGCGGTGGGCTGCGTCGAATTACTTCGAGAATTGTCGCGGCCTGTCCACGAACTTTGTTTACTGGGTCGTTGGACTCCTGGATCTGTCGAATGTGGGCCATGCACATTTTGGTGCATACAGATTGCCCCCTTCGAGACTTGTTCGTTCGGGAGGAACGAACAAGTTTCGAATGTGAAGATGAATGAACGCAACGCACACACACCTTTTTTTTTTTTTTTGTTGATCCTCTTACTCTTTTAGGATCGTTTATCTTTTGTGTACGTATGCTTTTCTGTCCTCTTGCTTTTTTAGGACAGTGTATATTTTCTGTACACCTTGTACGTATTTTTTTTTTCATTCTTTTCTTTTCTTTCTTTTGTTTGGCTCTCTTGCTGTTTTAGAGCTGTTTGCTTTTTTTTTTTTTTTTTTTTTTTTGTATGCACGCATACGTGGAGTAATGCACGGTATAGAAAGATGATGAATACCCGAGCGAGATGTCGCCTGGTTTGAATAACAAACGCACCGAAGAAGAGGGAGATCGCACAATGAATTCCACACCGTATGGCGCCGACCTATCTAGTGAAATTCAGTTTCGGGCAGGACTGGTTCTATGTCGGAGGAGGGGAGATCGTGGCGGCGCCGACTCAAGAAATGAAGCCCTCAAGGGCGACGGAGTTGTTCCGCCGCGGCAGAACGTTCCCCGCTGCAGGGGAGGAAAGGAGGACGACTTCGCAGAATTGCTTCGCCGCCCCGGCAGAATTGTTCCGCCGGCAGAAGGGGAGGCAAGCCAGGCCCCCCGCCCTGTGGTGGCGCCGACTCATGCGGGTAAGTCTCGCGGCAGCGGAGTTGTCTCGATTTCGGGCAGAACTGCTTCCCGCCAGGGGGGAGGAAAGGAGGACGACTTCGGCAGAATTGCTTCGGCTTCGACAGAATTGTTCCAGTTTCGGCAGAAGGGGAGGCAGCGTCATGGGCCCCGCCTTGTGTGGCGCTGACTCAACGGCGAGCTCCTGCGGCGGCGGAGTTGCTCCAGCTTCGGCAGAACTGCTCCCGCGCAGGGGAGGAGGGAGGCAGCGCCGTGGGCCCCACCCACTGCTGACTTAAAAAAATTTTATTATTCTTTTTTTTTTTTGTTATTATTATTTTGTGTGATGGATTCGTTGTTCACGAGCTCCTTCCGTGGTAGACGTTTCCTTCCTTCTCCCCAACTCGCCGTGGCTTGTAATCGAGCTTGAGTAGTTTGGGACGGAGTCGAAATGGTTGGGTGCACCCTTGGACTGTTAACAACTCGACGCTATTCCTTAATCAAACCTCCATGTCGAATTTCACTGGGACTTTTGTGCAGAAACTTGTGACCGAATCCCTCTAGACCAGAGATTGTCGAGCTACTGCTGTCGAAGGGGAAAGAAAGAAGAGATCGAGGGAGAATGTCGACCGCCGACGAACGAAATAGGCCGGTGGGACGGGAGCCGAGGCGGACAGGGGAGGGCCGCGGAAAGGAGAGAAGAGGAGAGGAATTGAAGAAAGGAAGAGGAAGGAAGAGAGGGGGAACCGACGCCGCGGGCGGGAGAGGGAGGCGAGGCCGGGAGTAGGAAGAGCCGAGGTCGCGGGCGGGAAGGAGAAAAAGGATTGAAACGAGAGAGAGGAGTTTGAGGCGGAGGGGAAAGTGAGAGAGGGACGAAGCTGAGGAGCGGGGGAGCCGAGGCCGGCCGCGGAAGCCAGAGAGGGAGGAGCTGAGGCGGAAGGGAAAGCGAGAGGGGGAGATTGAGGTGAAGAGGGGAAAAGTGGACGGGAGGGAGAGGAAGAAGTAAAGCGGAAGGGGAAAGGACGAGAGGGAGAGAAGGGTGAAGCGGTGACTGCCGCGGAACGAAACAGGGGAGGAAGAAAAATTAAAAAAGAGAAAGAGAGGCGAAGCGGGAGGAAGAGAGGAAGGGAGAAGGAGGGGAGGGAGATCGGTACTTTGTCGTGGGCCCACCCCAATAGGTCTCACGCTGACCTAGAGTTTTCCAGGTCGTGCCACTTTAATCAGGCGATTGTGGGTCCCGCCCTAATTGGATTGGCGCTGACCTAGGGTGTTTCAAGTCGTGCCTTCTCAATTAAGGGATGTGGGCCCCGCCCTAATTCTCTTCTTTGATAACTTTAGTCAATTAATCCCCCTATCAGAGGAACTCATTGACTTTGCTTAGCTTCTCTTGTGAATCTGCTCTAAAAAATCCTCCTTTTCTTCTTGACTGTCTACGACGACTGTTTTTTTTTTTGTCAATCCACGATTTGAGACTCTGTGGTTTGGCGTTTTCTGTCAGTTTGTGCTCTGTCTGCTACTGTATTCTGGGAGACAGTCTTCGGACTGACTGTTTTGGTTTGCGACTTTGGGAGGCTGCACGTGGTCGTCTACTATCTTCTCTGATCCCTCCGGCTTGTGTCAGAGTTTTCTGCAAACCCAATCCAAAAGGTACTGTAAAAAAAAACTTCTTTTTTTTTTCTCGGCAGGCTCGGATTGAATTTGAGTTAGCCGGATTTCCCACTCTCTTTTTTTTTCTTCTCTCTTCCTTTTCCTTCCTCTTTTTCTCTCCTCTCATTTTCGACTCCTCCCTCAGTCTCTCATTTTCTCTCTTTTTTTTTTTTTTTTCGAGTAGTTCTCTCTTTTTTCTTTTTTTTTTTTTTTTTTTTTTATCGTCTTCTTGCGATCTAAGTATTTGTCAATTTGTCTGTCGTGACAAATTCACAGTTTTTGTGCCAGTGTTGTGATTTTGTGTGGCGCCTGGCTTTGTCACCAGGTGTTGAAGTTCATTCGCGTCGCGCCGGGCTCTGTCGCCAGGTGTAGAAATTTCTGTGGGTTGATCCGGCTTGGTCGCCAGGAGACAGTATATCTGCGCTAGCACACTTGTTTTGGTCGCCGGGTGCAATTAGCAGTCTGGTCGCGATCGGGCAGAGTTGATTGCTAATGCAAGGTCGCAGTCGGCAAGGGTTGCCGGGTGCGGCTTGTGTTGAGGTCGCAGCCGGCAAGCGTCGCCGAGTGCGAGTTGTGCTGGGGCCGCAGCCGGCAAGGGTCGCCGGGTGCGAGTTGTGTTGCCCTTTTTTGTCATAGCTCTTTTTTTTTTATTACGACTGCTTCTTTTTGTCGTAGTTCTTTTTTTTTTAGCGACGACTTCTTTTTGTCGCGGCCTTTTTCTTGTTTAGCGACTGCTTCTTTTTGTCGCTGCTTTTTCTCCTTTTTTTTTTTCGGCAGAGTTATGTACCTGACACCCTTTGATTGCGGTTGGCTCGGTCACCGGGAGGTTGGACGTTTGTTGTAGTTACTGAGTGCCGAGGCTTTGGTTCGGCTGAGCTCGGCTCATTTGGCAGGAGGCTGACAGGAGGCTGACGTCTGTCTTAGTCACCGAGTGTCGAGGCTTTGGTTCGGCTGAACTCGGTTAAGTCGCTAGGAGGCTGAATTCCAGCGTTGGTGCACCTGGCTCGGTCGCCGGGTGCGAGCTGCTGAGTGGTCAGCAATGGGTTGGTCGACAACCACTTCTTTTCATTTGCGACTGTTTCTTTTTGTCGTCGTATTTTTTTTTGTTCTTTTGCGACTGCTCCTTTTTGTCGCAGCTTTTGTTCGGCGACGGTTTCTTTTTGTCGCGGCCTTTTTCTTTCTCTTTTTTTTTTTTTGAGAAGATGAAGATAGATGGCGTACCTTGTTCTGTTGGTTGCGTCCGGCTCGGTCGCCGGCCGCAGGAGTGTGAAGTGCAGCACCCGACTCGGTCGTCGGGTAGTGTCTCTGCACTCTTCTTCACGTCCGTTTTGGTGTTGGGCGCCTGTTTTGATCGCGGCCAACTGTTTGACTTGGTCGCAATGAGTTGAGTTGCGCCTGGCCTGGTCGCCGGGCATTTTTGTTTCGCAATATCCCTTTCCTGTCCAACTTGGTCATCCGACACTAGGATCGGGTATGCGGCATCTAACTCTGTCGTTAGATGCTGAATTCTCTGTTTTGGTGCGCCTGACTTGATCGTCAAGCACTGGAGAACTCTGTTTTGTTCGTCTCCGGTTTGGTGGCCGCGAGACTTTGGGACTGTTCTCGGTTTGGGCCGTTGAGAATGGTGTTGTTGTTTTGGTCGCACCCGACTCGGTCGTCGGGTGCTCCCTTTTTTTTAATGCGGCCGGCCTTGCAGTTGGCTGCGAATTTGAAGATGTGCTCCACCCGATTTGGTCGCTGGGTGAGATAACTCCATTTTGATCGTACTCGGCTCGGTCGCCGAGCACAAGACTTGTTTGTCGCACTGTCGAAAAGGATTGGTATACCTCTTCGGTTTGCCCACTCTCTTTTTTTTGTTTCTCCGTTTTTTTTTTGACTGACGACTTGTTCTTTTTGTCGTCCCTTTGTTTTTCTTTTCTTGCGACTTCGATTTTTTTTTGTGTCGCAGGTTCCCCTTCTTTTGTTTTTATTTGCGACTTTGCTCTTTTTTTTTTTTGGTCGCAGGGGATACATAAATTTTTTGAAAGAGTGATTGACGTACCTGTTTGTTTTGTTGCAGATGTCGACTATCTCAACTTCAGTTACCCTCCTCAGTCTGACCTTCTCGGATGTCTCTGTGCTGTCCGATGGTGTTGCGCGACGCTGCCTGCGGGTTAGAGATTCAAATGGACAAGAGAAGTCGACGTTATTACCTCACGGCGAATCAGCATTCGGGGGTCAGTCCGTGTTCAAGGCCACGCCATGAGTGTGCATGACTTGTGGAGTCGTCCAGTGGTTGAGGACGACCAGATTTGTTATCTTCTGCGACAAGCGGCCTTCCCTTCACATCAGGCTGGGGGGAACGTTCTGTTGAGCCCTCTGCATAAGTTAGCCACGTACACAACACCCGAGCTATCGATTCACAACCCTCGGTTCGGCACTTGGGACGATTCACACCCTGCACCACCGGTTCCTTTTCCCGTTCATGTGCCCTTTTACTTCGAATGGACCTGCACCATCATTCATACTTGCCCGGAGATCTTGGCTAGACTGGGCATTTTGACCGCAATCCGTGCCTCGGCTTTTACTTATCAATGCTCCACCCATGTGATTCATGCCTTCTTGGAGCTGTGGTGTCCATCGAAGAATACGATTTTCACTCGAGGTGGGGAATTCTCGATTTCTTTGTGGGACTTACATCATCTTTGTGGGCTGCCCGTTTCTGGATCTATCTACGATGAGGTGGTGCCGACGGTGGCTGACTTTACTGCTGTCTGAGCTTTACCGTTGTCGGAGGGTGTATCATATTTACTACTGGCCTTCTACCGGATTTACTGTCGTCGCAACCCGGGAGACAAGAAGTGTCCTGCCGTGTCTTTTTCGGATTGGACATCTTTCAGGTTTCGCACCGAGGAGGGGGTCGTTCCTTCGTCTAACCCTTGGGCTGATCGCGGCAAGATGGCAGAGTCCCGTAGCAGAGATCGTTCTACTATTCAGGATCGGGTCCTTGTTGAACTCGGCGTACCTGAGGCTCTTGCAGATGAGGTATACTTGGCAGCATTCTTAGCGCTTTGGCTGTGCCGCAGTGTGATCCCCATGGCGGGTTTTGCTATGCGACCGGACACTTTCAAGATGGCCTGCTTTATGGCCGCGGGACTAAGGTAGGCTTAGCTGGGGCGGCTCTGGCGCATCTTTATCAGAACCTCAACAGTTTCTCTCCCAGTCGTATAGCTTGGCCATTCCTTTGTGCCTGGCTAGCGCATCGTTTTGGGTCTCACGGTGCAGACTTTAGCGAAGGTTCTGGTCCTCTCATGTGGGTGTATCGGAATCCGGATCTTGTTCAGCATTTTACTCCGGTTGAAGCTCGTGCACTGTTTTGGAGGAGTTCGATTAAGACTTGGTATTCAACCGAGGCTCTTCCTTCTGGCACTCTTCTCGACGCGAGGGGTCGCGTGGCTTCATCGATCGAATCAGACTATTTTTTGTGTGTTCGATCGACTTCTTTGGTTTACCGGCAGCGCGACACTCTGGCTATTGAGCCGTACAACCCTCACAGATTCGCTAGGCAGTTTGGCTTTTGCCAGGATCTGCCTGGTGTGCTTATTTCTGATCAGTGCAGGGCAGAGTCTCTCTCGGCCCTTTTAGAGATGTGGAGGACCAGCGTTGCAAGGCCTTTTGGTCACGTTGAGGTACCAGTTTTTCTGGGTGCTGACGCAGACCCTAGTGTCACTTTGAGCTTCAGGGAATCGTGGCTCGAGCACGTAGTCCCCCTTTTCGAGGTATGTGAACTTCTGTCTCTTTTCCTTTGGCTTCTCTTCTTTGTCTCTGATATTTCCTTCATCTTTCTTCCCTCTTTTTTTATTTTTATTATTATTTTTTTTTTTTTTAGCATGAGTGGAAGAACCTTGCTCGAACCGGCGTGTCCGCATCTCAATCTGAGTTGCTGCGTGCGCTGAGTGATGACGACGCAGAGGCTCTCCTGCCACGTCCTGATCAGCTGGCCTCTGCTACGGCCAAGAAGGGGAAAGCCAAGGCTAAACAACCTCGTCCAAAGGTAGTGAAGGAGAAGTTATCTGCGGCCAAGGCGAAGGGTATAGTGCTGAAGGAGCCGTCTGTGCTGGAGGAAGAGGCCAAGCCAGTGGTCCTTGCTTTGCTAGCGTCTCCAATTCCAGCTTTGCAGGAGAAGAAGAAGAAGGCTCCAGCCAAGCGGAAGGCACCTCTCCAGCCCCCGATTTTCACTCCTCCACCCTTCATCAAGCGCGTCCGAAGTAGTGTTGCTAAGCCATCCGAGGATTTGTCTAATGTCCCTTGCTCGTCAGCTCTTTTGTTGTGACCGCCCGAATCCTTGGCCGTTTCGACTCCTCTTCTTCTTCCAGGTCCGTCTCAGGGGCCTACTGGAGAAGCTCAGTTGGTTGACCCGCAGGAGATTCAGCTTACTCCGGCTTTGGACGAGCCGTTGGACCTTTCTGGATTGGAGCTACCTCAACACTCCATGCTGGACGAGGAAGATCATATCTCTTTGGCAGACCTCGCCCGAGAATGCGATTCGTAAGAGTCCGCTATCTGCTGCTGATCCTATACTGATGAAGTGGAGGACGATATGACGGTGGTTGCTGATGGTGCATCCCCTCGCACCGGGCGCGGCGAGCGACCGGGATGGAGTCACTATTGCCGGTTTGAGCCAAGTGGCCGTTGGGGGAATTCAGCCTGATGCCCCCAGTACCTCTCGTCCTATCCCAGCGACTCCAGTCACCGTGATTCAGCCCTCTGTTGTGTCTTTGTCTCTGAATGGTGGAGAGCCATCATCAGCCCTTCATCCGCCAGGCAACGATCATTCGACCTCTTCAAAGTCTTTGTCGGTGAGTCATGATTTCCTTTTCTCCTTTTCGTATATATATTCGTTTGTCTTTCCTCCCTCGAACTCATAGCCTCTGTTTCTACAGGGGTCCTCTCGAGACGTCCATCAGCGAGGACGACTCTAAGGCTTCAGAGGGCGGCTTTGGGGTTGTGGGAGGACTTCATCCAGACAGACCTCTTATCAGCCAGCGATCCGAGTTCACCCGAATTGGTGGAGGATGCCTTCGTCTGCCTTGAGAAGCTGATTGAGGTAGGTATCGACACCTCTATATTGGGACATTGGGTTGAGGAGTTCGCATCCGGGGCGGCTCGACTTCAGCATTTGCGTTGTTCGCTGGAGGGGAAGCTCAGTCTAGAAGAACGCCAAGTTGCAGAGGCTGAACTTACTGAAGCTGAGCGACATGTGACCAGCAGTCGTGACCAACTGTCCGCTAGTGTCGACCAGAATCGGGTGGCTAGGCAGGCTGCCGAAGAGGAGCAGAAGCGACTTCGCGAGTAGCTTACTCAGGTTGCAGCTCACCTTGACTCTTTGGTTGAACAACTTGCGACCGATAGGAGACTGCTTGATGCAAAAGATGAAGAGGCTGCCACTATTCGTCGACATTTGGCCGAGGTTAGAGCGCGGCCTACCTTTAGCGAGCAGGAGGGACATGAGCTAGCTGACGCCCAAGCTGAGGTGATCCGTTTGAAGGGCCAACTTACCAGTTTCGAGCTTCCGCGCCTTTGATGCCACATCACTCTTTCTTTCCTTTGCATTTTTCTTGTTTGCCTCGTTTATGTTTTGTGAGGCTGAGAATATTCCCATTTGATTTTTTATGAGAAGTACTCTCCTTTATTCGACTATATTTTTTATTTATTTTTTTTTTTTTTCTCTGCCCTTTTCATGGGTAAAATCGTTTGAGAAATTTACCGTTCGTTATTGGCAGCTCCGACCTGTTTGCAGTGACGAGCTTATAGGCGCCATTGGTATAGGCCTCCTGCACCACGTAAGGTCCTTCCCACTTTGGCGCGAATTTTCCCCCGGTTTTGCTGGTGAAGAGCATCGGTCGTCTTACCGCGAGCACGAGATCGCCTTTCTGGAACGACCTGAGTCGTACCTTTTTGTTGAAGGCTCTGGTCATGCGGGACTGATAGCATTCGAGACGTTGCTGTGCCTCGAGACGTTGCTGTGCCTCGAGTCGTTGTTCATCGAGAGACTCAAGTTCTGCGAGCCTCAATTGGGCACATTCCTCCGTCGCCAGTCCTTCTCTTACTGCTATGCATAAAGAAGGGAGTTGTACTTCGAGAGGGAGCACTGCCTCGGAGCCATAAACCAGCGAGTATGGGGTCGACTGGGTAGGTGTTCTGGCCGTCGTGTTGTATGCCCATAAAGCTTCGGGAAGCTTTTCATCCCAGCTCCTTTTGTGGGTGCCGACCGTTTTCTTCAGAATTTTGCAGAGTGTCTTATTGAAAGCCTCTCCAAATCCATTGGCTGCCGGGTTGTAAGCCGATGACATCCGCTGTTGTATGCAAAATTTTTTGCAGAAGCGGTCCATGACTTTATTCCTGAAGGGTGTGCCGTTGTCCGTCACGATATACCGTGGAACTCCATATCTGTATATGATTTGAGTTCGGATGAAGTCGGCGACGGTGGTGGCTTTGACCTCTCGGTAGGCTGCAGCTTCGGCCCATTTGGAGAAGTAGTCGGTGGCAGCCAAGATGTACTGCCGGTCGGAGTCGGACTTAGGAGTGATAGGGCCGATGATATTCATGCCCCAAGCTTCGAACGGCCAGGAGGCGACCGTTGGGTGAAGCGGCACCGGTGGTTGATGTATGTAATCGGCATGGAGTTGGCACGGTTTGCAGGTTCGAGCCATTTCGATGGCGTCCCTGAGCATAGTTGGCCAATAGTAGCCGAGTCGTTTGACTTGTAGGTGGAGCTTCGGGCCAGCTTGATGTGCACCGCAGATCCCACCGTGTGTTTCTTTCAACACTTGCAACCCCTCTTCTTTTGAAAGACAGCGTAGGAGCAGACCTTCATACGACCTTCGGTATAGTACATCGTTGATGAAACCGTACCGAGGAGCTATCCGACGGATTTGGACTCGCTCTCGCAGGTCGATTGGGAGTGTGCTGTGTTGATGATAGGCTTGCGCCAGTCCTCGGTCTGATTTTGGCTAGCCGAGATAGGGAAAGATTCTTCTATCTCCTCTGTTAGCTCTTCTTCTTTTTCTTCCTCGGGTGGTGGAAGGATGACCCATCGTTCGCAAAAGGGAACTTGGTTTGGCCGTTCGTCGAAGTGTGCTAAGCTGCCAGCAATGCCAGCTAATGCGTCGGCTGGCCCATTCTCGGAGCGAGGGACATAGTGGAGTGAAACTTCCGGGATTTGGGCCAGAAGTTCACCGGCATATCTGCAGAGAGGTTCGAGCTCGAGTTTCTTGACTTCGAACTCTCCTATCAGTTGCTTAATGACCAAAGCTGAGTCGCCGTAGATATTTAACTGCAGCCATGGCATCTCGACCGCTATACCAAGGCCCAGGATGATGGCTTGATACTCTGCTTCATTGTTCGAACAAATCTGGGTGAGCACGAACGAATACGGCAGTAGATCCTTCTTCGGAGAGACGAAAAGGACTCCGGCACCAGCTCCATTTCTTCGTGTGGCGCCATCAAAATACATCTCCCAAGGGGGAAGCACTTCGACCAGGAATATTTCTTCGTCTGGGAATTCCTCGGTTAACTCCCATTCGACCGGCACCGGGTGGTCGGCCAAGAAATTAGCAAGAGCTTGACCTTTGATAGCTCTTTGCGGAACAAAGTTGATCTCGAATTCAGAGAGAAGCAACGCCCATTTTGCCAATCGACCAGAGAGAATTGGTCGCGACATAATGTACTTCAACGGATCAGCTCGCGAAATGAGGTTTGTCGAATGCGCCAGGAGGTAGTGCCGAAGCTTTTGAACTGCGAATATGAGAGCCAGACAGGTCTTCTCAATCGGTGTATAGTTGAGCTCGGCGCCCACCAATGTTCGGCTAAGGTAGTAGAGAGAACGTTCTTTGTTGTCCTCATCACATTGAGCCAAACGAGCTCCCACCGACTTCTCCTGTGCTGTGATGTATAGCAGCAGTGGTTTGTTGACGATCGAAGCTACGAGCACTGGTGGCTTGGTGAGATACACCTTTATGTTGTTAAAGGCGTTCCGGCATGCATCGTCCCACTCGAACGATGTACCCTTCTTCAGCAGACGGCTGAAAGGCTGGCATCTCTCGGCAAGGTTTGAGATGAAACGTCGGATGTACGCCAGGTGACCTTGGAAGCTTTTAAGCTCAGAGACATTTCTGGGCTCCGGTATCTTTTGAATGGCATCGATTTTCGACTGGTCGAGTTCAATTCCTCTGTGGTGGACGAGGAACCCCAAGAATTTGCCGGAGGTGACGCCGAAAGCACACTTCAACGGATTCACCACCAAGTCGTCGACGTAGCATTCGACTCGCTTATGGAGGAAGTCGTCAAAGATATTTTGCATCGCTCTTTGATATGTCGCGCTGGCATTTTTGAGTCCGAACGACATAACTTTGTAGCAGAAGATGCCTTTCGGGGTGCGGAAAGCAGTGAGTTCTTCATCTTTTGGGTCCATCCGAATTTGGTTGTAGCCGGAGGACCCGTCCATGAAAGATAGAGCCTCGTGACCTGTCGTCGCATCGACCATGAGCTCGGTAATTGGCAGAGGGAAGTCATCATTCGGGCACGCTTTGTTCAGGTCGCGAAAGTCGACGCAAACTTGAATTTGGCCAGTCTTCTTTTTGACTGGGACGATGTTTGCGATCCAGGACGGGTACTTCACCTCCCTGATAAAATTTGTCGCGATCAACTTGTCGACCTCCTTTTCGATTTTTGGCACCAGTTCTGGTCGGAACCGTCGTTGTGATTGCTTCACTGGTCGAACAGAGGGATGAACCGCCAATTTGTGAACTGCTACTCGCGGATCGAGGCCAGGCATCTCAGTGTAGTTCCATGCAAAGAAGTCGCGATATTCGCGGAGCAGCGCCAAGTATTCGGCCTCTTCATCGGCCGTCAGTGAAGCACTGAGGAATGTCGGACTCGGGTCCTCTGCTGTGCCCAAGTCGACTTTCTTTAATTCGTCGACGGTTGACTGGCCTCCTTCTTCGAATTCAGCCGGAGCCTCCTTCAAGACAAATTCCTCATCATCTTGTTCGTCGTCGGTGACGGAGATGTGATTCACCATTACCGAGTCGTACGCGCGCACTCGTGCTAGGGCTGCTTTCAAAGTATAGATGATGACTGGCCCGCCGTTTTTCTTTGGTCGACGTCGATTGATGGCGGCTTTTGTGTAAATAATCACCGGCTTTGAAGTATTCTGTTCCTCTGTTGGGATTTGTCCATCTGAGACTTGATGCACGTCTGCCGATGATTTTCTGGTTATCTTTACCGGCTTCGTTTGGGCTGTATAGATCTTGATTGGTTTTGGCCTTTCATAGCCAAGGCCCAGGCGACCTTGACTGATGCGGTGTCCTTCGTTCTTCAATTTCTCCTATTCTGGAGTGAAGATGGGTAAAGTCACAGGAGGCTTGGCGTGAATCTCGTCTTTTGTAAGATTGCCCCCCCTCGCCCGCCATCAACCGGTAGGCATTTGGGTCGAAGCCTTCATTTGAGCGTGTAACCGGTAGCTGTTGTTGGCTCGGCAACTGCTTCACGATGCTTCGTTCCTCCAGTTTTGGCAGAGGAAGTGTGACTTCTTCTGGCAAAGGGGTCGGTTGGATTTTGTTGTAGGCGACCAGGGGAGCTTCTCCTTTCTTCCTTTGTGATTGTGGAATGTACCACAGGATGGGTACATTAGGGCGCTCCGGCGCTGGAGTAGCCGTGGTCGATTTGTGACCATGTGTCGACTGCTGTAGAGATACGACCTGCGTCGTGGTCTGCTTGGGAGGTGCGACTTGCGTCGAAGTCTGTGGTTTGGCTGGCTGCGACGACTGTTTGAGTGTTGCATCCTGCGCCGGTTGTTTGGACGATTCAGTCTGCATCGGGATGTTTTTGGCGTTCGTTGCTTGGTTCGACCAAGGTGACAATTTGACTGTCGGTCTGGTCGTCAGATAGTATTTAGCATCTGCGAACGATGCCTCTGCTTCAGTGAATGGGCTTTCGTCGGCATACACTGTCTTTTGCTCGCCGTTTTCCCAATACTTGAAGCATTGGTGCAGTGTGGATGGTACGACTCCATTCGAATGAAGCCATGGTCGACCCAGGAGCAAATTGTAGGACGTCCTAGAGTCGATGACTTGAAGAGGAGTATCGGCTACCATATCCCCGATGTGCAGCTTCAGGTTCGTCATGCCGAGCGTTCTTTGGCCCTCCTGGTTGAAACCTTGAATGAGGAGAGAACTTGGAGAGAGGTCGCCGGCAGAGAGACCAATGTTCTTCATCGTACGAACAGGCAGAATGTTGACTTCGGATCCACAGTCGATGAGGATACGGTTGATTTTGTGGTCTCTGATGTAGCCGGAGATGAACAACGGTCTGTTGTGATTCGTCGTCCCCAGTTGTGCGTCTTCCTCTCTGAACGTAATGCACGGTGGGCATGTGACGGCCAGAACTTCTTCTGACTTCGCGAGATGCGCTTTGGTATAAGCATCTTCCTCTTCTTTTCGAAAAAGAGGGGTTAACCCGACTTTTGGCAGGTCGTGCTTTCTCATCAGCAGCGTCTCAAGCTCAGCTTTGAGTTCCTCTGGTTTGTCGAGGACTCGGATTAAGGCTTGTTTGGACCTGATGTCCAAATCGAGATCATCTTCTATTTTATTGAGAAGTGAGATTTGTTTGAGCGACGTCTCGAGGTCGTCGCATTCGACGACGGGTCTTTTGCCCTTCTCTTTTGTTGCTGTTGTTTGCTCGGGAGGAGCTGTTGAGCAGGTCGCCACCATTGCAGGCGGCGAGAAGAACTCCTTCGGGAAGAACTCCGCCAATGTGACGGGTCTTCTTTTCTTTTTGTTTGCCCCCTGGGCGTCAGTCTTGGGAGCTTTTTTTTGGCGTTTTGCGGCTCTTTTGTTTGGCGCTTTGCCTTTGTTTTGGTGGTCGCCGGTGCGGTTCGATTTCTCGAATAGGCTTCTTTCTCCGGTGACCAAAATCCACCCTCTGCGTCTGCGCGCGGCTTCTTCGCGGGGTGCCGGTTTTTGGTGCGACCTTAGCCGGTGGTCGTCTGTTGTTATGAGGTCGGCTGGAGGAACCGGGCTTTGGTCGGTACTCCTTCTTCGTGGCCTGCTTCTTGTTTGGCCGAGTTAGCTGATTCGGCTCGGCTCGGATGGAGATGGCATATGAGGAGGCTGTGTTTTCAGCTCCTTCAATTTCAATACGGCCTTGTGCCGCCAGCTCCATGATGCGGTCCTTCAAGACAAAGCATTTCTCCGTCGAGTGCCCAACCAGTCGATGGTATTTGCAAAAATTTGGATCTTTGCTTTTGGATTGGTCGCCAGGTCTTTTGATTTCTGGCAGCCTCAATAGTTGATTGTCAAGCAGCTGATCGAGCATGATGGGAACGTCGGCGTCGGCAAAGGGATATGTCTTTGCCTGTCGTTCTTCCAGTGTCAGCTTCTTGAAGCCTCCCGTCAATTGTCGTGGGAGGTAAGTCTGCTTGACCTTACTGCCGACCTTGATTGGCTCGACAGTATTTGTCGCGAAAGAGGATTTTGATTTCTCTTTCGTTTCTTTGGATGCAGTCGCAGCAGGTGCCTTCCCCTTTTTGTGAGGGTCGGCGAAAGAGGATCCTTCTTCTCCTCGTTCTTCTATCAAGTTTTCCATATTGTGAGCTTCTGTTGCGAGCTCCTGAAATCTTTTTTGCCTTCGGCTCAGATGTAGCAGAGGAGATTCCATCGCATTCCCGTGAACACATTTCTATTTCGCTTCGAGAGATAGATTCGAGCTTTCTTTGCAATTGAGGCTCGGGTTCCTCCATCGGTTGATGTAGTCGACCACTTTTTTTCGCCTCTTCTTACGTTTGAGATTGGCGATCTTGACTAGTGTTACAGTACGCCGAGTACTGTAGAATCGACTAAGGAATTCGCTCTCCAGTTGCTCCCAACTGTCAATAGATTCTTGGGGCAGCTTGATGTACCAATCGAAGGCATTTCCCTTCAGCGACCGGCCGAACTGCTTGACCAATAAGTCGTCGTCTGTGCCGGCGTTGTTGCAAGTCTCTATGAAGTGAGCGACGTGCTGCTTTGGGTGGCCGTCGCCGTTAAATTGTTGAAACTTGGGAGGGTGATAGCCGATTGGCATTGGGATGTTCTGAATCCTCTGTGTGTACGTTCTCTTGTAGGCGACTGATTTGTGGTCGCCGACACTGTTTCGTACTGCACGGTTGATGAGCTTTGTATTGGAATCAAGGGTAAGAGCAGACGGATCCACTTCGGGTCAGCCTCTGCGGATGGCCACTGGAGCGACGGGCGGCAGCTCGTCGTCGGAGGAAGAGTCTTCTCGCGGCAGTTCGGCTGAGGCGCTGGTAGTCGGCCGATTTCGGTCGACTTCTTGAGAGACGCCACCGGTGTTATTGGTGGTTGTACCCATTTTGAGCCGTTCAAACAACTTCGCAATTTGATCATTGCGAGCTGCTAGTTGAGCATCACGGGCTGCAAGCTGCACATCTTTTATGCGCAGCTGTTCGCTTTGCTCCTTTATTGCAGACTGCATCTCGGCAAGCTGTTCTTCAATGGTCTTGGCTGAAGTAGTCATTCCGGCCATCTTGACGGTTTGCGTCGGAGTAATTGCTCTCGACGCGGCTTGGAGATATGAAGCCTTCGTCGGTGACTTCATTGGAGAGGTGGTTGTTGTGGGGGACCGGTCAAAAGGACCAATCGCATGTTGATTGCGGAAGGTGGCTCTGGGCGACGACTGGCTCGTAGTGACAGCCGCCGGTGAGAATCGGCAAGATGGAATGGGCGATGTGGCAGCAGGAGAAATCGCTGGTGTTTGTCGGCGAGGTGAACGGACAAGTGGTGGACCAGCTGCTGCGTTGAGTGCGGCCAGGATGTCATGTGAGACCAGCATAACCGGCGAGTTGTCTGTCGCCGATGTTCTCTGTACGGAGGAAGCCGGCACAGAGTGTGTTCTGGTTGCAGGGAGAGAGGAGATGCCCCCGCTTTGCTCGTATTGCTGTACCAAGGTGGGAACAATAGAGCTTCTCCGTGACGGCGGCGACTGCGTCGGGCTGGCGGTCGGGCTGCGAGGAGGTGAAGCGACGACAGCCAGATATGTTGGCTTGGCCATCGCCGGCATCAGTTTGGTGGAGGATGCGGCAGGTTTAGTTGAGGCCGTGGTAGCCGGAGGAACGAACACGGCCGTTGGGCGACGGGTGTCGCGCATGAAAGGAGCTTGTCCACTGGACAAACTTCTGGCCAGAGCCCTTGTAAACGGGAGAGTGGCATGTGGAGGAGACGTTGGAGCGCGGAGGTTGGCCGGAGATGCGGCTGCGGGTCCGCGAGCTCCGGTGGTCGAGCTTGCAGTCACGGCGGGGCGCGCTGGTTGAGCAGAACTCAAGGAGGCAGCCTGTTTGCCTCCGTTGTTGTTGTTGTTGTTGTTGCCGTTGTTGGCATTGCTGACCATGGCTGAGGTTGGGGATTTTTTTTTTTTTGGTTGGACGGAGAAGGAGATGAGAGGTAGGAAAGGTCCCACCGGGTATGCCAAATCTGTTTCACCGAAAATCCGCCGGTCCGCGAAGAGGCGCGACCAAGAGAAGTTTTCAATTACTTTAGAATAAATCTGTTACAGGGTGTGTTGTAAATATCAAGGAATGCGAGTTCACTCTCCTAGGCTTCCTCTGATTCGATCTCCGTGTGAATTTGGTGAAGTTTTGGCTCCTGCGAGGTCGTCGTCGAGACTTCGAGTTACAGAAACGGGTGTACACGATCTGGTATGGCTTTTGTCGGTCGGACGGAAGTATTTGTATTCCGTGTGTTTCGACTTGTGACGATGCCGGCGACGGTGTAGAATTGCTTCTGGTCGAGCTGTAGAGCGATGAACTGCAGATGTTGAACTTCTTTACGATGAAAGAACCTCTGTGCGTGAGGAACTCTTCTCGGTGAAGGGAGTTTTGGACCTTCGATTTGGGAACGAGAGAGTTTCTGCACTGATGTTAAGAGAGTCTTTCCAATGTGATTTCTCCAACCGTAGGGATGAAAGTTTTTCCAACCCCTTGAACAGAATGCTTCTGGCCTTTTGTAGCCTGTCTGTGAGAGACGTTGCCTGTGAAAGGGGATCACGATCCCCTTTCTGCTCGTGAAGTTGAGGGAGAAGAGGGGAGGAGGGAGACCAGGAGTTCCCCGTTGAGATCCCTTAAATGAGGATCGCAACATCTTTCCAGAGATTTTATCTTTTCGCTTGAATTGGCTGACCAGATGCTGACTCATGCCGACGTGGTGATGACTCACCGAAGTTGTTGCTGACTAGACGATGATTCACCGAAGTCTATGCCGCGGCGAGATGACTCACCGTGTTAACAACAAGACGAAACGGGATCCTGGCGGTGGGCTGCGTCGAATTACTTCGAGAATTGTCGCGGCCTGTCCACGAACTTTGTTTACTGGGTCGTTGGACTCCTGGATCTGTCGAATGTGGGCCATGCACATTTTGGTGCATACATATATATAATATTTATATATCAAATTGAAGATTTTTTTAAGAAAAAGGTTTTTTTTATTTTTTCTAAAAATTTTTAATTTTGTTTTTGCCCGAGACACCCATTTTACCGAACCTAGGTCGGTCTGACCCCAGTGGGGGCGACTCGAACAGTACCAACTCGGACAGTCAAAATCGGAGTTGGTTGCAGTACACGTTACGCTGATTTCCCCTTCTTCTCCCTTTTCTCTCTAGTGTCGGATCAGACTCCTCTCTCTCTCTCTCTCTCTCTCTCATCTCCCTCTCTCTCTCATCTCTCTCGTCTCTGTCGTCTCTGCCTCTCTGTCTCTCCATCTCTCGTCTCTCTCGTTTTTGCCTCTCTGTCTCTCCATCTCTCGCCTCTCTCGTTTTTGCCTCTCTGTCCCTCCATCTCTCGCCTCTCCTCTCTGTTTCTTCCTCTCTCGTCCTTCTCACATCTCTCCCTCTATTGCGAAATGGGCGGAAAGGTGAGCTTTGGAATTTTGGTCTTTATCCAGACATTTTGGTCTTTATCCTGAGCTAGTAATTAGCTTTCATTAGGGGTGTCAATGGGTTTGGATCCGTCCAAACCCCAATCGGATCTAGCCCATTAAACACCTTATTGGATATCCAATAAAGTTATTAGATGCTTATTGGATATCCAATAAGGATCGAATAAGATATTGGATCGTTAATGGGTAGTCGTTAAGGGTCCAATAAGGTAAATAGGTCGGTATTGGGTATCCAATATTATAAAATTTCAATATTTTAGAATTTAATAAAAAACATAAAAAAATCTTAAAATTCTAAGAATATTAATGAAAATTAAAAAATATTCATAAAAAATTTTAGAATTTCATACAATGAATATTTATAAAAAATCTTAAAATTTTAGAAATATTGATACAAATATAATAAAATTTAGAAAATTTTAAAAATATTTAAAAAACAATTATAGAAATATTCCCTCGGCCTCGCTCCCCCAAGCCCCAATTCCTCTGGCCCCACTTCCTAGGCCCCGCTTCATTGGCCCCCGAATTCGTTGGACCCCGCTTCCCCAGCCCAAATTCCCTGGCCTTGCTTTCCTTGGCTCTTCTTCCCCTGGCCCCGCTTGCCCGGGCCTTGATTCCATTGGGCCCTTTTTCCCCGGGCCCCAATTCCCCTGGGCCCCGCTTCCCTGAGTCCCCGCTTCCCCGAGTCCCCGCTTCACCGAGTCCCGCGTTTGGGCCCCGCCTCCCCGTTTGGGCCCCACTTCCTACTGGGCCATGTTTCTCTCATTTGGGCCGTTCTTCCCCCTTTGGGACTCCGTATACCCGTTTGGGCGGCTCCCCTGTTGGGCCTCGCTTCCCCCTCTTTGGGTCCTGCTTCAGCCACCCAGCGGTCCCGTCTCTGCCCTCTCTTGGGCTATGTCGCCCTCTTCCTTAACAGGTCTGATGGGTATTCGGATAAAACCTATATCCAACCCTTTAAGAAAAGAATATCCAGTAACGTCTTTATTGGATATCCATTAATTAATGGGTTGGATATGATTTTGATCGGGTATTCAACCATTCACTCCCCTAGCGTTCATCGGCGTTTCTGTGTAGGTTGGAGGTTGGAAGCCTACAAACTAACCTGATTTTCTAGCAAAAGCGGGTTAAGGGTCCACGGCATGTCTGATTTTTCAGGTTGGAGATAGGAGAACTCAAAAAATTAACCTCATGCTCAAATAGAAAGCTGGTAAATTAAGCCTAAAGGGTTCACGGCGTTTCTGATTTTCTATTGTTTCTGGACTTGCTGCCTTGCTCGAAAAAACAAAAGTAGAAGACATTGTACAAAAAAATTAAAAAAACAGGATTTTGATGGCTCATGGGATGTTTTTATTTTTTAATCAACTCAGAAACAAATTTATGATTAGAGTTTTGTTATTTATGATACTGTATGCACCAAAATGTGCATGGCCCACATTTGACAGATCCAGGAGTCCAACGACCCAGTAAACAAAGTTCGTGGACAGGCAGCGACAATTCTCGGTAATTCGGACGCAGCCCACCGCCAGATCCCGTTTTCGTCACGTTGTTAACACGGTGAGTCATCTCGCCGCATAATAGACTTCGGTGAGTCATCGCCACGCCGGCATGAGTCGAAGATACTGATCAGCCAATTCAAACGAAAAGATCTCTGAAAATATGTTGCGATCCTCATTTAAGGGATCTCAACGGGGAAATCCTGGTCTCCCTCCTCCCCTCTTCTCCCTCAACTTCACGAGCAGAAAGGGGATCGTGATCCCCTTTCACAGGCAACGTTTCTCACAGAAAGGCTACAAAAGGCCAAAAGCATTTTGTTCTAAGGGTTGGAAAAATTTTCATCCCTACCGGTTGGAGAAATCACATTCGAAAGACTCTCTTAGCATCAGTGCAGAAGTTCTCTCGTTCCCAAATCGAAGGCCCAAAACTCCCTTCACCGAGAAGAGTTCCTCACGCACAGAGGTTCTTTCATCGCAAAGAAGTTCAACATCTGCAGTTCGTCGCTCTACTGTTCGACCAGAAGCCATTCTACACTGTCGCCGGCATTGTCACAAGTCGAAACACACGGGACACAAATACTTCCGTCCGACCGACAAAAGCCACACCAGATCGTGGTAATGCTTCGTTTTACAGAACTTCGAAGTCTCGACGACGACCTCGCCAGAAGCTTTAACTTCACCCAAACCACACGGAGATCGAATCAGAGGGTTATTAGGAGAGTGAACTCGCTTTTTTCTGACTCACACACCTTGTAAACTCAAAATTATTCTAATGTAATTGAAATATTCTCTCGGTCACGCCTCTTCGCGGACCGGCGGATTTTCGGTGAAACAGATTTGGCACGCCCGGTGGAACATTTCCTACCTCTCATCTCCTTCTCCATCCAACAAAAAAAATTCCCCTACCTCAGCCATGGCCAGCATGCCAACAACGGCAACAACAACAACAACAACAACGGAGGCGCATTGATCGCTCCCTCGAAGTTCTGCTCAACCGCCCCGCCCCAAGGATGGCAAAGATCGACCACGAGCTTCATGGACCAGCAGCCGCATCTCCGGCCAACCTCCGCGCTCCAACGTCTCCTCCACATGCCGCCGCGCCCGTTTACAAGGGCTCGGCCAGAAGTTTGTCCATTGGACAAGCTCCTTTCATCTTGCGACACCCGCCGCCCAACGGCCGTGTTAGTTCCTCCGGCTGGCCTCCTCAACTAAACCTGCCGCATCCTCCACCAAACTGATGCGGCGATGGCCAAACCAACATAACTGGGGCGTCGCCGCTTCACCTCCTCGCGAGCCCGACCGCCAGCCCGACGCCGATCGCCGCGCGTCCGGAGAAGCTCTATTGTTCCCACCTTGGTACTGCAATACGAGCAAAGCGGGGGCATCTCCTCTCTCCCTGCGACCAGAACACGCTCTGTGCCGGCTTCCTCCGTACAGAGAACATCGGCGACCGACAACTCGCCCGGTTATGCTGGTCTCACATGACCTCCTGGCCGCACTAAACGCAGCAGCTGGTCCACCACCTGTCCGTTCACCTCGCCGACAAACACCAGCGATTTCTCCTGCTGCCACATCGCCCATTCCATCTTGCCGATTCTCACCGGCGGCTGTCACTACGAGCCAGTCGTCGCCCAGAGCCACCTTCCGCAATCAACCTGCGACTGGTCCTTCTGACCGGTCCCCCACAACAACCACCTCTCCAATGAAGTCACCAACGAAGGCTTCATATCTTCAAGCCGCGTCGAGAACAACTACTCCGACGCAAACTGTCAAGATGGCCGCGATGACAACTTCGGCCAAAACTATTGAAGAACAGCTTGCCGAGATGCAGGCTGCAATAAAGGAGCAAAGCGAACAGCTGCACATAAAAGATGCGCAGCTTGCAGCCCGTGATGCTCAACTAGCAGCTCGCAATGATCAAATTGCGAAGTTGTTTGAACGGCTCGAAATGGGCACAACCACCAATAACACCGATGGCGTCTCCCAAGAAGTCGATCGAAATCTGCCGACTACCAGCGCCTCAGCCGAACTGCCGCGAGAAGACTCTTCCTCCGACGACGAGCTGCCGCCCGTCGCTCCAGTGGCCATCCGCAGAGGTCGACCTGAAGTCGATCCGTCAGCTCTCACACTTGACGCCATCACGAGCTTCGTCAATGCGTGCAAGACGAAACAATCTTTGGCGACCACAAATCGGGCGCCTACAAGAGACCGTATTACACACAGGGATCCGTAACATCCCAATGCCAATCGGCTATCACCCTCCCAAGTTTCAACAATTTAACGGGCGATGGCCACCCAAAGCAGCACGTCCGCTCACTTCATAGAGACTTGCAACAACGCCGGCACAGACGACGACTTATTGGTCAAGCAGTTTGGCCGATCGCTGAAGGGAAATGCCTTCGATTGGTACATCGAGCTGCCCCAAAAATCTATTGACAGTTGGGAGCAACTGGAGAGCGAATTCCTTAGTCGATTCTACAGTACTCGGCGTACTGTAACACTAGTCGAGATCGCCAATCTCAAACAGAAGAAGAGCGAAAAAGTGGTCGACTACATCAACCGTTGGAGGAACCTGAGCCTCAATTGCAAAGAAAGCTCGAATCTATCTCTCGGAGCCGAAATAGAAATGTGCAATGGAACCTCCTCAGCTACATACAGAGCCGAAGGCCGAAAGATTTCCAGGAGCTCGCAACAGAAGCTCACAATATGGAAAACTTGATAGAAGAACGAGGAGAAGAAGGATCCTCTTCCGCCGACCCTCGCAAAAAGGGGAAGGCACCTGCTGTGACTGCATCCAAAGAAACGAAAGAGAAATCAAAATCCTCTTTTGCGACAAATACTGTCGAGCCAATTAAGGTCGGCAGTAAGGTCAAGCAGACTTACCTCCCACGACAATTGACGGGAGGCTTCAAGAAGCTGACACTGGAAGAACGACAGGCAAAGACATATCCCTTTGCCGATGCCGACGTTCCCATCATGCTCGATCAGCTGCTGGACAACCATCTATTGAGGCTGCCAGAAATCAAAAGACCTGGCGACCAATCCAAAAGCAAAGATCCCAATTTTTGCAAATACCATCGACTGGTTGGGCACTCGACGGAGAAATGTTTCGTCTTGAAGGATCGCATCATGGAGCTGGCGGCGCAAGGCCGTATTGAAATTGAAGGAGCTGAAAACACAGCCTCCTCATATGCCATCTCCATCCGAGCCGAGCCGAATCAGCTAACTCGGCCAAACAAGAAGCAGGCCGCGAAGAAGGAGTACCGACCAAAGCCCGGTCCCTCCATCCGACCGCACAACAACAGACGACCATCGGCTAAGGTTGCACCAAAACCGGCACCCCGCGAAAAAGTTGCAGCCGACGCAGAGGGGTGGATCTTGGTCACCCGGAGAAAGAAGCCTATTCGAGAAATCAAAACAAGAGCAAAGCGGCCAAACAAAAGAGCCGTGAAACGTCAAAGAAAAGCTCCTAGGACTGACTTCCAGGGGGCAAACAAAAAGAAAAGAAGACCCGTCACATTGGCGGAGTTCTTCCCGAGGGAGTTCCTCTCGCCGCCTGCAATGGTGGCGACCTGCTCAACAGCTCCTCCCGAGCAAACGGCAACAAAAGAAAAGGGCAAAAGACCAGTCGTCGAATGCGACGACCTAGAAACGTTGCTCAAACAAATCTCACATCTCAACAAAATAGAAGATGACCTCGATTTGGACATCAGGTCCAGACAAGCCCTAATCCGAGTCCTCGACAAACCAGAGGAACTCAAAGCCAAGCTCGAGACGTTGCTGATGAGAAAGAACGACCTGCCGAAAGTCAGGTTAACCCCTCCTTTTCGAAAAGAAGAGGAAGACGCCTACACCAAAGCGCATCTCGCAAAGTCGGAGGAAGTATTGGTCGTCACATGCCCGCCCTGCATTACATTCAGAGAGGAAGATGCACAATTGGGGTCGAAGAATCACAACCGACCGTTGTTCGTCTCCGGCTACATCAGGGATCACAAAATCAATCGTATCCTCATCGACTGTGGATCTGCAGTCAACATTCTGCCCATCCGCACGATGATGAATATTGGTCTCTCTGTTGGCGACCTTTCTCCAAGTTCTCTCCTCATTCAAGGTTTCAACCAGGAGGGCCAGAGAACACTCGGCATGACGAACCTAAAGCTGCACACTGGGGACATGGTAGCCGACACGCCTCTTCAAGTCATCGACTCGAGGACCTCATACAACCTGCTCCTGGGTCGACCGTGGCTCCATTCAAATGAAGTCATGCCATCTACACTGCACCAATGCTTCAAGTATTGGGAAAACGACGAGCAGAAAACGGTGTATGCCGACGAAAGCCCATTCACAGAAGCAGAGGCGTCGTTCGCAGATGCTAAATTCTACCTGACGACTAGGCCGACAGTTAAATTGTCACCGGAGTCAAACCAGGCAGCAAACGCCAAGAGCACTCCGACGCAGGCCGCATCGTCCAAACAACCGATGCAGAATATAACACTCAAACAGTCGTCGCAGTCAGCCAAACCACAGTCTGCGACGCAAGTTGCATCTCCCAAACAGACCATGACGCAAAGTCGTATCTCCACAAAGAGCCAGTACACAATCATAATCGGCCCACGATCACGCCTACACCAAATCGGGCGCAACATGCCCATCTTGCAATACATTCCACGGTCGCAAAGGAAGAAAGGAGAGGCTCCCTGGTCGCTTGCAACAAAATCCAGCCGACCCGTTGCCGAAAAAAGTCACGCTTTCCTCTACCAAAATTAGAGGAAAGAAGTATCGCGGAAGCGGCTGCCGAACCAACAACAGTTGCCGCCCACCACACGCTCAAATGAAGGCTTCACCCAAATGCCTACCGGTTGATGGCTAGAGCAGGGGGCAATCTTACAAAAGACGATATTCACGCCAAGCCTCCCGTGACTTTACCCGCCTTCACTCCAGAGCAGGAGAAGCTAAAGAACGAAGGGCATCGCGATCAGTCAAAGGTCGCCTGGGCCTTGGCTATGAAAGGCCAAAACCAATCAAGATCTATACAGCCCAAACGGCCGGTAAAGATAACCAGAAAATCATCGGCAGACGTGCACCAAGTCTCGATTGGCCAAATCCCAACAGAGGAACAGAATACTTCAAAGCCGGTGATTATTTACACAAAAGCTGCCATCAATCGACGCCTACCAAAGAAAGACGGCGGGCCAATCATCGTCTATACTTTGAAAGCAGCCCTCGCACGAACTCGCGCGTACCACGCGGTAATGGTGAATCACATCTCCGTCACCGACGACGAACAAGATGATGAGGAATTTGTTTTGAAGGAGGCTCCGGCTGAATTCGAAGAAGGAGGCCAGTCAACCGTCGATGAATTAAAGAAAGTCAACTTAGGCACAGCAGAGGACCCCAGGCCGACATTCCTCAGTGCCTCACTGACGGCCGATGAAGAGGTCGAATACATGGCGCTGCTCCGCAAATATCGCGACATCTTTGCCTGGAACTACACAGAGATGCCTGGCCTCGACCCGCGAGTGGCAGTCCACAAGTTGGCGGTTCATCCCTCTGTTCGACCAGTGAAGCAATCGCAACGACGATTCCGGCCAGAACTAGTGCCAGAAATCGAAAAGGAGGTCGACAAGTTGATCGCGGCAAATTTCATCAGAGAGGTGAAGTACCCGTCCAGGATTGCAAACATCGTCCCAGATAAAAAGAAGACTGGCCAAATTCGAGTTTGCGTCGACTTTCGCGACCTGAACAAAGCGTGCCCGAAGGATGACTTCCCTCTGCCAATTACCGAGCTCATGGTCGATGCGACGACAGGTCACGAGGCTCTATCTTTCATGGACGGGTCCTCTGGCTACAACCAAATTAGGATGGACCCAAAAGATGAAGAACTCACTGCTTTCCGCACCCCCAAAGGCATCTTCTGCTACAAAGTTATGCCGTTCGGACTCAAAAATGCCGGCGCGACATATCAAAGAGCGATGCAAAACATCTTCGATGACTTCCTCCATAAGCGAGTCGAATGCTACGTCGACGACTTGGTGGTGAAAACAAAGCAGAGAGCCGACCATCTTCTCGACCTCCGGGCAGTGTTCGAGAGACTGCCCCGGTTTCAGCTCAAGATGAATCCGTTGAAGTGTGCTTTCGGCGTCACCTCGGGCAAATTTTTGGGATTCCTCGTCCACCACAGAGGAATTGAAATAGACCAGTCGAAAATCGATGTCATTTAAAAGATGCCGGAGCCCAGAAACGTCTTTGAGCTTAAAAGCTTCCAAGGTCACCTGGCGTACATCCGCCGCTTCATTTCGAACCTTGCCGGGAGGTACCAGCCTTTCAGCCGGCTGCTAAAGAAGGGTACACCATTCGAGTGGGACGATGCATGCCGGAACGCCTTTAACAACATAAAGGCGTATCTCACCAAGCCACCAATGCTTGTAGCTCCGATCGTCGACAAACCATTGCTGCTATACATCGCAGCACAGGAGAAGTCGGTGGGAGCTCTTTTGGCTCAATGTGATGAGAACAACAAAGAACGTTCTCTCTACTACCTTAATCGAACATTGGTGGGCGCCGAGCTCAACTATACACCGATTGAGAAGACCTGTCTGGCTCTCATATTCGCAATTCAAAAGCTTCGGCACTACCTCCTGGCGCATTCGACAAACCTCATTTCGCGAGCTGATCCATTGAAGTACATTATGTCACAACCAATTCTCTCTGGTTGATTGGAAAAATGGGCGCTGCTTCTCTCCGAATTTGAGATCAACTTTGTTCCGCAACGAGCTATCAAAGGTCAAGCTCTTGCTAATTTCTTGGCCGACCACCCGGTGCCGGCCGAATGGGAGTTAACTGAGGAATTCCCAGACGAAGAAATATTCCTGGTCGAAGTACTTCCCCCTTGGGAGATGTATTTTGACGGCGCCGCACGAAGAAATGGAGCTGGCGCCGGAGTCCTTTTCGTGTCTCCAAAGAAGGATCTACTGCCGTATTCGTTCGTGCTATCCGAAATTTGTTCGAACAATGAAGCAGAGTATCAAGCCATCCTCCTGGGAGTCGGTATAGCGGTCGAGATGCAACTGCCGCAATTAAATATCTACGGCGACTCGGCTTTGGTCATCGAGCAATTGTCAGGAGAGTTCGAAGTCAAGAAACTCGAGCTCGAACCTCTCTGGAGATATGCCGGTGAACTTCTGGCCCAAATCCCGGAAGTTTCACTCCACTATGTCCCTCGCTCCGATAATGGGCCAGCCGACGCATTAGCCGGCATTGCCGCCAGCTTAGCACACTTCGACGAATGGCCAAACCAAGTTCCCATTTGTGAACGATGGGTCATCCCTCCACCACTCGAGGAAGAAAAAGAAGAAGAGCAAACACAGGAGACAGAAGAATCTCTCCCTATCTCGGCTAGCCAAAATCAGACCGAGGACTGGCGCAAGCCTATCATCAACTTCCTTCGTCATAGCACACTCCCAGTCGACCTGCGAGAGCGAGTCCAAATCCGGTGGACAGCTCCTTGGTACATTTTCATCAATGATGTACTATACCGAAGGTCGTATGAAGGTCTGCTCCTACGCTGTCTTTCAAAAGAAGAGGGGTTGCAAGTGTTGAAAGAAACACATGGTGGGATGTGCGGTGCACATCAAGCTGGCCCGAAGCTCCACCTACAAGTCAAACGACTCGGCTACTATTGGCCAACTATGCTCAGGGACGCCATCGAAAAGGCTCGAACCTGCAAACCGTGCCAACTCCATGCCGATTACATACATCAACCACCGGTGCCGCTTCACCCAACGGTCGCTTCCTGGCCATTCGAAGCCTGGGGTATGGATATCATCGGCCCTATCACTCCCAAATCCGACACCGACCGGCAATACATCTTGGCTGCCACCGACTACTTCTCCAAATGGGCCGAAGCTGCAGCCTACCGAGAGGTGAAAGCCACCACCGTCACCGACTTCATCCGAACTCAAATCATGTACAGATATGGAGTTCCACGGTATATCGTGACGGACAACGGCACACCCTTCAGGAATAAAGTCATGGACCGCTTCTGCGAAAAATTTCGCATACAATAGCGGATGTCGTCGGCTTACAACCCGACAGCCAATGGACTTGCAGAGGCTTTCAATAAGACACTCTGCAAAATTCTGAAGAAAACGGTCGGCACCCACAAAAGGAGCTGGGATGAAAAGCTTCCCGAAGCTTTATGGGCATACAGAACGACGGCCAGAACGCCTACCCAGTCGACTCCATACTCGCTGGTTTATGGCTCTGAGGCGGTGCTCCCACTCGAAGTACAACTCCCTTCCTTACGCATAGCAGTAAAAGAAGGACTGACGACGGAGGAATGTGCCCAATTGAGGCTCGCAGAACTTGAGTCTCTCGATGAACAACGACTCAAGGCACAACAACGTCTCGAATGCTATCAGTCCCGCATGACCAGAGCCTTCAACAAAAAGGTACGACTCAGGTCATTCCAGAAAGGCGATCTCGTGCTCGCAGTAAGACGGCCGATGCTTTTCACCAGCAAAACCGGGGGCAAATTCGCCCCAAAGTGGGAAGGACCTTACGTGGTGCAGGAGGCCTATACCAATGGCGCCTATAAGCTCGTCACCGCAAACGGGTCGGAGCTGCCAATAACGAACGGTAAATTTCTCAAACGATTTTACCCATGAAAAGGGCAGTGAAAAAAATGTGTGCGAAAAGGGAAAGTAGTCGAATAAAGGAGAGTACTTCTCATAAAAAATCAAATGGGAATATTCACAAAACATAAACGAGGCAAACAAAAAAAATGCAAAGGAAAGAAAGAGTGATATGGCCTCAAAGTCGCGGAAGCTCGAAACTGGTAAGTTGGCCCTTCAAACGGATCACCTCAGCCTGGGCGTCAGCTAGCTCATGTCCCTCCTGCTCGCTAAAGGTAGGCCAAGCTCTAACCTCGGCCAAACGTCGACGAATAGTGGCAGCCTCTTCATCTTTTTCATCAAGCTGTCTCCTATCGATCGCAAGTTGTTCATCCAAAGAGTCAAGTCGAGCTGAAACCTGAGTAAGCTGCTCGCGAAGCCGCTTCTGCTCCTCTTCGGCAGCCCGCCGAGCCACCCGATTCTAGTCGACACTAGCGGACATTTGGTCACGACTGCTGGTCACATGTCGCTCAGCTTCAGTAAGTTCTGCCTCTGCAACTTGGCGTTCTTCTAGACTGAGCTTCCCTTCCAGCGAACAGCGCAAATGCCGAAGTCGAGCCGCCTCGGATGCGAACTCCTCAACCCAATGTCCCAATATAGAGGTGTCGATACCTACCTCAATCAGCTTCTCAAGGCAGATGAAGGAATCCTCCACCAATTCGGGTGAACTCGGATCGCTGGCTGATAAGAGGTCTGTCTGGATGAAGTCCTCCCACAACCCCAAAGCCGCCCTCTGAAGCCTTAGAGTCGTCCTCGCTGATGGACGTCTCGAGGACCCCTGTAGAAACAGAGGCTATGAGTTCGAGGGAGGAAAGACAAACAAATATATATAAGAAAAGGAGAAAAGGAAATCATGACTCACCAACAAAGACTTCGAAGAGGTCGAATGATCGCTACCTGGCGGATGAAGGGCTGATGACGGCTCTCCACCATTCAAATACAAAGACACAATAGAAGGCTGGATCACGGTGACTGGAGTCGCTGGAATAGGACGAGAGGTACTGGGGGCATCAGGCTGAATTCCCCCAACGGCCACTTGGCTCAAGCCGGCAATAGTGACTCCATCCACAGTCGCCTCTGCTTCGGTCTGAGGGGATGCACCATCAGCAACCACTGTCGTATCGTCCTCCACTTCATCGAGTATAGGATCAGCAGCAGATAGCGGACCCTTACGGAATCGCATTCTGGAGAGGTTTGCCAAAGAGATATGATCTTCCTCGTCCAGCATGGAGTGTTGAGGTAGCTCCAATCCGTAAAGGTCCAACGGCTCGTCCAAAGCCGGAGTATGCTGAATCTCCCGGGGTCAACCAACCGAAGCTTCTCCAAGAGGGCCCCTGAGACGGACCTGGAAGAAGAAGAGGAGTCGAAACGGCCAAATTCGGGCGGTTCCAACAGAAGAGCTGACGAGCTAGGGACATCAGACAAATCCTCGGATGGCTTAGCAACACTACTTCGGACGCGCTTGATGAAGGGTGGAGGAGTGAAAATTGGGGGCTAGAGAGGTGCCTTCCACTTGGCTGGAGCCTTCTTCTTCTTCTCCCGCGAAGCTGGAATTGGAGACGCTAGCAAAGCAAGGACCACTGGCTTGGCCTCTTCCTCCGGCACAGACAGCTCCTTCAGCACTATACCCTTCGCCTTCGCCGCAGGTAACTTCTCCTTCACTTCCTTCGGACGAGGCTGTTTAGCCTTGGCTTTCCCCTTCTTGGCCTTAGCAGAGGCCAGCCGATCAGGACGTGGTAGGAGAGCCTCTGCGTCATCATCACTCAGCGCACGCAGCAACTCGGATTGAGATGCGGACACGACGGTTCGAGCAAGGTTCTTCCACTCATGCTAAAAAAAAAAAGAGGGTAGAAAGATGAAGGAAATATCGGAGACAAAGAAGAGAAGCCAAAGGAAAAGAGACAGAAGTTCACATACCTCAAAAAGGGGGACTACGTGCTCGAGCCACGATTCCCTGAAGCTAAAAGTGACACCAGGGTCTGCGTCAGCACCCAGAAAAACTGGCACCTCAACGTGACCAAAAGGCCTTGCGACGCTGGTCCTCCACATCTCTAAAAGGGCCGAGAGAGACTCTGCCCTGCGCTGATTAGAAATAAGCACGCCAGGCAAATCCTGGCAAAAGCCAAACTGCCTAGCGAATCTGTGAGGGCTGTACGGCTCAATAGCCAGAGTGTCGCGCTACCGGTAAACCAAAGAAGTCGATCGAACACACAGAAAATAGTCCGATTCGATCGATGAAGCCACGCGACTCCTCGCGTCAAGAAGAATGCCAGAAGGAAGAGCCTCAGCTGGATACCAAGTCTTGATCGAACTCTTCCAAAACAATGCGCGGGCTTCGACCGGAGTAAAATGTCGGCAGAGTCCTGGGTTCCGATACATCCACATGAGAGGACCAGAGCCTTCGCTAGGATCTGCGCCATGAGCACCGAAACGCTGCGCCAACCAGGCACAAAGGAACGGCCAAGCTATGCGACCCGGAGAGAAACTGTTGAGGCTCCGATAAAGATGCGCCAAAGCCGCCCCGACCAAGCCTACTTTAGTTCCGCTCGCCATGAAACAGGCCATCTTGAAAGTATCCGGTCGCATAGCAAAACCCGCCATGGGGATCACACTGCGGCACAACCAAAGCGCTAAGAATGCTGCCAAGTAGACCTCATCTGCAAGAGCCTCAGGTACGCCGAGTTCAACAAGGACCCGATCCTGAATAGTAGAACGATCTCTGCCACGGGACTCCGTTATCTTGCCGCGATCAACCCAAGGGTCAGACGAAGGAACGACCCCCTCCTCGGTGTGAAACCAGAAAGATGTCCAATCCGAAAAAGACACGGCAGGACTCTTCTTGTCTCTCGGGTTGCGACGACAGTAAATCCGGTAGAAGGCCAGCAATAAATATTATACACCCTCCGGCAACGGTAAAGCTCGGACAGCAGTAAAGCCAGCCACCGTCGGCACCACCTCGTCGTAGATAGATCCAGAAAACGGGCAGCCCCCAAAGATGATGTAAGTCCCACAAAGAAATCGAGAATTCCTACCTCGAGTGAAAATCGTATTCGTCGACGGACACCACAGCTCCAAGAAGGCATGAATCACATGGGTGGAGCACTGATAAGTAAAAGCCGAGGCACGGATTGCGGTCAAAATGCCCAGTCTAGCCAAGATCTCCGGGCAAGTACGAACGATGGTGCAGGTCCATTCGAAGTAAAAGGGCACATGAACGGGAAAAGGAACCGGTGGTGCGGGGTGTGAATCGTCCCAAGTGCCGAACCGAGGGTCGTGAATCGATAGCTCGGGTGCTGTGTACGTGGCTAACTTATGCAGAGGGTTAAACAGAACGTTCCCCCCAGCCTGATGTGAAGGGAAGGCCGCTTGTCGCAGAAGATAACAAATCTGGTCGTCCTCAACCACTGGACGACTCCACAAGTCATGCACACTCATGAGCGTGGGCGCAGACACGGACTGACCCCCGAATGCTGATTCGCCGTGAGGTAATAACATCAACTTCTCTTGTCCATTTGAATCTCTAACCCGCAGGCAGCGTCGCGCAACACCATCGGACACAACAGAGGCATCCGAGAAGGTCAGACCGAGGAGGGTAACTGAAGCTGAGACAGTAGACATCTGCGGCAAAACAAACAGGTACGTCAATCACTCTTTCAAAAAAAAAAAATTTTATGTATCCCCTGCGACCAAAAAAAAAAAAAAGCAGAGTCGCAAATAAAAACAAAAGAAGGGGAACCTGCGAAAAAAAAAAAATCGAAGTCGCAAGAAAAGAAAAACAGAGGGACGACAAAAAGAACAAGTCGTCAGTAAAAAAAAAACGGAGAAAAAAAAAATATACCAATCCTTTTCGACAGCCGACAAACAAGTCTCGTGCTCGGCGACCGAGCCGAGTACGATCAAAATGGAGTTATCTCACACATCGACCAAATCGGGTGGAGCACATCTTCAAATTCGCAGCCAACTACAAGGCTGCCGCAGCCAACTACAAGGCTGCCGCAGTAAAAAAAGCAGCATCCGACGACCGAAGTCGGTGCGCAATTAAAACAACAACACTGTTCTCGACGGCCCAAACCGAGAACAGTCCCAAAGTCTCGCGGCCACCAAACCGGAGGCGAACATAACAGAGTTCTCTAGTGCTCGACGATCAAGTTAGGCGCACCAAAACAGAGAACTCGGCATCTAACGACAGAGTTAGATGCCGCATACCCGATCCTAGCGCCGAACGACCGAGTTGGACAGGAACGGGATATTGCGAAACAAAAATGCCCGGCGACCAGGCCATGCGCAACTCAACTTATTTCGACCAAGTCCAACAGTTGGCCGCGATCAAAACAGACGCCCAACACCAAAACGGACGTGAAGAAGAGTACAGAGACATTACCCGACGACCGAGTCGGGTGCTGCACTACAAACTTCTGCGGCCGGCGACCGAGCCGGACGCAGCCAACTAAACAAGGTACGTAACTCCGCCCCGGAAAAAAAAAAAAAAAAAAGGGCTGCGACAGAAAGAAGTCGTCGCTCAAAAGAGTAAAGAGCTACGACAAAAAGAAGCAGTCGAAAAAAAAAAGAGAGAAAAAGGCAACATAACTCGCACCCGGTGATCCTTGCCGGCTGCGACCTCAACACAAGCCGCACCCGGCGACCCTTGCCGGCTGCGACCTCAACATGACTCGCACCTGGTGACCCTTGCCGGCTGCGACCTCAACACAAAGCCGCACCCGGCGACCCTTGCCGGCTGCGACCTTGCAATTAGCAATCAACTCTGGCCGACCGCGACCAGACTGCTAATTGCACACGACGACCAAGCTGGATCAACCCACAAAATTTCAGCACCTTGCGACAGAGCCCGGCGCGACCCGAATGAACTTCAGCACCTGGCGACAGAGCCAGGCGCCAAACAAAATCACAACGCTGGCACAAAAACTGTCGATTTGTCACAACAGACAAATTGACAAATACTTAGATCGCAAGACAGAGAGAAAAGAAAAATTCAAAAAAAATAAAGAGAGAACGACTCAAAAAAAAAAAAGAGAGAGAGAAAATGAGAGACTGAGGGAGGAGTCGAAAATGAGAGGAGAGAAAAAGAGGAAGGAAAAGGAAGAACAGAAAAAAAAAAAAAAAAATATTCCTTTTTTTACTGTACCTTTGAATCGGATTCGTAGAAAACTCTGACACAAGCCGGAGGGATCAGAGAAGATAGCAGGCGACCACGAGCAGCCTCCCAAAGTCGCAGACCAAAAACAGTCAGTCTGGAGACTATCTCCCCGAATACAGTTGCATACAGAGCACAGACTGACAGAAAATGCCAAACCACAGAGTCTCGAATCGTGGACTGAAAAAAAAAAAGTCGTCGTAGACAGTCAAGAAGAAAAAGTGGATTTTTTTTAGAGCAGATTCACGGGAGAAGCTAAGGAAAGTCAATGAGTTCCTCTGATGGGGGGATTAATTGACTAAAGTTATCAAAGAAGAGAATTAGGGCGGGGCCCACATCCCTTAATTGAAGAGGCACGACTTGGGAAAACCCTAGGTCAGCGCCAATCCAATTAGGGTGGGACCTACACTCCGTGATTAAAGAAGCACGACCTGGAAAACCCTAGGTCAGCATGAAACCTATGGGGTGGGGCCCACGGCAAAGTCCCGATCCCCCCTCCTTCTTTTTCCTTCCGCCCCACTCCTCCCTTCCTCTCCCCCGTTCGCTTCCGCTTTGCTTCTCCCTCTTCCCCCCTTCCTCATCCTTTCTCCTTTCCTCCTTCTTCCGCCCTCGCTTCTGCGTCCTCCCCCTTCTTTCCTTCTCCCCCTATCGACCTCCCCTGTTTTCCCTTTCTCCTTCCATTGCGGCCTCGATCCTCCCCTCTCTGCATTTGGGCCGGCCCGGCCTCCCCTCTCCCATGCGGGCGTCGACTCACCTCCTCTCCCGTTCTCTGCCTCTCTCCCTTCCACTTCAATTCTTCTCCCCTTTCTCTTTTCCTCCCTCTCCCGGTGCCCCCATGTCCTCCCCTGTTCCCCCCCTTCTCCTTCCATTCCCCTCGGCTCTCTCGCTCTCCAAGGCGCTTCCCCCCTCTTCCCCTTCTGCCTCGAGCTTCTTCTCTCCCTTCTTCTTTCTCGCTCCCGCCTCACTCCTCTCTCCCTTCCTCCCCTGTTTCGTTCTGCGACTTCGTCCTCGTTCGCTTCGACCTCTCTCTCTCCCACTTCGATTCCGCTCCCTTCCGCGTCGTCCCCCTTTCTTTTTCACTTCCGCCGCGGCTAATTCTCTTATTTTCCCTTCTGTCTCTATCCTCTCTGTTTTTCCCCTTCGGCAGCGGCAGCTCGACAATCTCTTGTCTAAGAGGGATTCGGTCACAAGTTTCTGAACAGAGTCCCAGTGAAATTCCGCATGGAGGTTTGATCAAGAATAGCGTCGAGTTGTTAACAGTCAAGGGTGGACCCACCACTTCGAATCCGTCTCAAACTACTCAAGCTCGATTACAAGCCACGGCGAGTTTGGGAGAAGGAAGGAGACGTCTACCACCGAAGAAGCTCCTGAACAACGAATCCATCACACACAAAAAAAAAATAATCTAAGTTGGCAGTAGGTGGGGCCCACACAATTGCATCCCCCCTCCCCTGCGGTGGAGCAATTATGCCGAAGCTGGAGCAATTCTGCCGAAGCCGGAGCAATTCTACCGAAGCCGTCCTCCCTTCCTCCCCTGCGCGGGAGCAGTTCTGCCGAAGCCGGAGGTCGTCCAAGATGAGTCAGCACCACGCAGTCTCCCCTCCTCCAGTGTAGAACCAATTCTGGTTTCGAAACAACTTTCGACAACACTCAAAGCAGACCGTAGCCAGCAGCTCAACTCCAAGTCGTCGTTGTTACTGCGACATCTCTGCTCAGGTATTCATCATCTTTCTATACCGTCACGCATTACTCCACAAGTACATAAAAAAAAAAAAAAAAAAAAAAAAAAACAGCTCTAAAACAACAAGAGAGCCAAAAAAAAAAAAGAAAAGAAAAGAATGAAAAAAAAAAAATGCATACAAGGTGTACAGAAAATATACACCGTCCTAAAAAGCAAGAGGACGTAAAAGCGTCGCATACACAAAAAAAAAGATAAACGATCCTAAAAGAGTAAGAGGATCAACAAAAAAAAAAAAGTGTGTGTGCGTTATGTTCATTCATCTTCACATTGAAACTTGTTCGTTCCTCCCGAACGAACAAGTCTCGAAAGAAACATCTGTATGCACCAAAATGTGCATGGCCCACATTCGACAGATCCAGGAGTCCAACGACCCAGTAAACAAAGTTCGTGGACAGGCCGCGATAATTCTCGAAGTAATTCGACGCAGCCCACCGCCAGGATCCCATTTCGTCGCGTTGTTAACACGGCGAGTCATCTCGCCGCATAATAGACTCGGTGAGTCATCGCCACGTCAGCATGAGTCAGCATACAGTCAGCCAATTCAAACGAAAAGATCTCTGGAAAGATGTTATGATCCTCATTTAAGGGATCTCAACAGGGAACTCCTGGTCTCCCTCCTCCCCTCTTCTCCCTCAACTTCACGAGCAGAAAGGGGATCGTGATCCCCTTTCACAGGCAACGTCTCTCACAGACAGGCTACAAAAGGCCAAAAGCATTCTGTTCTAAGGGTTGGAAAAATTGTCATCCCTACCGGTTGGAGAAATCACATTCGAAAGACTCTTAGCATCAATGCAGAAGTTCTCTTGTTCCCAAATCGAAGGCCCAAAACTCCCTTCACCGAGAAGAGTTCCTCACGCACAGAGGTTCTTTCATCGCAAAGAAGTTCAACATATGCAGTTCGTCGCTCTACAGTTCGACCAGAAGCCATTCTACACTGTCGTCGGCAATGTCACAAGTCGAAACACACGGGACACAAATACTTCAGTCCGACCGACAAAAGCCACACAAGATCGTGTACGTTCGTTTCTATAACTCGAAGTCTCGACGACGACCTCGCCAGAAGCTTTAACTTCACCCAAACCACACGGAGATCGAATCAGAGGGTTATTAGGAGAGTGAACTCGCTTTTTTCCTGACTCACACACCTTGTAAACTCAAAATTATTCTAAAGTAATTGAAATATTCTCTCGGTCGCGCCTTTTCGCGGACCGGCGGATTTTCGGTGAAACAGATACAATTACATACCTTATAAAATAAAAAAATCTTTAAGTAATCAGGAGTATCTCGAATATAAATATAAATATATTTATTGAAATATAATATATTAATATGACATCATGATTACATCATCACAATAAATTTTTTAGCAAAATGATCTTAATAAATGAGAGTTTAGATAAAGGACGAGGAAAACAGGGAACATGTGAGAGAAGGAAACGATGAAAAAAATGAAAGAAAGATATATATAAGTAAAAAAATAAAAAAGGAAAGTATGTTTCGAAATATAAAAACTTACTCAATCCTGCAGGTTCCGCAGTATGTCAATTACATTAATGTGAATATTTTGTTACATTTAAAAAAGAAAAATCATTTGTTGGTACGTGACAATTTTGTTATCGCATCCGTTAATGAGAACTAAGGGTGGCAATTTTACTCAATTACTCGATTACCCGATTACCCGAATGGTAATCGAATGGATAAAGAACAAAATTATGTATTTCGATTACCTGATTACCCGATAATCCAATTACCCGATTACCCGCCTCTTAATCAAAATAGGTAACAGAATAACCTTTACCCGTTTCGATTATTACCTGTTTTTACCCCTAATGAAAACTTGTTGTTGAAGAGAATAAACATAATGAGAATTTAATCGATGAGAATAACATGGTGTGGCTGGTGTAATTACATTGAAAGGTTGGAGTCCGTTTATTACATCTGCTTCTCCTCAGCCGTGGCTGATGTAATTACCGTATCAAGACCTGTAATTTTAGTACAAGAGTGGCACGGTAAAAAAAATAAATAAATTTTTTTTTATATAACTCCAATGTTATTAGACCCGACCTTGATAGTGAACTGGAAACGGTTTGGGTCGGCAACTCCTTCAATCCCCAACACGAGATCACAAATGGGGAAAAGCCAAAGCATCGTCAATTCATCACAGATTAGGGAAGCCAAAGCCGGATCATTGGGTTCAAAGCTCCTCAACCCCCTTTCCTCTCTGTATTTTTCTCCCCCCTTTTTTCTTTCCCTCTTCTTCTCGCCCTTTTCCCTCTCCCTCTTCTTCTCCCCCTCTTCTTCTCTCCACCTTCTTCTTTCCCTCTTCTTCTCCATTTGTCTTCCTCTGCTGTCCCACTTCTTCTGTTCCGCTGCTTCTCCCTCTTCTGCTCTTCGACTTCTTCACTTCCACTTTTTCTCTTCTGCTTCTTTTCTCCCTCTTCTTCTCTTCCTTCTTCCCTCTTCTTCTCTTCCTTCTTCCCTCTTCTTCTCTTCCTTCTTCCCTCTTCTTCTTTTACTTCTTCCTTCTTCTTCTCTTCCTTCTTCCCTCTTCTTCTCTTCCTTCTTCCCTCTTCTTCTCTTCCTTCTTCCCTCTTCTTCTCTTCCTTCTTCCCTCTTCTTCTCTTCCTTCTTCCCTCTTCTTCTCTTCCTTCTTCCCTCTTCTTCTCTTCCTTCTTCCCTCTTCTTCTCTTCCTTCTTCCCTCTTCTTCTTTTACTTCTTCCTTCTTCTTCTCTTTCTTCTTCCCTCTTCTACTCTCTTCTTCTCTCTTCTTCCCGCTTCCATCTCGTTCCTCCCCTGCTTGCAATGGACATTTCGACCAGCAGATTTCCGGTCTGCAGGGTCGACAGGTTGCCGGTTAAACCATCAAACCCGGTCGGGTTTATCGGGTTTTTAACTTTATCCAAGTTTCAGTGAATTTAACCCGAAAAATAGACCGGTTCCGGCCCAAACAGGTCGAACCAGCTGGGTTGGGCCGGGTCTGATAAGACTGATTAAATCTTTATATATATATTAAAGAAACATAAGAATATTAATGTATAAGAACTTAAAAACTTTGGTTGACTTATTTACAATTATTTTAACTTTTGAAGTTTAATAAGACAATTAATTTTACTTTAATTAATAAAATAATAATATATGGATACTTTTTAATGACATCTGGTAGTTGAAAAAGTCATTAATCTTTTGTCATATTATATATAAAAAATAACTAATTCTTCGCCCTTAGGTATAGTAAATATAATGGAAAATACAAACCCATCTGTATATTGTTTTATTTAACTATAATTTCAAAAGTTATGAGTAAAAACTTTTTTGTACTTATAATGTTCATTTCCTACAAACCCACCTTAGCATTTTTATCTCATGTCCTTACCTTACAATTCCACCCTATAAATCCAACCTTGCATTATTGCTGTTCAAATGAACCTTACCTTTACAACCCCCTTAGCTTATTAGCTTCGCCTTGCAATCTAATCCCTGTAATCCAATTCCACCTCATTATTAAAGAATCCTGAGAATCTTCAGAATCCCCAATCAGCCGATCTGATTAGGATTACTTTCTTTGTATAGAGTTGTTTGAGATTCTTCTGAATCCTCAGAATCCTCAATCAACTGATCTGATTAGGATTAAGTTCTTTGTATAAATTAAATCAAATCCCAATCAAATTGAGATTCCCAAATGGACTGTTGCCCACGTGTATAAATTCATACTCTAATCAATGAGAAAACTATCGCAGTGTTTTGAATCAAACACCCTTGTCTTCCCCTTCGACTTTGGTCTCTACCTCTTCTGTCCTTGATGCTCCAACACACTCTTCCCGCAGTCTGCCTATGACCTAGGAGAGTTGGGCAAATTCTTCATTACTGTCTCCAACATCACACATCACGTTTCAATTAAATTGGATCGAGACACGTACCTGTATTGGAAGCAACAATTTATTCTGGTGATTAACAATCAGTCCTTAACTGGCTTCATCGATGGATCCGTCCCGGCTCCTCCACGCACCATTAAAACCTCTGACCCTACGTCGACTATCCCAAATCCAGCTTTTCAGCAATGGTATGTCGTCGACAAGACTGTACAAAGTTGGATTCTATCAACTCTTTCACAGTCGGCCCTTGGCCATACCATTGGCCTCACTACAGTGGCGGCGATCTGGTCCAAGCTTTAGGATAAATACGCTTCCACCTCTCAAGCGCGTTTGAGACACCTTCTTTTCCAACTTGAGACAGTTCGTAAGCGCAGTCTTATGATGATTGCATATCTCGATCACATCAAAGCCCTGTCTAATAACCTCGAAGCTATCGGCCAACCTCTTACCAATCAAACTCTTCTCCACCACACCGCTACTGGCCTCGGGAGTGATTACGAATCATTCTCTCAATCTGTTACTTCTCGAGCCAATAGTCTCACCTTTGATTAGGTGTACAACCTCTCAATGACACAAGAACATCGCCAAACACTGCAGAGTCAGTTTGCGCAACTCGACATCATGGTCACACCTTCAGCTAATGTCGTGACTCGTATTGATACCACTACAGGTGGGGTCGCGGACGAGGCAACAGAGGCGGTCGATCCCAAAACTATGGTTGTGGGAAGTCTAACCGTTCTGACGAACAAAATAGGTCATTATGTCAAATCTGTAACAAACATGAGCATGTTGCTCTTGAATGCCGCAACACATTCAATATGGCTTATCAGCCTCCGGCTGCTCCTCAGGCCCACTTTGCGCAGCTCCAAGGCGCTCATGACCTGGACTAGTATATAGATTCTGGTGCCTCGCATCATGTCACTCATGACTCAAGCTTACTCTCTAAAAGTGGTCTGTACAATGGTCCAGATCAGGTGGTAATGGGTAACGACTCAGGTTTGACCATCTCTGGCATTGGTTCCCATCCTCTCACTTCAAAAGTTACCTTACATAATGTTTTATGTGTCCCATCTGCTATAAAAAAAATCCTCTCTGTTTCTAAACTTACTCGTGATAATAATTGTGTGGTCTTATTTTTGGCTAATGGCGTTACGGTGCAAGATCCCAGTTCGGGCAAGGTTCTTCTCACGGGAAGGAATAGAGATGGGCTTTATGTAATCGACTCCACCACTTCCCCTCACTGCTTGTTCTCTCATAGGTCTCCTTTACATTTTTGGCATTGTTGCTTAGGTCACCCTGGGCATTATATTTTATCTCATGTGCTTTGTAGTATGAATGTAGTTCTTTCCTGTTTCAATATAATGATGTTTATCATTTGTGTTGAGTTATAAAATCAAAATCTCTTGTTTTTTCGAATTCTACTACTCATGCTCGTCCCCTTTAGAAATGGTGTCTGCTGATGTTTGGGGCCCGTGGCCAATCACATCGTTCGCTGGTCACATCTCTTGTTTCATTTTTCAATTCAGTAGATTCACATGGTTCTACTTATTACGTTCCAAATATTATGTTTTTCATGCATTTCAAAATTTTAAGGCTTTGGCCGAGAATTCCCTCTCCCACAAGATTAAAAAATTTCAAAGCGATGGGGGAAGCGAATTTCTAAGCCATGAGTTTCAATCCTTCTTGCGCAGTTATGGCATCCACCATCATATTTCATGTCCTTATACATTGCAGCAAAATGGTTGTGCTAAACAAAAACATCGGCACATCATCGAAGTCGATCTTACACTATTAGCCCAATCGTCTATGCCTAAGATTCATTGGGATTCGACATTTTCTATGGCTGTCTATCTCATCAATCGGATGTCGACCCCATTACTTCAGTTTTGTTGTCCCTTACAAGTCCTCAAAAATGAGAATTCGGATTACTCAAGTCTTTGTATTTTCGGTTGTCGGTGTTACCCATGTCTTTGACCCTATTCTAAGAACAAAATCGAGGATCAGTTGAAGCCTTGTGTCTTCTTGGGCTATCACAACAATTACAAGGGATATCGTTGTCTCGACATGTCTACTGATCGCGTGTACACCTGAAGAAATGTGGCGTTTGATGAGACACATTTTCCATTTTCTAAACCTGCTCTGCTACCTGCCCTGAGCGACACTGCAGCGATGGACTACCCTACAACCCTCTTACCACTATCACCTCCCTTGTCCCCCAACCATATTTTTGCGCCATCATTACCCGTAGAACTACCTGCTGTGAGAGACTCGCCCAACCCGGCCTCCCTCACTCCCTAGCCAGGACCCGCCATCATGACCTGGCCTTGAACCACTGGCTTTGACTACAATCGAGTGCCCGCCCACATCCCGACCCATTGCCCTGTATGCTACACGTCGCATGACAACCCGTGCCATAACCAATAGCCTTAAGCCAAAAATTTTCAGGCCATTAAGTACCCGTTACGGTCGGATCCGGGTGTCATTGAACCAACATGATATATGAAGACAACTAAACTCTTTGATTGGTAGGATGCGATGCATGCCAAATTTGATGCTTTAATGGCTAACAAAACATGGTCTTATGTCTCTCTTCCACAGGGTCACAAAGCCATTGCTTGCAAGTGGGTCTATCGAATTAAATGCAAGCCGGATGGTTCCATTGACAAATATAAAGCTCGTCTTGTTTGACTACTTTGACACATTCAGCCTAGTAATCAAACCCGTCACAATTCGCACCACTCTCACCCTTGCCTCGAGGAAAAATTGGCCACTTCGTCAACTTGACATAGCCAATGCTTTTCTCCATGGCGACTTAGAAGAAGAGGTTTACATGCAACAACCCCTGGGTTAAAAATACAGCCTTCCCTTCTGCTGTGTGCAAACTGCAAAAGGCTCTCTACGGCCTCAAACAGAGTCCCTGTACATGGTACCACAAGCTGACGCCCTTTCTCCTTGAGCTTGGCTATACCGTGTCTCAGGCCGACATGTCGCTGTTGTACAGGTTTGGTCCCTTTGGTCAGATCTCCATCCTTATGTACATAGATGACATAATAGTCACGAGAAGCAGCTACTCTGAGATCATGACTCTAGTGGACAACCTGCAAAACGAGTTCTTCATTAAAGATCTTGGTGACCTACACTACTTTCTCGGCATTGAGGTCTTACGCGATGGTTCCGGTCTTCACCTCTCTCAGACCAAGTATGCCGCAGATTTACTCCCTCGCCTGTCAAACTCTCTAGTCACGCACAATCTGATGCCACTAAGTATCGGTCCACCGTAGGGGCTTTACAGTACCTCACACTCACTCGTCTTGACATCCAGTATGTTGTATACCAAGCATGCCAGTTTCAGCAGGCTCTGACAGTCGAACATTGGTTCGCTGTGAAGAGAATCTTGCATTATGTTAAGGGAACAATCGGCCATGGTATTTTTATTCGCCCTAGCTCCGATCTTGCACTGGAAATTTTCACTGATGCTGATTGGGGCGGTTGTCCTGATGATAGACTATCTGTCTCTGGTTTTTGCATTCTTCTAGGTGGTTCTCTGATTTCATGAGCATCCAAAAAGCAACCGACCGTATCATGCTCTAGTGCTGAGGCAGAATATTGATCACTTGCAGTTGCTACTTCAAAGATGTGTTAGATCCTTCAGCTATTTCATAAGCTTCGATTATTTGTTGGAACGACCCCAGTCCTATGGTGTGATAATTTGTCTGCTACTCAGATTGCTGCCAACCTAGTGTTTCATGGTAGAATGAAGCACGTCTAAATTGACTATCATTTTGTTAGAGAACGATTAGCAAATGGCACATTACAGGTCAAGTACATTCCAACAACAGATCAGGTAGCGGATATTTTCACAAAAGGTCTCCAGCGAGGTCAATTTGAAAGGTTACTTACCAAACTTCGCGTTCTCCCAAGACCACCAAGTTTGAAGGGGAATGTTAGAGAATCCTCTGAATCCTCAGAATCCTCAGAATCCCAAATCAGCTTATTTGATTAGGATTACCTTCTTTGTATAAAGTTGTTTGAGACTTTTCTAAATCTTCAGAATACTCAATTAATTTATTTGATTAAGATTACCTTCTTTGTATAGAGTTGTTTGAGATTCTTTTGAATCCTCAGAATCCTCAATCAACTGATCTAATAAGGATTACCTTCTTTGATTAGATTTAACCAAATCTCAATCAAATTGGGATTCCCATATGGGTTATTGCCCATGTGTATAAATTCATACCCTAATCGAGCAAGGTATCGCAGTGTTTTGTACACTTACACTTATAAATCCACCCTCCCTTCCATAGTCCCACCCATGTCCTAGACATGTAACCCTCCCCATGAACTGGGCCCATAACCCTCCCCATGAACTGGGCCCATAACCCTCCCCATGAATTGGGCCATAACCCTCCCCATGAATTGGGCCCACAACCCTCTCCATGAACAGGGCCCATAACCCTCCCCGTGAACTAGGCCCCATAACCCTCCCGTGAACTGGGCCCATAACCCTCCCCAGGGGTGGGCTCATAACCCTCCCCATGAATTGGGCCCATAACCCTCCCCATGAACTGGACCCATAACCCTCCCCATGAACTGGGCCCATAACCCTCCCCATGAACTGGGCCCATAACCCTCCCCATGAACTGGGCCCATAACCCTCCAAGGACCTTTCTCCTTAAAAGGTCCCATGATCCTGCCCTAAACCTTTCGCACGACCTTTAACATCCTTCCCACCCCTATGAACTTTACTCATGACCATCCACCAACCGTGCCTAGATTTAAACGTTGTATGAGAAATATTAGTGCCCAGAATTCATTTTTCAAATTTTAAAATTTAAAGAGTTATATCTCAATCAAAATATTATTTATAAAAGAGATTCTTAGAAAAATTAAATCTAATTAAAATTTTAGATATAGTAAAAGAAAATAAAAAAATATATTAATTTAAAACTTATGTATCTTATGCAAGTTCATAATTATAATACGTTTATCTAGTATCTAATTTAAATTTAATTATAAAATTGAGAAACCTAAGGTATACATGACTTTTTGAAAGAAAGTTTAACAATGAAGTGGAGTGTTCTTGCTGCTTGTATAGTTTAATCCAAAATATAAATATTTAAGTGTGGAATATAATTGAATAACGATGAAGACAATGGTAGATGTCATAACTATTTTCACAACCTAGATCCTCTTTATGGAGATATAAACTTAAGAAGAATGAAGATATTAATAATATTTCATCAAATATTTACATAATATAAAATAATTAAAATTTAATTAGTTCATTTGTTTTTTGCTTCAATCAATTCTCCCACAAACACTACCTATGAACTTGTGACCTGACAGACCCTACACTATAATTACATGTGAAAACTATGTACTGCAAGCCTGACCAATATTGTGATACTTACGAAGGAAAGAAATTAAAGAAGATTTTTCACTTAAGTGACATGTAGTCACTCCATTTAATGCTTGATTTTTAAAAGTTAGACGTATGTATATGTGCAACACATTAAGCCATGGATATATGCCAATTCTAATTGTAAAATTTTCCTTTTGTAAATACTACGATATTGCTTTTTTGGGACTCCCTCTCTCTCTTCCCCTCTCCCTCCCTCTCTCTCTCTCTCACTTTCTCTCTCTCTCTCTCTCTCCCTCTCTCTCCCTGTCTCTCCCTCCCTCTCCCTCCATCCCATCTCTCTCTCTCTCTCTCTCTCTCTCTCTCTCGCTCTCTCTCTCTCCCTCTTTCTCCCTCCCTCTCTCCCTCCCTCTCTCCCTCCCTCCCACTCTCTCTCTCTCTCTCTCTCTCTCTCTCATAAGCTCTCTCTCTCTCTCTCTCCCTCCCTCTCTCTCTCCCCCTCTCTCTATCTATCTCTCTCTATCTCTCTCTCTCTCTCTCTTGTATCTTGTATGCACTTGGTGAAGATGCTGAAATGAGATTTATTCTCTTTTTAAATTGTAAACGAGAAATTTGTGGATCGCAAAAAAGTCGCGACCGAGAAAAGAGTGATCACAAAATAATTTGAAGAAATTGTGGATTTCGATTCTATTCTTCCTCTGATTCTATCTCCGCAACAAATGCAATCAAATACAAAGAGAACTACAGTCTCTTCTTAAGCTGGAAAAGGAAAGAAACAAATTTGGGGTTCTTTCCTAAGCGTGATAGAATTAAATATTTTGTGTAGTTGTAACAGCTAGGGACAGAAATAGCGGCAGATTTAGCCTGTGTATTGCTACTTCTGAGTTTTGGTTTTGAGTGGAGTTGGGGCTCAAGCGTACCGAGTGCTCTGAGGATTTGATTTCTAGGCTCTTGAAGAGTTTGATTTTTCTTCCCCTTCTGCATCTTTCTTTTATTAATTTGAAATGGACCATCGGATGTAAGGTAGATGCCCCTAAAGGATTTTTAACTCTGACAAATTCTTTGGTTCGGGCATTTGTTGGATGGCATCGATCTTAGTTTGATCCATTTTGATGCCTCTATGTCGGACTATGAATCCGCGGACTTTTTTGGACAAAACCCTAAAGGCACGTTTTAGTAGGTTCATCTTCAGTTGATGTCATTGCAAGCGTTCAAAGGCGCTCAAAACACTAAAATAACTTCATACATTGCATAAGTACACTACATCACACCCCCAAATGGGGGTCTAAATATACATCACGTCAAAATAGAACAATGATCTCATATCCAAACATAATGTTATACTCAAGGTATCCATAAATGAAAGCAAATGAGAAAGAAAGGCAAACTCAGTGTGTATAACACTTTTTGAAGGTCAAATCCTCTCGAATCGAAATCATCCCAAGAAATGGATCTAAAATCTTCCTTTTAAGCTCTGGTACAAACCCTAGACGAATCTAAATGGACTCTCTAACTCTCAAGTCTGAATCCCTTTGCTTTCCCCTAAAGCAGATATTTATAGAATGCAGGTAAGTGACCAACCCGGGGTGAAGCACCATGACACCTGATCACTTAAATAGCGAAAAAATGCAGAAAAAGCCCCGACACCAAATGGCGCTAGGCACTTTCATGGTGCCCAGGTACTTGTCACCGTAGCACTGAAGTTTAGCGTAGAGGCACCTTGTTTGCATGTGTCAGCCGAACGTGCCTCTAAAATCTCTTGCATCACTTGTATGCCCAACTTTGCATACTTGGCGCTATATGGCACCGAGAAATTTTTATGGTGCCATGAGTTTCGTCTGGTGCTGGCACCAACTTTTGCACTTCCTCTAAAATGGGCTAGAATCCTCATTTTTGGCCCAATTCGCTTAGCATTTCTTTTGTTGCTCTTATTTTTGTATTTTCTATTTTTTCCCTGCAAAAGAAAAACAAGAATCAATTAATTGCCCCAATTCTCAGCAATTTAGGTACTAATAAATAGGTAAAAATATTACTAATTAGGTAGGGATAGTTCGAAGGGGTTGGGGGGGCAATTCCCAATGGTCCTCAGTGACGTCCTTAAAGACACCTCCAATGCTAGCAAGCATTGGTTACCGGTGATAATCTCTCGAAATTCAATTTCACCTCTTCATTCTCCGGCGTCTTCCATTTCTTAATATTTTTTGGTTTGACCGAGACGGGTGAGTGAACTACTTCAGCCCAACTTGCTCTATGATTTCCGGACTTTGAATCACTAGCTAAAAAGACAGGTGACCCAAATATGCATGTAATTTTTATTTTTGTTACAATTTATTATAACTTTTATTTTACTTTAGTTAATTTGTTATTTATTTTATTTTAAATTAACCGAACAGAACCATTTTTTTGTAATTTTAGTAAGATCAATTTTTTAAATTAAATATATTTTTAACCAATTTTATTTATATAATTTCAATTAATTACATTATTTTCTTAATAACATATTTAATATCTCAATTTCATATGCTTATTTAATTTATTAATTATTATATTTTTACTATCATGTTAATTTCAATTTCTAATTTTAAATTAATGTACCAAATTTCCAATCAACCTATTTATTTTTATAATCAACACCATTAAGTTACTCAAATCTTTTCCATTATATGTTTTCAATTTTGCCTAATTTAAATTAATATATTTCAAGCTAATTGGTTTAATTTTAATTAAAATCAAACAACTTCTTCATCAAATTAATTAAAATTTATTTTATATTATTTTTTAATAATGATCCAATTATATGTTTACTGTTAGTTAACTTTACACTAAACCAATTTAGGCGGTTTGACTTCTTTGGTGGCCAGCCAGCCAGATTGGGCCCAACACCTAGGACTCGGATCCGCTGGCCACAACCATTTATGGCCAGCGTACGCACGGCCAATGAACGAGCGACCACGCACGGGATGCCCGTGCGGTGCTCGTTCTGAGAAAAAAACATGGACCAGGAAAAAAATAAAAACATGGACCGGGATAAACTTTTATTTTCCCGGGTTAAACTTTTATTTTCCCGCTCTTCGTTCTCTCGTATCCCAACAACTCTGTACCATCCTTTGCACAACTCTATACCATTGGAGCGTTTTTTTTTAGGTCTACCAACTATATACTACGTATAGTTATACCATCCTTTGCACAACTCTATACCATTGGAGCATTTTTTTTTGTGGTCTACCAACTATATACTACGTTTTGGACCAACTCTATACCTGCCTTTGGACAACTATATACCATTACAGTATTTTTTTTTTTTTTTTTTTTTTTCTAATTTTTTTGTGGTCTAACAACTATATACTACGTATAGTTACAACTCTGTACCATCCTTTGCACAACTCTATACCATTGCAGCATTTTTTTTCTGTGGTCTAACAACTATATACTATGTATAGTTACAACTATGTACCATCTTTTGCACAACTCTATACTATTGGAGCATTTTTTTTGTGTGGTTTAACAACTATATACTACATTTAGGACCAATTCTATACCAGCCTTTTGGACAACTATATACTACGTTGGTACACAACTCTGTACTAACATTCATATAACTATATACCATTCTAAGGCAACACTGCAGCGCGCATGCGCAGAAAAGGGATGGGCGAGAACATGAAAATGTTCATAACCCGGACGTGCGCCGAACCGGGATTTTGGCCGGTTTAAATTTTTTTTTTTTTTGTCTGTTGAACGACCCGGTTGAGACCCGGATCCGCGCATGGTGGAGCGCGGAATGGGCACCTCGTGCCTGGGCGCTCCACCATTGGCCGTGCATACGCTGGCCATAAATGGCTGTGGCCAGCGGATCCGAGTCCCAACACCCATCGGTTGGTGGCAAGGTGGCCCCACCCGAAGGTCGGGTACGACCTCCAGCCCTCCAAATGAACCGCCACAAGCAGAATGTTTGAGGGAGTTTCAGGGAGGCAACAGAAAATAAACAAAATACACATAAACATTACATAAGAGTAAAAATAGAAACTTAGATTACTCACAAACAACACAACCAATAAACAATGAACTTTGTAAATCGAATTCAGAAACAAATTAGAGCAACAAATTAGAACCAACAAACAACGAACTCTGTAAATCGAATTCAGAAACAAATTAGACATACCTTATATAGAAGATGTAAATCCAACTGGCAGACTATGGAGGAGGGATTGCTAAAATTGAAACCATTGCAAAAGTAAAAAATAAATATCAAGGCGTGAAAATAATTAGTTGAGAGACTTATTTTATTAAACTCAAAGAGCTACCGGATAAAAAGAAGTCTTGCCATTCAATTGGCTCCGATGCTCATTACCCTAACTAATCTGTGTTGTTAGAGTAGTTGCTTTTTTATGTTCAAAGATGTCTTTTGGTGTGCTGGTAATTATTTCGGGTTGATGGTACTGAATATGAATTTTTCAATGGGCTTGACGACATGGAGCAATAGAAAGAAGACGATAGGAGGAAAAGATAACCACCAGATAAAAAGATCAAAACTTGAGGAGGTGAAACCTAGTGAATGAAAAAACGTGGGAAAAACTTGCCATGTTATATATAAACTAAAATGAGACGTGATCGAGAGGCACTCTATGGACAATGACTGTTTCTGCTCTTCATTAAATAGTTTATAGATTGTAAATCCTTTAGTCCACACAACCACATAGTAATATGATTATCAATGGTGTTGAAGGATAACTTGAATATCTAATGGGACATTCTGGAATATATATGCAATTCAGGTATTTCATAAAACTCTGAGGATAATGCCCAGGCATGCTTTAAACATAATTATTTTTCCAGGGTCTTGGGCATTAGCACAGTGGTCCCATGGGAGTTATTGTTGTGGGAGGTCTTCGGTTCGGGTCTCCACAATAGCATTGGGAGTAAAACTTGTAATTGGGAGTAAAATGTATTCACCTTCCTAAAAAAAAAAATTATTCTTCGAGATTAGGCTTGTAAACGGGGATTTGACAAAAAAAATTAGAAATACTTAAAAGAAAAAAAATGAAAACCTTTACGTTATTAAAATCTGTATGAGATTACTATTAGAATTTTTAAAAATAAAAAAAATAAAAATAAAATTAGAACTTAACAAACTATTGTACCTATAGGGTCTTTGATTGGGCCAGGGGACAAAGATGGGTCATATATCCACTTTAATTTAAATGTTGAACCTTACATCAAATCTTGATTTTGATCGAATGATATATTTCGGATATTTTTACCCCTCTTCAACCCAATAGAACCGGTCCAGTAATATTAAATGGCTCAATTGAGAACCAGCTCTAAAAATCTCTTTAACCATCTCATGCTCTCTGCTCTCGGCAACACGCTCTCAATAACCCCCTCCTGGCAGCCCCCCTCTCTCCTGGCAGCCCCCCTCTCTCTCGGCAGCCCCCCTCTCTCCTGGTAGCCCCCCTCTCTCTCGGCAGCCCCCCTCTCTCTCGGCAGCCCCCCTCTCTCTCTCTGCATCTCTCTCTCTCTCGGCAGCCCCTCTCTCTCTCTCTCTCGGCAGCCCCTCTCTCTCTCTCGGCCCCCCTCTCTCTCTCTCTCGGCGGACCCTCTCTCTCTATAGGCGGCCCCCTCTCTCTCGGCACCCCTCTCTCGGACCCTCTCTCTCGGCCCCCTCTCTCTCGTGATCCTCTCTTGGCGACCCTCTCTCTCGGCGATCCTCTCTTGGCGACCCTCTCTCTCGGCGACCCTCTCTCTAGGAGACGCTCTCTTTCGGCAACACTCTCTCTCGACGACGCTCTCTCTCGGTGACCCTCCATCTCGGCAACCCTCAGCAACCCTCCCTCTCGGTAACCTTCTCTCTCCCTAGGCAGCCGCTCTCTCTCTCTCTCGGCCACTCTCATTCTCTCTATGCAACTCTCTCTCTCTCGCTGCAACTCTCTCTCAACAACTCTCTCTCGACGACTCTCTCTGTAACTCTCTCTCTTTTCAACTCTCTCTCTCTCTTGGCAACTCTCTCTATATCAACTCTCTCTCTCTCTCTCAGTTACTCTCCCTCTCAATAAGTCTCTTTCTAAGTCTCTCTCTTTCGGCATCCTGAGCTTTAACTTTTTAACTGGAGATAAAATGGTTGGGAAGAAAAGAGCTCTGAGGTCTGTTTGACTTCAATTCCAGCATCCTGACAAAAGCCTATGAACTCACACACTTGGGTTGCCTTGGGATGTTTAAATCTAAGGTAGGGATTTTCGTTAGGGGTTTTGGCTTAAGATGCTTTATATATGACTGTGCTAGTTATATTTGGTGGGCAACATTTGTTAAAGCCAAAGCCAATATTTTGTTCTCTCAGAATTTTCCTCTGTTCTCCTGTGTCCTGCTTCTGAACCTTCTTCATGTGAACTTTAGTTATGGTATTTCATTTTTCAACCAAAATCTCCAGAACAGTGACAAGGCTTATGATCCTTTCATTTGTTGCCTCACTTATTCCCTTTTATTTCTCTGATTTGAATATAGTTATAGCTGAGAAAAAAGTGTGTGTAAATGGTGAACTAGGATCATCCCATGTTTGGTGAGTCATTGCTGTCTAAGATCTGCATGCCAACTTTGTGGAAGAATATTTTGAGTATGTCTAGTTTCTTATGTTCAGTAGCCCTGACTTGTGTTTTCACCAGTAGCCATGGTTCCAGAGAGGAGAAAACGTCTGGTATGTAAAACCATGCTTGCCAATGTAGGATTTGCCTTATATCGAAAACATGATTTTGTTGTGGCTATTTTCTTTTTGTTCCTGTTCTAGATTCATGAAGCATGCTGGGCATGCACTTGAATATTGGAATTCAGTCCTCGTCAAACTTGTGGTCTCAGATTTTAGCGATCTCTTCAAAGTCCTACACGCAAACCAGCATTGTCGGTCCTCGTTTTTTAACTTTTACAAGCAACTGTGATGGCTCCATTCCTACTGCCGGTTCTTGCTTTACTGAATTTGCTAATCTAAGTACTGAATTTGCTAATTTAAGTTTTTGGAGGAAATTTTCCATTTGCTGGTCAGTGCAGTGTGTGGATCAACAAATTTTTTTGTCCATGAATCACGAGACTGAAGAGTGAATGTGGGGGGCTGATTTAACCTCATTCTCACTTTGGTTTGACTTGAAAACCTACCTCCTTAGTCCTTTCTCAGTTGCCAAACTCAAAGCCCTAGTTTTCTCTCTTAGATTGTTAGCCACAAAAATTATATCCAATTATACTGATATTATTTGATTAACTCAAAACTGAATGGAAAATTAGGATCTAGTTGAAAAGAACCGAGTGAGTAAACACTTGAATGGAACTTTTATCACGTGGGCTGTACTTAAATCCACCTAAAAATTTACGATGGTACAACTACCCATGAACCAGTTAGAGCTGTTGTTCATTTTTCATCTTGTAATCGTTTCTCTTACTAAATGAAGTCCTTTAGATAGTTGAACTCCAAAAAAATCTTTATGATGAAAGTCTCTATGAAGGGGTATTAAATTTTCATTGGTTTGAATGTTTTGTCTTTCTTTCTAATTTCTCTTCATTAAGTGTAAATGTTGTGGTCAATGGGCTCATGTTACTTCTAAAATGAGGAAGGTTGAGTGATAAAGGCAATGTGATGCCACAAACATCTGAGATATCAGCTGCTCTTATATTTTGAGATGTTTGTTAAGGTATTTTCTTGTATGGTTGTAGATGTCCTGACATTTCATCCTAAGCATCATTCATTTGCTTTTGTAACAGAAATGTTCTGAGAGGATCTTTAAGCTCAAAATGGTAGAGCTCTCAAATTAATAATTTGAGAGGGTGGTGGTTCGAATCCACCAGGATCCATATTATTTATGTTAAGTTATTTATGGTAGAGCGCTCAATCGTGCACTTGTTTTCTTTGTTAGAATTCCGTTGGTATTATATATAAGTAATCAGTGATATTGATAGCTTATGAGATTAGAAGCGGATGATGTACATGTGCTGGTAGGTCTAGTTATGAACCTAAGTTCATTGAATAGGCCTTGCCGATAATCATTACTCAACTTTCTCTTATCGATGTACCTTGGACAATCCAAATATAACTCCAATAAGCATTATTGAAGATGAAGATCTTGAACAAGTTTTTGATCTAACTCTGAATGAAAGCTCTAAGGTTCCTTCATTGTATGTTGTGAAAAGTAACAAATCCTCCAGTCCACGAAGTGCAAGTGGTTTGCAATGGTATTGTCCAAACTTTAAACTTCAAATTATAGGCTATTATACATGTTGTTCATTGACTTGCATAATGTATTGTCTATAGTGGATCTGAAGGTAATTTTAGATTGACACATTTGTTTGGGATGCTGATGTGCCGAATCTGAACACTTTTGTAAGTATTAGTCATGAACGTCAAAGTGATGATATCGATGTTAATGAAGAGGCTCTTGGAAGGTATCAAATGTCTTACCTTACTATAGTTATATGTTTACAAATAAATGATCCTTATGATTGATTATTATTCGTGCTTATGACATAGTACTAACCACCTCCGACAGAGCTCTCCATATTTTAGCTCACGCCCATGACACGAGCCATGAGCGCATTGAAAACAAGGAGCTTTACATACCAAACCTGCTAACATTCATACTCACACCCGTGACAGAAGGCGTGGCCGACACCCAAGTAACTGGCCAACTCTAGCAGTTTAGCTCACGCCCGTGACAGTAGGCGTGAGTGCTCCAAAAGCGGCGTCGATTCGCCCATGTGGTCTAGCTATTATAGCTTATATTTGGGTGCCTTAGCTTGTTTATAACATTGTACTTTTTATATTGTTAACATAGTACTTTCTCGGATAATAACATTGTACTTTTTTTACTAATAATATAGTAGTTACTCTGTTTATAACAATGTACTTTTGCTGTTAATAACATAGTACTTTTCTTACTCACATTTCTCTCACGCCTATGATTGAAATTGTGATGGGCATTACAAGCCAAGAGTTCCACAAACAGAGCCGCTCACAGTTAATCTCACGGCCGTGATATAAGGCGTGACCGGATCGCAGGTGGCCAACTCTAACAGAGCTTCTCACAGGTTATCTCACGCCGGTGACATGACCCGTGAGCGCATCACAAATAAGGATATTCACCTAACAGAGCTGCTCACAGTTTTTCTCACGCGTGTGACACGACCCGTGAGCGCATCACAACGAAGGAGCTTGGCCTAATAGAGCTGCTCACGGTGCTTCTCACGCCCGTGACATAAAGCGTGACCTGCTCCCAAGTACACTATGGGCAAGGTGTAATAGAGCTCCTCACATTTTAGGTCCGCGACCGTGGACAAGGGGAGTGAGCGCTCTAAAGCGGCCGCGTGGCGCCCATGTGGTGTAGCACTAGTAGTTTATATTGTGTCGCCTTATGCTCTTTATAACATTGTACTTTTTAGACTGTTAACATAGTACTTACGTAGTTAATAGCATTGTACTATTCTAGCTTATAACATAGTACTTACTCTGTCCGAATAACATTGTACATTTGTAGTTTCTCACATAGTACTTACGTAGTTCGTAACATTGTACTATTCCAGCTTATAACATAGTACTTACTCTGTCCGAATAACATTGTACTTTTGTAGTTTCTAACATAGTACTTACGTAGTTTGTAACATTGTACTATTCTAGCTTATAACATAGTACTTACTATGTCCGAATAACATTGTACATTTGTAGTTTCTAACATAGTACTTACGTAGTTTGTAACAGAGCTGCTCACGGTTCTGATCACGGCCGTGACACAACTCGTGAGCACATAAAAAAATGAGCTTCTCCTAACAGAGCTGCTCATGGTTAGGTTCACGGCCGTGACATAACTTGTGAGCGCTTCACAAAGAAGGTGATTACATAATAGAACTGCTCACCGCTCTGCTCACGGCCGTGACACAATCCGTGAGCGCTTCACAAAGAAGGTGCTTACATAACAGCGGTGCTCACGATTATGCTCACGGCCGTGACATAACCTGTGAGCGCATCGCAAAGAAGAGCTTCTCCTAACTGAGCTGATCACGGTTCTTGTCACGGTTGTGACACAACCCGTGAGCGGAGCTTCATGTTTTGACAGAAGGGGCTGCTCATAACAGAGCTGCTCACGCCTTATCTCACGGCCGTGACACAACCCGTGAGCGGAGCTTCATGTTTTGACAGAAGGGGCTGCTCATGCCTTATCTCACGGCTGTGAGATAAGGCGTGAGCGCATCACTACGGTGAGATAAGGCGTGAGCAGCTCACCGGGTTTTGTCGCAAATCGGGTTTAAGGTCTATTTCATTGGGTATAGACAGGGGTAAAAACGTCTGAAATATATCAATCATTCAAAATACGAGATTAGATATATGGTTCAACATTTAAATTAAAGTTGATATATGATCCGTAAAAAATCCTTTAAGAAAAGTGAACGAATTAGTATTTTGGGTTCTAGGGTAGGGGACAAGGGAGGGATTTTAAGGAAGTGAAAGGTTTTACCATTTTAGCCTTTAATTTGGGTATTAGAGAAGATATAAAAGAGTATCCAAATCCAAAAATTTTGGCGGATCCAGATATTTAGCAGATCTAGATACCTTTATTTTGATTCTGGTTCCGAAAGCTCTTATTTTGGTTCAGGATATCTAAAAAATATCTGACAAACCCAAAAATTCAGATCTGGATAAAAAAAAATCATATACGGATGGATCAGATCTGGATAAATTTTGGATCCGTTGCCACCCCTACTCGAGATCCTACTGGAAGACTTGGGGCCCATTCAAGTAGATTTTTCTAACTGGGCTAGGAGTGGAACTTGAATTTAGATGCAATCGAAGTAATGGCTAAAAAATTTTCAAGGTCGATGGGCAGTGTAAAAAAATATGATCAATATCCTCATCTGCACAATTGCAAAAGGTGCATAATAGTGAAGAAATGTCATATATCTCTTGGACAAAAGTTTCCCCTCTGTCCCCCTCTATCCCCTTCTGTCCATCTCTCCCCTAGGGGTGGCAATGGGGCGGAACGGGCCGGGACGGGGCGAGTTTTTGGAAACCCGTCCCCGCCCCACAAAAATCCGGGGAAACCCAAACCCATGTAAACCCGCCCTGCGGGTTCACATCGCAAGCCTATCCCCGCCTAGGGGTGGTCATCGGGTCGGGTTTGGCAGCGAACCCGACCCGACCCGACCCAAAAATAGCGGGTTTTAATTCCCAAATCCAACCTGCGGGTCGGGTTTGGGTTTACCCTAGAAAACCTGAACCCAACCCAATGACTTATATTAAATTAATATTTTAAAAAAATTATTTTTTTTTTATTTTTTCTATTATTTTGGTAATTTTTTTGTTTTTTTGAAAACCCTACGGGTTTTTATTAGGTCGAGTCGGGTTTGGGTTTGCAAAATAGGGGTTCAGGTCGGTTTTGGGTTTGCGTTTGGAAAACCTGATCGAGTTTTAAACGGGTTCGGGTTTCAAGTATTGCTTCTGGGGTTGGGTTTGGGTTTTTAAAAACCTGACGCAAACCCGACCCGTGACTATCCCCGCCCCTCGGGGTAAAAAATTTGCTCTGAACCCGCAAAAACCTGCTCCAAACTCACAGGTACCCAAGGCGACCCACTCCACTAAGGTATTTTTTGTATTAAAAAAATTAAAATTATGAAAAATAAAAAAAAATCAAGAAAAAAACTTGCTGCCATTAATGGAGGACAACAAAGGGCAGAAACTATTAGCATAAAACAACCTATCATGATATTTGCATAAATCTGAATTGGACTCTATTACAAAACTTTGTACCGACCAATGAAAGACAAATGAAAAACAAAGGAAGAAGGTGAAATTCTTGAAGAAGAAATCCTAAACCTAAACATGCTAAATTTTCTATAGATTGAACTTTAAAAAAATCCATTATCTCACTCTCTTTTTTCGTCGTCCAAGCTCATCCTCATAACCTCGTCCCCCTCGTAGACCTACGAACTTATTCTGCAAGAAAGCTTAGAGACTTGATTTGGGGTCTATTTGGTGAAACCTCCTCTTCTGCTGCTGGGGAAGCCTTCAACGACAACGCTGAATGAAGATTGAAGATTAGAGAAGAGAAGATTGAAGAAGGAAAGGGAGGAAGAAGAGAAGATTGAAGAAGGAAAGGGAGGAAGAAGAGAAGCTTGAAGAAGGAAAGGGAGGAAGAAGAGAAGCTTGAAGAAGGAAAGGGAGGAAGAAGAGAACATTGAAAAAGGAAAGGGAGGATGACGAGAACATTGAAGAAGGAAAGAGAGGAAGATGAGTAGACGGTTGAAACAAGAAAATGGGTCGGGAGGGAATGAATTGATAGAATAGGGTTAAAAATATGACATTTCTACCCTGTTTTACCAAAAATTCGCCGGTACGCGAAGAGGTGCGACCGATTGAATTAATTTTGATTCAAAACAGAGAACTTGTGTTACAATGTGCTGAAAATAGGGAAAATTGCAAGTACAATCTCCAATATGTCCTCTGATTCGATCTCCGTATTTGGTGGTCGAAGTTGTTGTCTTCTCGAAGTTATTGTCGAGCCGTGAGTCTCCGAGCGAGTGTGTACGAATGACGTAGTTATAGTTTGCCATACGGAATTATTGTTTTCCGTATGTGTATCGGCGTGTTTCAACGTCACCGATGAGTGTACAAAGAGCTTGGATGAACTGTGTGAGTTGTGACGAACTTGAAGGTTGAGCGATGAAAACTTTCGGTCGAGAGTGCTTCTACTTTGATGAGAGAGCAAACTTGCGATCTTCTTTTTGGTGATGATTTTTTTGACCCCTTCGATAGAGTGCTTTTGGCTGTTTGTAGCAGGCCCTGTCAATTTGTTGGAGGTCGGTCCTTGGAATGGGGATCGTGATCCGCTTTTTGCTGGTTCTTTTGAGATGAGAGGAGAACTTGGGCGCTCCTCTTTTTCCTCTGTTGATCCACCCAATGAGGATCAATGGTGAACTTGTTGTTTGTTGTTTCCCGCTGTTGTGGCTCGGTGGATGTCTGGATCGAGTGACACATTTTCTGATGATGGCTTGATGGTGGAGAGCTGGTGCTGACTATTATGCCACCGAGGATACTGATATAGCAAGTAAGTGGACCCAACGATGGGCTGTTGATAGTGACTCTGAAAACGAGCATGTGATGATTAACTGATGGGCTAGTGGGTTTGGGCTTGGGATTCCCCATTTGGGTTCCCCATTATGGGATCCCACTGTTGCCATCCCCTCTCTCCCCCTCTGGTCCCCTCTACATCCCCCTCTCTGTCCCCCTCTCTGTCCCCCATCTGCGTCCCCCATCTTTATCCCCTCTGCCCCCCCTCTGTTCCCCCTCTCTGTCCCCCTCCTCTGTCCCCCCTCTCTGTTTATGCAGCCCTCTGGGTCCCCTCTCTGTCCCCCTCTCTGTCCCCCCCCTTCCCTCTGCGTCCCCACTATAAGTCGTGTTCTTTATCGTTCTTTTCTCTGCGATTAACATTTGGTTCTTTTGCATTCTTTATGCATCTTATTCTTTTAAAATCTTTATCTTTTTTACATGGATCTTTTTCATTTAGATTGTTATGGATTTTTATCTGGGTTTTTATCGCGAGATTTTTTATCTCGCGTTCTTTTTTATCTTGCGTTTTTTATAGATTTACTTTAAAAAAATCATTTTTTATCTGGATTAAAATTTTTATCGTAGGTTGGATTAAATTTTGGGTTCTTTTTATAGGTTAATCAGGTCAGATATTTTTATCATTTAACATCATAGATTGGTTTTGGGAATTTTTTGCATCGGTTGTTACTTTTATTTTTATCTGTTAAATGTTTTTTGGGAATAAATCTCTAAATAAAAAAAGCAATCTCTAATAATAATAATAATAATAATAATAATAATAATAAATAATAATAATAATAATAATATGTAATAATAATAATATTAATAATAAAATAATAATATATAATAAATAATAATAAAAATAAATATTAATATACCTGTATTATGTAATAACATATATAATATATATATATATATATATATATATATATAATATATATATATATATACATATATATATATATATCTTTAATAATAATATCCATATATGGTTTTTTATCTTATATATGGGTTTCTCCATCTCTATATATATATATATATGTAATAAAATCTCTCTATATATATAAAATCTATATATCTCTCTATCTCTAATATCTCTCTCTCTCTATATATCTCTCTCTCTCTCTTTCTCTCTCTCATATATATATATATTTAGGAAATGTCTCCGCCATTGGTTTGGGGTTTTTTATGTAACATTTGGTTTGGGGTTTTTTTTGTAACGTCCTTACAAAAAACTGGGCTTTTGGGAATAGTGGAAGCTTCCAAGCGATAACTGTTGTGTATTTTTAAAATGATTTAATTCTTTTTAATTTATTTTGGATTTTGTACGGATCATATATCGACTTTAATTTAAATGTTGAACCATATATCCAATATCGTTTTTGATCGAATGATATATTTTAGACGTTTTTACCCCTCTTCAACCCAGGAATAAAGAACCGATCCAGTAATATTAAATGGTTCAATTGAGAACGTCTAAATATTTCCTTAACTCTCTCATGCTCTCTGCTCTCGGCAACGCTCTCTCGGCAGCCCCCTCTCTCTCGGCAGCCCCCTCTCTCGGCATCCCCTCTCTCTCGGCAGGCCCCCTCTCTCTCATCCCCCCTCTCTCTCGCATCCCCCCCCCTCTCTCTTGGCAGCCCCTCTCTCTCTCGGCAGCCCCCTCTCTCTCTCTCGGCCCCCTCTCTCTCTCAGCAGCCCCTCTCTCTCTATGGCCCTCTTCTCTCTCCCCTCTCGGCAGCCCCTCTCTCTCGGCGGCCCCTCTCTATATATAGGTCTCTCTGGGCCTCTCTCTCGCGGCCCTCTCTCTCGGCAGCTCCTCTCTATATAGGCGGCCCCTCTCTCTCTATAGGCATCTCCCCCCTCTCTATCTCAGCTGCCCCCTCGTTCTTGTCATCCCCTCTCACTCTGGGTCATCCCCCTCTCTCTCTCAGCCCCCCCCTCTCTCTCTAGGCAGGCTCCTCTCTCTCGACAGCCCCCCCTCTCTGTTGGTGCCCCCTCTCTCTCTCGGCATTTTGTGCTTTTGCCACTTGCATTGCACAAATTCAAAGATATGAACCTTGATTGTATCTACCTTTTATCTCTTCTTGATAATTTCTGGCCATTATTTTTCTAGTACATCATATATTTTCTCTATCTTAGATGCTTAGTAAGGTGACTTTATTTTGACAGAACATTTGTGAGGTGAAAATATTACTTTTTTTTTATTGAGATGCTTCTTCAGTTGTCAAAGAGAGAAAGCATATCTATATTTAATTGTGGTGGAGAATTGGTTAATGTTGCTCTAACATTGCAGTCCTTGCTTGCATCTTTATTACTACTCTCCATTAAACTATAATTTGAGTGATCTATTTCATACCCTGTCTAGTAGCTTTGATGTCCCTTTTCTTTCTTGAACATTAACACTTCAGTTTTTACCTTTAACATTGGTTTATTACTATCTTCATATTGTGGTAAATGACACAATGACCATCCATAGGCATCTTCTCCATTTTCATATCTTAGTTGGAAAGTTTTTATGCTCCATAGTCATCCTGTTTCATGTTTTTCTTTGAAGTAGCTTCTAGTACTTTGATTCACTTACCCACTGTGTTCACGAATGTATGTGTGGTTGTCTGTATCTGTAAATTCTCTGTGGGCATTAACCTTTGGATATATTTTAAGCTTCATAATTACTTATGTGTATACTTTATGAGTTTTCTTCTTTTTAAATTTTTTAATGTTTTAAACAACTACTGATTGAATTTTTCTCTATATGAAGAAAAAAGAGCTTGGGGCAGAGCTTGGTGAATGTCTGTGGCACAGCTAAGCCATCCTGTAAGATATCGTAAATTGCTTTCTTTCTTCCTTTGGTTCTTTCTTTTCTGTCTTTCCTTTTTTCTTTTTTTCTTTCTTTCTATCCTTGTTTCTTTCCTTGTTTCTTTGCTTCTTATTTTCCTTCTTTGTTTCTTTGTTTCTTTCCTTCTTTCTCTCTTTCCCTTCTGTCTCCTTCTTCTTTCCTTCATTCTTTCCTTCTTTTTTCCTTCTTTTTTCCTGCTTTCTTTCCTTTTCCATTTCTCTTTCCTTTCCTTTTTCCTTTCCTTCTTTCTTTCTTTTTATTTTTCCTTCTTTCATTCTTTCTGTCATTCTTTCATTCATTCATTATCTTTCTGTCATTCTTTCATCCATTCATTATCTTTTTGTCATTCTTTCATTCATTCAATGTTTCTTTCTTTCTCTCTCTCTTTTTTAATTTGTACACCATTCTTTAGTTTTCTAAGCTTTATGGTTGTGAGACTTTATTGGAGAGTGTTGTCCTGTTAATAATCTAATTTCTTTCAACTTGAGGTTTGTGTCGTATGCTGTTCTTGAAAATTGAACATTCCTAGGAGTGAGACAAAATGTTTTCTTGTCATCTGGGTTCCTGGTTCTTTAGGTTCTGTACTTTGTCATCATTGATCTTTTCCTTGCAAATTGTCTGTCAAGGAAGTGCAACTATCTCTATTGGCTGTTATGTTATTTCATCTCAAATCTATATCTCATATTATATGAAACCTATATTTTGTATGTATATATTGTCAAGTGAAGAAAGAATTTCATTGGAATAGAATGGGAGAACGTAGAATATATGAACATGTAGCTATAAAAATGGTTCGTAAGTTTGATCTACTAAAAAGCAAATGCCTATATATATAAGACTCAAAAAAGTTAGTGTATTCATTTTGGTGAATCAAGAAAGTAATTGGTGAGGTCATATAAATATTCTTTCTATGGAATCCAGCTTTTTATGTCATTAATTTCATAGCATAATATTCGTGGGCCTGATTTCTTATTATAATTCTCATGGTATGATTTTCATGGAATAAAGTCGTTTAGCCCTCTACATGTTACCAAAACCCTTCCGATTATTGTTGTGGATCCTAGTAACTGTTTTGAGTTGTCTTGGATCTGTTTTTTTCACCAAAGTGAAAATATCCAACCTGTTTAGCCCAATGCTTGTGATCCCATCAATATTTTATTTTGTTAAGTCTTCGAAAAGAAACTTTTGGATCTATCTTTTCTCTCCTCAATTTTGTTATACCCTTCATATGTTTTTTGAGTTGTGTTAGAAGCCTAGAAATTATATTCATGTTTTTCATGTTGGAATCTTTATTTGGTGTTAGAGCAGTTTGATTTGTTTGAAGAATTGATGATTGTCATGTTAGGAGACTGCTTATACTTTAGAATTATACAACTAAAAGCTAATAAGTTTGTGCAACATTGAGACTCTATGTCCTAACGGTAAGGCACCAGGTAACTGGGGATTTTGGGTTCGACTCCCAATAGAGTCAACTGTCTATATACTGGTAACATAGTACTTACTCTGATTATAACATTGTACTTTTCCTACTTATAACATTGTACTTACTCTGTTTATAACGTTGTACTTTTGTTGTTTCTAACATAGTACTTTTCTTGCTCACATTTCTCTCACGCCTATGATTGAAGTCGTGATGGGCATCACACCACTTTTGGCATTAAAGGCGCTCAGTTCTCTATCTCAAAGCAATTGGCGGCTTAGGTGCCCGCTCTATATAACGTTACAAAGGGGGTAAGTACAATGTTATAGGGAAGAAATGTACAATGTTATAAACTAGGTATGTACTATGTTATAAGTAGAAAATGTACAATGTTATAAACATGGGAGCCACAACACCACTTTTGGCGCTAAAGGCGCCCAACTCTCTATTTCACAGCACCACAATTGGCGCCTTAGCTCATATTTAGCTTGAAAATATCACAAACATTAATCAAAAGAATCATTAAAAGAGAAAAAATTTATCCAAAAAACCTAATTTTGCCCCTTAAGTTCTGCATCTCCGTCACAGGTCGTGTCACGCGCACAATGTGAACCATGACCAACTATTCATGCTTCAATTCAATGGTTCCAGGAGTGCTCACAGTTCCAATCACGACCGTGAAGCAAGTCATGAGCAATATTGCACAATTGAATTTTTCAAGTATGCTCTTGAGTAACAGGCGTGAGACAAACTGTGAGCAAGAAAAATATTATGTTTATAAGTAAGAGGGTAAGTACTATGTTAGAAACCAGAAAAGTACAACGTTATAAATAGTGTAAGTACTATGTTATATGCTGGAAAAGTACAATGTTATAATCAGAGTAAGTACTATGTTAACTGTATAAAAAGTACAATGTTATAAACAGGCTAAGGCACCCAAATATAAGCTACAACGCTAGACCACATGGTCGCCACCACGCCGCTTTTGGTGCGCTCACGGTTTGTGTCACGGGCGTGAGATAAACCGTGAGGAGCTCTGTTAGAGTTGGCCACTTACTTGCGAGCCGGTCACACCTTATGTCACGGGCGTGAGCAGAATCGTGATTAGCTCTGTTAGGTAAAACTCCTTGTTTGTGATGCGCTCACGGCTCGTGTCATCGGCGTGAGCTAAACTATGATGAGCTCTGTTAGAGTTGGCCACTTGGGAGCCGGTCACACCTGTCACGGGCGTGAGCAGAACCGTGAGCAGCTCTGTTAGGTGAAACTCCTTTGTGATGAGCTCACGGCTCGTGTCACGGGTGTGAGCTAAACTGTGAGGAGCTCTATTAGATTTGGCCACTTACTTGGGAGCCGGTCATGCCTTCAGTCACGGGCGTGAGCAGAACCGTGAGCAGCTCTGTTACGTGAAGCTCTTTCTTTGTGATGCGTTCACAGGTCATGTCACGGGCGTGAGCTAAACTGTAACGAGCTCTGTTAGACTTGGCCACTTGCGAGCCGGTCACGCCTTATGTCACGGGCGTGAGATTAACCGTGAGCGGCTCTATTAGTGGAACTCTTGGCTTGTGATGCTCATCACGGCTTGAGTCATAGGCGTGAGAGAAATATGTGCAAGAAAAGTACTATGTTAGAAACAACAAAAGTACAATGTTATAAACAGAGTAAGTACAATGTTATAAGAAGGAAAAGTACAATGTTACAATCTAAGTTCGTACTATGTTAACAGTATAAAAAGTACAATGTTATAAACAGGCTAAGATGCCCAAATATAAGCTACAAGCGCTAGACCACATGGACGCCACGACGTCGCTTTGGAGCATTCACTCCTAGTGTCACGGGTGTGAGCTAAACTGTCATGGGCGCCATAGCCACTGTTGGTGCTAAATGCACCCGTCTCTCTGTTTCATAGCCATTGTTGGTGTCTTAAACGCTCGGTCTGTACAATGTTATAAATGGGGTAAGTATAATGTTATTGACAGAAAAAGTACAATGTTATAAACAGCATAATTAAGTACTATGTTATAAGTGTAGTACAATGTTATAAACAGGGTAAGGGCTCCATTATAAGCGTGTTTTGTACTGCGTTATAAGCATGTTATCTATAATGTTACAAGCAGGACACGTGCCCCTTATGGAACATTCAAAACCTATTATCTTATCTATCTCCACAGGCATTGTCTGTTTTCTTTGCCACATATTTGAGTCTAGTGAAATGGAACTGTTACAGTATCCATCTAAGAACGATGTAGCAAACTAGTGTGATTTTTTCTCTTTGAGATTATAGTTCATATAACAGTGGGTAGAAATTAGAAATATGTGAAACTTGGAAAAGACAAAATTACTTGATATGTAATCAAAACTTATTACCATTACCAAGCAAAGGATTATGATGGCTCACTATAGTAACTAGAGCTTAATACTCTGGAAATATAGCAAACTCAGTAAAGATCTATGGTTAGTTCAAAAGGCTAGTAAAAAAGTTGAAAATATCCAGTATATAGACAATTGACTCTATTGAGAGTCGAACCCAAAATCCCCAGTTACCTGGTGCCTTACCGTTAGGCCATAGAGTCTCAATATTGCACAAACTTATTAACTTTTAGTTGTATAATTCTAAAGTATATGTAGTCTCCTAACATGGAAATCATCAATTCTTCAAACAAATAAAACTGCTCTAGCACCAAATAAGGATTCCAACATGAAAAACATGAATATAATTTCTAGGCTTCTAACATAAACAAGAAGCACAAATTCTTGACATGATAAGAGATCCAATAATTATCTAAAAACTCTTTCACTAGCTTTACAATGCATCTCTAACAATGTCATATGACTTCATCTTAGTCTAGGGGGAACAATGCATCTCTAATAATGTCATTCCTATATCAATTCCTACACAAAGAAGACAGAGATATCAAAATTTGTTCAGTTTATTTCCACTGAAAAGGAAATAAATAGTTGAGTGAATGTTAGCAAAGTTATACTTGACAAATAATATGATAGGACACACCATTTTGGACATAATAACCTAAAGCAGATATCTAGTGGAAAACACAACTGAAACCCCCAACTGATTAATTACATTAATTCGCTTTAGATAAAAAATACACTCGCATAAGTTGAAAAATAATGTCGGGAAGGACTAAAAGATAACGTTTCTGCAAAATTTGTACAATGGTATATGCGACTGTTAAATTCCATCTTTAAATGAGTCCTAAGATAACAAAATTTGAAAGAAATCTTTATAGGCTAGCAACAATTGTCAAAACAGAATGCATAAGATCTGCTCAGCTGAAGTACAGCTAAAAGTCAAGTGGTAATGGTCTTGTAGGTGGCACTCAAAAGTTACATGAACCATAAGGCAGAAATTTTGCACTTGATCATGCTGAATTTACCTATCCAAGTGGCATCTTTCATGAGGTTAATCACATCTAACCAACAATCATAAACTTATTATCGATTGATCACCAGTTTAATTTAACACGGATAACCATTTTCCTGCCAACCACAACTCATTGATATATTTGTGCTTGAAGATATGCTGTCAAGCAACCCGCAACCCAACAACAAAAATGAAAGAAAAAAGGAAAGAGTCTACTGAATCTAAGCCACTAAACTTATCAGGTCAAGAGTCCTTTGACAACAAAGACTTGAGCCTTTGAAGTAAAAACCATCAAGAATCCCCAAGTGACTAAGAATCAGACTTGCCTCCGCTAAATCATTGCCCCTGTCCTCCACATATGAGTTACACATCGACCAGTGATTTTCTTCTTCTCTTTTAACAAAGAATACATACAGCACCATCACAACAAGATTATCGGACTAACAGTCGTCCTTTTTGCTTTTGTGACAAGTGTAAACTTCAGAGATGTACTAGAGAGCAACTAACAGCGAATGTCCAAATGAAAAACTATCAAGGAAACAAATAACAATCGTAAGCCAGATTACAATTGACGGAGCAACTGCTTACATTTGGGGGCTCCAATTCCACGAATTTCAAACATTTAACATCTATTTTATTACTTGAAGAGTAGCTTCAATTCATTCCACGAATTTCTTGGAGGAGTTTCAGAGAGTTGGAGAAAACAAAAGGGCAACAATTGCATAAAGAGAGAGAAGAAGTACCAGAAGTCCAATAGGTAACGTAAAGCGTTGAAAAAGTAGGTGAATATTTTCAATTTCCAAATTTGAGAGTCTGAGAATAGTAACAAGGAGCATGGACTATTGGTGGGGAGGCCATTTAAACGAGACGTTCGAGGCCAAAAAAGGCAATTTCTCCTCGAATTTCGTTAAGATATTATCATATCGTTGAAGCTTATCATCATCGTCGTCGTTGTCGTCGTCATCCGGACCATTCCCTGCAATTCCATGATCCCCGCTCGCTTCGAAAGGAAGAATAAAACAAAGGCGCGAGAGACGAGGCACGTCTTCTTTCATGAAGGAAGGAGAGAGAAAGGGGGCTACTGAGAGAGGGGGCTGCCGAGAGAGAGGAGCTGCCGAGAGAGAGGAGCTGCCGAGAGAGAGGAGCTACCGAGAGAGAGAGGGGACTGCCGAGAGAGGGGGTCGCCCAGAGAGCGTTGTCGAGAGCAGAGAGCATGAGAGAGTTAAAGAAATTTTTAGACCTAGATGGTTTTGGTTCTCAATTGAAACATTTAATGTTACTGGACCAGTTCTCTATTACTGGGTTGAAAAAGGGTTAAAATGTCTGAAATATATCATTCGATCCAAAATAGAGATTGGATGTATGGTCCAACATTTAAATTAAAGTTGATATATGATCCGTAAAAGATCCATTTATTTTTTATAAGTTTTATCTTATTTTCACAATTGGGATGTATCTCAGATGGGAAAGTGCTTGATTAGCATTTGAGAGGTCTTGGGTTCAAAACTCAGCACTCCATTTGAGATTCATTTATTTTATCAGAGATAAGTTCGATATGACCGTTGAGATAGATCTAGATCCAGACCGTTGATTGCCAAGGTTATTGATCTTATCCATCAGATCAAGTGCCTAGGGAAACCTATAAATTGGGTTCCACGAAGCGTATTTCTTTCGAAGTCAGTGACTACACGCCCCGGAATGGTGCACTCAAGAGAGTCGATGAAAAATCCGTTGTCGATCAGTGAAAATGCCAACTTAGTAGAGTCTAAACGGCCTAACTTCAACAAGAAGAAAAACAAACGGCAATTTACAAAACCCAAACAAAAGATTCAGAAGGACGAAAATAAGAGAACATGTTTTGTCTGTGGAAAACCTAGACACGTTGCCAAACAGTGTAGGCATAGGAAATACAATCCAGGAGAACAGAAGGATAAGGTTACCCCTCAGGCAAACATGATAACAGGAACTAGTTCTACAGGAACCAATGACAGGTTAGTATCATCTAACTGTGAATTAAACCTGGCATATACACCCACCGATTGGTGGATTGATACTGGTGCTACTAATCATATTTGATATGATATTTCCCCTTTTTCTTCCTATTAGGAAGTAAAAGGGAGAACTGTGACGATGGGCAATTCTTGTGTAGCACAAGTTATAGGAGAAGGGGAAGTGAAATTGAAGTTTACCTCCGGGAACACTCTCACCCTCCATCGTGTGCAAGATGTGCTAGATGTTCGGAAGAATCTTGTCAGCGGTTTTCTTCTGAGTCAATTAGGGTTTAAGTTGGTGTTTGAATCAAATAAGGTTGTAATAGCCAAAGGAGGTTCCTTTGTAGGCAAAGGTTATGTAATAGATGGTTTATTTAAACTCAATGTAATTTTTATTCACTCTGACAATAAAGCTGCTACTTCATCTTTGTTTTTGTGCACGAATTCCCATGACATATGGCATGGAAGACTAGGACATGTGAACTCGAACACACTTAAAAGACTGAAGAACTTGGACTTAATTCCCAAGTATAACATAAATATGAATAACAAATGTGAGATATGTGTTCAGTCCAAGCAACCTAGGAAACCTTTCAAGATAGTCAGTAGGAGTTCTGATTTACTTGAATTGATACATAATGACATATGTGAGATGAGCGGTATCTTGACTAGAGGAGGTAAGAGGTATTTTATTACCTTTATCAATGATATGTCAAAATACTGTTATGTGTATCTAACTAAAACAAAAGATGAAGCTTTTGAAAAATTCAAAACCTATAAAGCAGAAGTTGAAAACCAAACCCAAAAGACAATTAAAAGAATTAGGTCAGACAGAGGAGGTGAATACTGCTCTGCAGAGTTTGGGAAATTCTGTGAGGAGTATGGAATCATTCATGAAACCACTGCTCCGTATTCACCCCATTCAAATGGGGTTGGTGAGAGAAAGAACAAAACATTATTGGACATGATTAATTCTATGTTGTCTAGTTCTGGTCTTCCCAACAATTTATGGGGAGAAGCCTTACTTTCAGCTTGTAAAATATTTAACCATATTCCGTACAAGGACAACCAGAAAACTTCATATGAATTATGGTGGAGTAGGAAACCTAGTCTTAAATACTTTAGAGTTTGGGGTAGCCTTGCTAAGGTTAAAGTTAATCTTAACAAAACAACGAAATTAACTCCTAAAACCTACGATGCTGCTTTCATAGGATATGCTGAAAACAGCAATGCATATCGGTTCTTGGTTATACGCTCTAATATACAAGAGGTCAGCGTAAATACAATCAAAGAATCCGATGATGCTGTGTTCTTAGAGAACATCTTTCCCACGAAAGAAAAGAGGAAACTAGATGTAGGAGAGTCATTAAAATCACATACAGAGAAAACTGGTGAGTTGCCAGAAATTTAACCTAGGAGGAGCAAGAGACCAAGGATAGGGAAAAATTTCGGAGATAATTTCTATACCTTCCTTATTGAGGATGATCCTTTAACTTACACTGAGGCGATGCGATCTAGTGATGCATCTTTATGGGTGGAAGCTGTGAAAAGTGAGATGGATTCCATACTTTCACACAACACATGGGTGTTGACTGATTTACCTCCAGGGTCTAGACCTATAGGATGCAAATGGATTTTCAAAAGGAAACAGAATCCTGATGGATCCATTGAGATATAAAGCTAGATTAGTTGCCAAAGGTTATAGTCAGAAAGAAGGGATCGACTTCTTTGACACCTATTTGCCAGTAACTAGGATCTCTACCGTGCGAGTGCTTATAGCACTGGCAACTTCATATAAACTTGAGATACATCAGATGGATGTTAAAACAACCTTTCTTAATGGTGAGTTAGATGAGGAGATCTATATGGAGCAGCCAGAAGGCTTTGTAGTTCCTGGTCAGGAGAATAAGGTCTGTAAACTAGTTAAATTTCTATATGGATTAAAACAAGCTCCTAGGTAGTGGCATGAGAAATTTGATAAGGTAATTCTCTCCTATGGATTTAGGATATGTGATTTTGATAAATGTGTCTATTGGAGAGTATATGAAAATTCATTCATCATAATGTGTTTATATGTAGATGACATATTAATTTTTGGGAAAGAACATGTCAAAATTTTAGAGGTTAAAAAACACCTTAGTGATAATTTTGACATGAAAGATCTAGGATTAGCGAATGTGATCTTAGGAATCAGAGTCATAAAAGATGAGAATGGGATTTGTTTGACACAGTCTCATTATGTAGAAAAAATCTTGAAGCGATTTGGCTTTGAGAATAGCAAACCAGTTAGTACACCATATGACTCTAGTGTTAAACTAAAGAAGAATGGTGGGGATAGTGTTTCTCAGTTGAGATATTCCCAGATTATTGGTAGTTTGATGTATTTGTCAAACTGCACTAGACCTGATATCTCATATGCAGTAGGCAGATTGAGCAGGTACACGAGTAATCCAGATAAAACTCATTGGAGTGCTATTGAGAGACTCCTGAGATATCTGAAGGGCACAATTAACTATGGGATACACTATTCTAGTTTACCAACGGTACTTGAAGGGTACAGTGATACTAACTGGATCTCTGACTCTGATGAAATAAATTCCACTAGTGGTTTTGTGCTTACACTTGGTGGTGGTGCTGTCGTTTGGAAATCCTCCAAGCAGACCTTGATCACCAGATCAACTATGGAGGCTGAGATGGTTGCCTTGGAGTTGGCTGGTGGGGAAGCAGAATGGCATCGGAGTCTGTTTTCAAATATTCCCTTGTTGGATAAGCCTACTGCTGCTATCCTAATAAACTGTGATAATCAGGCGACTATAATGAAAGTGAAGAGTAAAAATCACAATTCAAAGTCGTCTAGGCACATAGAGATTTGATACAAGATTTTGCGTAAGCTCGCCTCCACTGGAATCATAACGTGAAGTTATGTTAAGTCCGTGGAAAACTTGGCATATCACATGACCAAGGGCTTGTCGAGAGGACAAGTACAATTTGCATCGAGGGGGATGGGATTAAAGCCTACTATTTGAGTTACCGTTGGTAGCAACCCAACCTATCTGAATGGTTATCCCATGATGAAGGTTCAATGGGTAAAAACAAGCCAACAGAGTAACTTGTAGGAGCACCAAAATTAGTGAATTTATTCACGTCCCATCTCTAGGAAGCTGGTGCTCAACTGCAATCATTTGAGGTTGGTGAAAAACCTTAATCATATCGAGGCTACTATAGCAGGGTATAGAGATGCAGTATACCCTTGGAGATATCACCGAATGTGAGTATGACTGTGGGGCCGCAGTCTATAAGAGAATCTGGGATTATTCTCTGAAGAGATATTCACATCACAAGATACCTGCGCATGGCCGTAACACGCAACCCTGATGGAACTCATATTTCAGAACCAACTCTAGGTTGTTCGGTGTTTCTAAAACCTGTATATAAAGTCCAAGTTCAAGACTTGTTCACTTAGGACTGTTATGGGTAGCAGATCATCAATTAGACGGAGGTTCAAGTCCGCAAGACACCTTTCGTCGAAAGCTTATGAGTACTGACAACTTTTCCATTCTATCGAGTTATCTTTCTTGCGTTATGTCAGCTTGTCATTCTTGTGTCATGTCAGTTGTCTCATCATTTTAAAATGGTGGGGAATGTTGAGTAGTTTTTAAATGATTTAATTCATTTTAATTTATTTTCTATAAGTTTTATCTTATTTCCACAATTGGGATGTATCTCAGATGGGAAAGTGCTTGATTAGCATCTATGAGGTCCTGGGTTCGAAACTCGGCACTTCCTTTTGAGATTCATTTATTTTATCAGAGATGAGTTCGATATGACCGTTGAGATAGATGTAGATCCAGACCGTTGATTGACACGACTATTGATCTGATCCATCAGATCAAGTTGGTTATAGATCGATGGTCGGATCAGAGTCGGTTACAGATGAACGGTCTGATCGGACAGGAGGGTAAAAGTGTCTTTTCACACAAGTGCCACCTTGTAGCCGAACCGCTTACCTGATGCGAGGTGCGAGGCGTGTAGTCACTGACTTCGAAAGAAATACGCCTCCGAACACTCTTGCCCTCCAGTCTGATCTGACCGTTCTTCTGTAACCGACTTGATCTGACCTGTCTGATCAGATCTCAGATCTGCAACTGCTCCGATCCGACCATCGATCTATAACCAACTTGATCTGATGGATTAGATCAATAGTCGTGTCAATCAACGGTCTGGATCTAGATCTATCTCAACGGTCATATCGAACTCATCTCTGATAAAATAAATGAATCTCAAAAGGAGGTGCCGAGTTTCGAACCCAGGACCTCATAGATGCTAATCAAGCACTTTCCCATCTGAGATACATCCCAATTGTGGAAATAAGATAAAACTTATAGAAAATAAATTAAAATGAATTAAATCATTTTAAAACTACACAACATTCCCCACCATTTTAAAATGATGAGACAACTGACATGACACAAGAATGACAAGCTGACATAACGCAAGAAAGATAACTCGATAGAATGGAAAAGCAGTCAGTACTCAAAAGCTTTCGACGAAAGGTGTCTTGCGGACTTGAGCCTCCATCTAGTTGATGATTTGCTACCCATAACAGTCCTAAGTGAACAAGTCATGAACTTGGACTTTATATACAGGTTTTAGAAACACCAAACTACCTAGAGTTGGTTCTGAAATATGAGTTCCATCAGGGTTGCGCGTTACGGCCATGCACAGGTACCTTGTGATGTGAATATCTCTTCAGAGAATAAGCCCAGATTCTCTTATAGACTGCGGCCCCAAAGTCATACTCACATTCGGTGATATCTCCAAGGGTATACTGCATCTCTATACCCTGCTATAGTAGCCTCGATGTGATTAAGGTTTTTCACCAACCTCAAATGATTGCAGTTGAGCACCAGCTTCCTAGAGATGGGACGTGAATAAATTCACTAATTTTGGTGCTCCTACCAGTTACTCAGTTGGCTTGTTTTTACCCATTGAACCTCCATCATGGGATAACTATTCAGATAGTTTGGGTTGCTACCAACGGTACCTCAAATAGTAGGCTTTAATCCCATCCCCCTCGAAGCAAATTGTACTTGTCCTCTCGACAAGCCCTTGGTCAGGTGATCTGCCAAGTTTTCTATGGACTTAACATAACTTAACGATATGATTCCAGTGGAGATGAGCTTACGCAAAATCTTGTGTCTAAGCTCTATGTGCCTAGACGACTTTGAATTGTGATTTTTACTCTTCACTTTCATTTTAGTCGCCTGATTATCATAGTTTATTAGGATAGCAGGAATAGGCTTATCCAAGCAGGGAATATCTGATAACAGACTCCGAAGCAATTCTGCTTCCCCACCAGCCAACTCCAAGGCAACCATCTCAACCTCCATAGTTAATCTGGTGATCAAGGTGTGCTTGGAGGATTTCCAAGCGACAACACCACCACCTAGTGTAAACACAAAACCACTAGTGGATTTTGTTTCATCAGAGTCAGAGATCCAGTTAGCATCATTGTACCCTTCAAGTACAGTTGGTAAACCGGAATAGTGTATCCCATAGTTAACAGTCCCCTTCAGATATCTCAGGAGTCTCTCAATAGCACTCCAATGAGTTTTATCTGGATTACTCGTGTACCTGCTCAATATGCCTACAACATATGAGATATCAGGTCTAGTGCAGTATGACAAATACATCAAACTACCAATAATCTGGGAATTTCTCAACTGAGAAACACTATCCCCACCATGCTTCTTTAGTTTAATACTAAAGTCATATGGTGTACTAACTGGTTTGCTATTCTCAAAGCCAAATCGCTTCAAGACTTTTTCTACATAATGAGATTGTGTCAAGTCAAACAAATCCCATTCTCATCTTTTATGACTCTGATTCCTAAGATCACATTCGCTAATCCTAGATCTTTCATGTCAAAATTATCACTAAGGTATTTTTTAACCTCTAAAATTTTGACATGTTCTTTCCCAAAAATTAATATGTCATCTACATATAAAGACATTATGATGAATGAATTTTCATATACTCTCCAATACACACATTTATCAAAATCACATATCCTAAATCCATAGGAGAGAATTACCTTATCAAATTTCTCATGCCACTGCCTAGGAGCTTGTTTTAATCCATATAGAAATTTAACTAGTTTATAGACCTTATACTCCTGACCAGGAACTACAAAGCCTTCTGGCTGCTCCATATAAATCTCTTCATCCAACTCACCATTAAGAAAGGTAGTTTTAACATCCATCTGATGTATCTCGAGTTTATATGAAGGTGCCAGTGCTATAAGCACTCGCACGATAGTGATCCTAGTTACTGGCGAATAAGTGTCAAAGAAGTCGATCCCTTCTTTCTGACTATAACCTTTGGCAACTAATCTAGCTTTATATTTCTCAATGGATCCATCAGGATTCCATTTCCTTTTAAAAATCCATTTGCATCCTATTGGTCTAGACCCTGGAGGTAAATCAGTCAACACCCATGTGTTGTGTGAAAGTATGGAATCCATCTCACTTTTCACAGCTTCCTCCAAAAAAGATGCATCACTAGATCGCATCGCCTCAGTGTAAGTTAAAGGATCATCCTCTATAAGGAAGGTATAGAAATCATCTCCGAAATTTTTCTCTATCCTAGGTCTCTTGCTTCTCCTTGGTTCAGTTTCAGGCAACTCACCAGTTTTCTCTGTGTGTGATTTTAATGACTCTCCTACATCTAGTTTCCTCTTTTCTTTCATGGGAAAGATGTTCTCTAAGAACACAGCATCATCGGATTCTTTGATTGTATTTACGCTGACCTCTTGTATATCAGAGCGTATAACCAAGAACCGATATGCATTGCTGTTTTCAGCATATCCTATGAAAGTAGCATCGTAGGTTTTAGGAGTTAATTTCGTTGTTTTGTTAAGATTAACTTTAACCTTAGCAAGGCTACCCCAAACTCTAAAGTATTTAAGACTAGGTTTCCTACTCCACCATAATTCATATGAAGTTTTCTGGTTGTCCTTGTACGGAATATGGTTAAATATTTTACAAGCTGAAAGTAAGGCTTCTCCCCATAAATTGTCGGGAAGACCAGAACTAGACAACATAGAATTAATCATGTCCAATAATGTTCTGTTCTTTCTCTCACCAACCCCATTTGAATGGGGTGAATACGAAGCAGTGGTTTCATGAATGATTCCATACTCCTCACAGAATTTCCCAAACTCTGCAGAGCAGTATTCACCACCTCTGTCTGACCTAAGTCTTTTAATTGTCTTTTGGGTTTAGTTTTCAAATTCTGCTTTGTAGGTTTTGAATTTTCAAAAGCTTCATCTTTTGTTTTTATTAGATACACATAACAGTATTTTGACATATCATCGATAAAGGTAATAAAATACCTCTTACCTCCTCTAGTCAAGATACCGCTCTTCTCACATATGTCACTATGTATCAATTCAAGTAAGCCTAGGTTGTTTGGACTGAACACATATCTCACATTTGTTATTCATATTAATGTTATACTTGGGAATTAAGTCCAAGTTCATCATTCTTTGAAGTGTGTTCGCGTTCACATGTCCTAGTCTTCCATGCCATATGTCATGGGAATTCGTGCACAAAACAAAGATGAACTAGCAGCTTTATTATCAGAGTGAATAGAAATTACATTGAGTTTAAATAAACCATCTATTACATAACCTTTGCCTACAAAGGAACCTCCTTTGGTTATTACAACCTTATTTGATTCAAACACCAACTTAAACCCTAATTGACTCAGAAGAAAATCGCTAACAAGATTCTTCCGAACATCTGGCTCATGTTACACACTATGGAGGATGAGAGTGTTCCCGAAGGTAAACTTCAACTTCACTTCTCCTTCTCCTATAACTTGTGCTACACTTGAATTGCCAATCGTCACAGTTCTCCTTTTTACTGCCTGATAGGAAGAGAAAGGGGAAATATCAGAGCAAATAAGAATAGTAGCACCAGTATCAATCCACCAATCAGTGGGTGTATATGCCAGGTTTAATTCACAGTTAGATGATACTAACCTGTCATTGGTTCCAGTAGAACTGGTTCCTATTATCATGTTTTCCTGAGGGGTAACCTTATCCTTCTGTTCTCCTGGATTGTATTTCCTTTGCCTACACTGTTTGGCAAAGTGTCCAGGTTTTCCAAAGACAAAACATGTTCTCTTGTTTTCGTCCTTCTGAATCTTTTGTTTGGGTTTTGTAAATTGCGGTTTGTTTTTCTTCTTGTTGAAGTTAGGCCGTTTAGACTCTACTAAGTTGGCATTTTCACTAACTTCTGCAGTAACTTCTGAATCCTTTGGATCTGTACTTTTTTTGTCTGAAACCTTTCGATTCTTTTCTTCAATCTGAAAGGCAATTAGCACTTCTTCCACTGAAGGGATTATTGACTTGTGCCTCATACGATTTCTGAATTCTGACCATGATGGGGAAGTTTTCTATCAGTGCTGAAGCTTGGACCTTTTCAATAAAGGTGATCCCTTTTGAGCGGAGCTTGGCTACTATGTTTTGAATTTCATGAGCCTGATCGACAACTGATTTTTCATCGACCATTTTATAGGAAAAGTAATTTCCTATGATAAAATTTTGCTCTGACTCCGATTCTGTTCCATACTTAGTCTCTAGTTCTTTCCAAAGGATTTTAACTGATTCAGCTTCTTGATAGAGATCAAATAGATGATCACTTAGAGCACTAAGTATTGCCCCACGACATATATGGTCATCATTCATGTATCTAGCCTGTGTTCTAGATCTACCAGGTTCATGATCTTTATGATCGGCTATAGGTGGGTCTTCTAGGACAAGGTTGTATAATCCGATGGAAGTTAAACAATATTCCATCTTTTTCTGCCATCTCTTAAAGTTGCTTCCATCAAAAGTTTTCGGTTTCAAGGTTTTGTTCAACTTATCTCTTGAGTGGACCGTTACAGGACTATATTTCTTTCGAAATTGTTGGAAAATAATATGTGCACAATTCACTCAAGATACAATAACAACAATTGACCAATTTACTCAACCAGAAACCAAATATATGTGCGTACCTTGTAGCCGAACCGCTTCCAAATAATTGACAGTAATTTAATCAACTGTAACTGGAAAGGTAATACCTGGTCCGAGGCGTGTAGTCACTGACTTCGAAAGAAATACGCCTCCTATTGTGCACTAGGATTACTGGCGACTTCTCCCCAAGATACAACGGACCTAGTTGACTCACTCGTGCACCGAGTTGACTCAACTCACGAACTCTTTCAGAATTTTTTCTGACTGCTTCTCCGAATAAAACACGAACTCTTTCGAAACTTGTTTCCCTGGGCACTTGTGTGAAAAGACACTTACCCTCCAGTCTGATCAGACTGTTCATCTGTAACCGACTCCGATCCGACCATCGATCTATAACCAACTTGATCTGATGGATCAGATCAATAACCGTGTCAATCAACGGTCTGGATCTAGATCTATCTCAACGGTCATATCAAAATTATCTCTGATAAAATAAATGAATCTCAAATGGAGGTGCCGAGTTTCGAACCCAGGACCTCTCATATGCTAATTAAGCATTTTCCCATCTGAGATACATCTCAATTGTGGAAATAAGATAAAACTTATAGAAAATAAATTAAAATGAATTAATCATTTTAAAACTACACAACATTAAAGAGTTCGTGTTCGATTCGGAGAAGCAGTCAGAAAAAGTTCTGAATGAGTTCGTGAGTTGAGTCAACTAGGTCTGTTGTATCTTGGGGAGAAGTCGCCAGTAATCCTAGTGCACAATAGGAGGCGTATTTCTTTCGAAGTCAGTGACTACACGTCTCGGACCAGGTATTACCTTTCCAGTTACAGTCGATTAAATTACTGTCAATTATTTGGAAGCGGTTCGGCTACAAGGTACGCACATATATTTGGTTTCTGGTTGAGTAAATTGTTCAATTGCTATTATTGTATCTTGAGTGACTTGTGCACATATTTTATCCAACAATTTCGAAAGAAATATTGTCCTAGAATGGTGCACTCAATAGATAAGTTGAAAAAAACCTTGACACCGAAAACTTTTGAAGGAAGCAACTTTAGGAGATGGCAGAAAACGATGGAATATTGGTTAACTTCCATCGGGTTATACTACCTTGTCCTAGAAGACCCACCAACAGCCGATCCTGAAGATCATGAACCAGGTAGATCTGGAACACAGGCTAGATACATGAATGATGATCATATATGTCGTGGGGCAATACTTAGTGCTCTAAGTGATAATCTATTTGATCTCCATCAAGAAGCTGAATCAGCTAAAATCCTTTGGAAACAACTAGAGACTAAGTATGGAACAGAATCAAAGTCAGAGAAAAGTTTTAACATAGGAAATTACTTTTCCTATAAAATGGTCGATGAAAAATCAGTTGTCGATCAGGCTCATGAAATTCAAAACATAGTAGCCAAGCTCTGCTCAAAAGGGATCACCTTTATTGAAAAGGTCCAAGCTTCAACACTGATAGATGAACTTCCCCCATCGTGGTCAGAATTCAGAAATCGTATGAGGCACAAGTCAATAATCCCTTCAGTGGAAGAAGTGCTAATTGCCTTTCAGATTGAAGAAAAGAATCAAAATGTTTCAGACCAAAAAAAGTACAGATCAAAAGGATTCAGACGTTACTGCAGAAGTTAGTGAAAAGGCCAACTTAGTAGAGTCTAAACGGCCTAACTTCAACAAGAAGAAAAATAAACGGCAATTTACAAAACCCAAACAAAAGATTCAGAAGGACGGAAACAAGAGAACATGTTTTGTCTGTGGAAAACCTTGACACTTTCCCAAACAGTGTAGGCATAGGAAATACAATCCAGGAGAACAGAAGGATAAGGTTACCCCTCAGGAAAACATGATAACAGGAACCAGTTTTACAAGAACCAATGACAGGTTAGTGTCATCTAACTGTGAATTAAACCTGGCATATACGCCCACCGATTGGTGGATTGATACTGGTGCTACCATTCATATTTGCTCTGATATTTCCCCTTTCTCTTCCTATCAGAAAGTAAAAGGGAGAACTGTGACGATGGGCAATTCAAGTGTAGCACAAGTTATAGAAGAAGGAGAAGTGAAGTTGAAGTTTACCTCCGGGAACACTCTCACCCTCCATCGTGTGCAACATGTGCCAGATGTTCGGAAGAATCTTGTCAGCGGTTTTCTTCTGAGTCAATTAGGGTTTAAGTTGGTGTTTGAATCAAATAAGGTTGTAATAACCAAAGGAGGTTCCTTTGTAGGCAAAGGTTATGTAATAGATGGTTTATTTAAACTCAATGTAATTTCTATTCTCTCTGATAATAAAGGTGCTAGTTCATCTTTGTTTTGTGCACGAATTCCCATGACATATGGCATGAAAGACTAGGACATGTAAACTCGAACACACTTAAAAGAATGATGAACTTGGACTTAATTCCTAAGTATAACATAAATATGAATAACAAATGTGAGATATGTGTTCAGTCCAATCAACCTAGGAAACCTTTCAAGATAGTCAGTAGGAGTTCTGACTTACTTGAATTGATACATAGTGACATATGTGAGTTGAGCGGTATCTTGACTAGAGGAGGTAAGAGGTATTTTATTACCTTTATCGATGATATGTCAAAATACTGTTATGTGTATCTAATAAAAATAAAACATGAAGCTTTTAAAAAATTCAAAACCTATAAAGCAGAAGTTGAAAACCAAACCCAAAAGACAATTAAAAGACTTAGGTCGGACAGATGAGGTGAATACTGCTCTGCAGAGTTTGGGAAATTCTGTGAGGAGTATGGAATCATTCATGAAACCACTACTCTGTATTCACCCCAGTCAAATAGGGTTGCTGAGAGAAAGAACAAAACATTCTTGGACATGATTAATTCTATGTTGTCTAGTTCTGGTCTTCCCAAAAATTTATGGGGAGAAGCCTTACTTTCAGCTTGTAAAATACTTAACCGTATTCCGTACAAGGACTACCAGAAAACTCCAAATGAATTATGGTGGAGTAGGAAACCTAGTCTTAAATACTTTAGAGTTTGGGGTTGTCTTGCTAAGGTTAAGGTTAATCTTAACAAAACAACGAAATTGACTCCTAAAACCTACGATGTTGCTTTCATAGGATATGCTGAAAATAGCAATGCATACCGGTTCTTGGTTACACGCTTTGATATACAAGAGATCAGCGTAAATACAATCAAAGAATCCGATGATGTTGTGTTCTTTGAGAACATCTTTCCCATGAAAGAAAAAAAGAAACTAGATGTAGGTGAGTCATCTAAATCACATATAGAGAAAACTGGTGAGTTGCTTGAAACTGAACCTAGGAGGAGCAAGAGACCTAGGATAGAGAAAAATTTTGGAGATGATTTCTATACCTTCCTTATAGAGGATGATTCTTTAACTTACTCTGAGGCGATGAAATCTAGTGATGCATCTTTATGGGAGGAAGCTGTGAAAAGTGAGATGGATTCCATACTTTCACCCAACACATGGGTGTTGACTGATTTACCTCCAGGGTCTAGACCTATAGGATGCAAATGGATTTTTAAAATGAAACGGAATCCTGATGGATCTATTGAGAAATATAAAGCTAGATTAGTTGCCAAAGGTTATAGTCAGAAAGAAGGGATCGACTTCTTTGACACCTATTCGCTAGTAACTAGGATCACTACCATGCAAGTGCTTATAGCACTGGCTACTTCATATAAACTCGAGATACATCAGATGGATGTTAAAACAGCCTTTCTTAATGGTGAGTTAGATGAGGAGATCTAGCTGGAGCAGCCAGAAGGCTTTGTAGTTCCTGGTCAGGAGAATAAGGTCTGTAAACTAGTTAAATCTCTATATGGATTAAAACAAGCTCCTAGACAGTGGCATGAGAAATTTGATAAGGTAATTTTCTCCTATGGATTTAAGATATGTGATTTTGATAAATGTGTGTACTGGAGAGTGTATGAAAATTCATTCATCAAATTGTGTTTATATGTAGATGACATATTAATTTTTGGGAAAGAACATGTCAAAATTTTAGAGGTTAAAAAATACCTTAGTGATAATTTTGACATGAAAGATCTAGGATTAGCGAATGTAATATTAGGAATCAGAGTCATAAAAGATGAGAATGGGATTTGTTTAACACAGTCTCATTATATAGAAAGAGTCTTGAAGTGATTTGGCTTTGAGAATAGCAAAGCAGTTAGTACACCATATGACTCTAGTGTTAAACTAAAGAAGAATGGTGGGGATAGTGTTTCTCAGTTGAGATATTCCCAGATTATTGGTAGTTTGATGTATTTGTCAAACTGCACTAGACCTGATATCTCATATGCAGTAGGCAGATTGAGCAGATACACGAGTAATCCAGATAAAACTCATTAGAGTGCTATTGAGAGACTCCTGAGATATCTGAAGGGGACTGTTAACTATGGGATACACTATTCCGGTTTACCAACTGTACTTGAAGGGTACAATGATGCTAACTGGATCTCTGACTCTGATGAAACAAAATGCACTAGTGGTTTTGTGTTTACACTAGGTGGTGGTGCTGTCGCTTGGAAATCCTCCAAGCAGACCTTGATCACCAGATCAATTATGGAGGCTGAGATGGTTGCCTTGGAGTTGGCTGGTGGGGAAGCAGAATGGCTTCAGAGTCTGTTATCAGATATTCCCTTGTTGGATAAGCCTATCCCTGCTATCCTAATAAACTGTGACAATCAAGCGACTATAATGAAAGTGAAGAGTAAAAATCACAGTTCAAAGTCGTCTAGGCACATAGAGCTTAGATGCAAGATTTTGCGTAAGCTCACCTCCACTGGAATCATAACGTGAAGTTAAGTCCATGGAAAACTTGGCAGATCACCTGACCAAGGGCTTGTCGAGAGGACAAGTACAATTTGCTTCGAGGGGGATGGGATTAAAGCCTACTATTTGAGTTACCGTTGGTAGCAACCCAACCTATCTGAATGGTTATCCCATGATGAAGGTTCAATGGGTAAAAACAAGCCAACTGAGTAACTGGTAGGAGCACCAAAAGTAGTGAATTTATTCACGTCCCATCTCTAGGAAGCTGGTGCTCAACTGCAATCATTTGAGGTTGGTGAAAAACCTTAATCATATCGAGGCTACTATAGCAGGGTATAGAGAGGCAGTATACCCTTGGAGATATCACCGAATGTGAGTATGACTGTGGGGCCGCAGTCTATAAGAGAATTTGGGCTTATTCTCTGAAGAGATATTCACATCATAAGATACCTGCGCATGGCCGTAACGCGCAACCCTGATGGAACTCATATCTCAGAACCAACTCTTGGTTGTTCGGTGTTTCTAAAACCTGTATATAAAGTCCAAGTTCAAGACTTGTTCACTTAGGACTGTTATGGGTAGCAGAACATCAACTAGACGGGGGTTCAAGTCCGCAAGACACCTTTCGACGAAAGCTAATGAGTTCTGACTATTTTTCCATTCTGTCGAGTTATCTTTCTTGCGTTAAGTCAGCTTGTCATTCTTGTGTCAGGTCAGTTGTCTCATCATTTTAAAATGGTGGGGAATGTTGTGTAGTTTTAAAATGATGTAATTTATTTTAATTTATTTTCTATAAGTTTTATCTTATTTTCACAATTGGGATATATCTCAGATGGGAAAGTGCTTGATTAGCGTCTCAGAAGTCCTGGGTTTGAAACTCGGCACCTCCATTTGAGATCTTTTTATATTATTCTATCTTTGTTATTTTATCAGAGATGAGCTCGATATGACCGTTGAGATAGATCTAGATCCAGACCGTTGATTGACACGGTTATTGATCTGATCCATCAGATTAAGTCGGTTACAGATGAACGGTCAGATCGGACTGGAGGGCAAAAGTGTCTTTTCACACAAGTCCCCGTTCTTTCCGCCTAGAAGAAATTCTTTTTGGTCTGGCAATAGTATAGGCTCCGGTGTGAAATATTCAGAGGTGTTAGGCACACCATGGATTGTGCCGAAAGTCAATTACATTTCCTTTCTCAGTCATCAGTCCGAATCCAGAAATTTGGGCAAGAGGCACAATCTTCCTCCAAATTGTGTAGATGAGTGGGTCGGCCTTTTCCCAGACCTGAATACTGGCAAATAAATCTGGAACTGACAGATCAGTAAAGGCAACAACAAGAACAAGTGCAGCAAGAAGTCCAATGCACATGACTCCATAAACTGATGGAAGTTCGCAGCCTTCTGCGGCTAAATGTGAAAATCTGCACATATAGAAGGAAATAAGTAACGAAGGAAATATGAATGCAATATGGTTAAAAAAACTTTCTGAACGTCAAAGCGAACCTTGCATATTAGGACAAAACCAGCAAACACAATCCAGTAAAATCCTTAAAACCTAAAAAGAAGGATTAGTACTTGAATTTAGAAGCAATAAAAAATATCCAAATTATTATTACACTTAATCTATCAACCTATCAGGACTACAACATATCCATAGAGGGATATATACAAAAAAAATAGATGGCCATAAAACAGCAAAAGGGCAAAATGAAAAAAAAATAGAGAAAAAAAGGAAGTAAACATGGCCTTAAAAAAAAGTAAGTTAGAGGAAAAATATATTTCAGACTGTAGGCATTAAGATTTAGTTTAAATTAGAATTTATTATTTTAATTTTAACGTTGATAATCAATCGACGGCTATGATTGATCAAATTTGACTCCTTCAAAATTTGGGTCAAAGCCAAAATTTGACCAATGGAGAAATCAAGCGATTGGACAACAGGTTAAATCAAACTGTCGATCAGCAAATCGAGATAAATCTGTCATCAAGCTCAAATCAAAGGACGTGATTCAAATAGATCAGACAGGCCCAAACAAGCTAGAGAGACAGGTTAGTCGCTGGAAAGTTATGTTCCCTCTTAAGCTACAAATTTCCTAGGGAAAAAGAAATCAGGGAAATTTCCTTGAGAAGAAAGAAATAGGGGAAATTTGTAAGTCCAAAAACTCTACCAAATTGCATCTTGAAGCTCTGCTAATTCATATCTAGAAGCTTTGGCTAATTGCACCCATAACTCAACCAAGAATTCATAGTCGAAGATTAATACATGGTAACACAGCTATTGTTATTTCCGTCAAGCTGTTCAAATAGAATACCAAATTTATGTAATTAATACATAGGTATATCAAAGGAAGTTTGTTTCAGGGATTGTTGTTTTCATCTTCCACCCAGCTTGCTCTCAATGCATATGCTAACTCAAATTGGGTAGGTGATGTTAGAAATCATTGGTCCACTATCACTTATTCGACTTTTTTGGATTGAGTACTTGGCATAGTAAGAATAAATATCTCAACTAATTAGCTTAGTACTGCTATTTTATATATAATGACCATGGGAAGGGTATTCTTGAACATTTACATGTTTAGAGGAAGCGATACAAAACTATAGTACCACTGTATCAAATACCATATTTTTAAAAAATATTATATAATACTGTTTCACCGAAAACCCGCCGGTCCGCGAAGAGGCGCGACCGAGAGAAGTTTTCAATTACTTTAGAATAAATTTGTTACAGGGTGTGTTGTAAATATCAAGGAATGCGAGTTCACACTCCTAGGCTTCCTCTGATTCGATCTCCGTGTGAATTTGGTGAAGTTTTGGCTCCTGCGAGGTCGCCGTCGAGACTTCGAGTTACAGAAACGGGTGTACACGATCTGGTGTGGCTTTTGTCGGTCGGACGGAAGTATTTGTGTTCCGTCTGTTTCGACTTGTGACGATGCCGACGACGGTGTAGAATTGCTTCTGGTCGAGCTGTAGAACGACGAACTGCAGATGTTGAACTTCTTTGTGATGAAAGAACCTCTGTGCGTGAGGAACTCTTCTCGGTGAAGGGAGTTTTGGACCTTCAATTTGGGAACGAGAGTGTTTCTGCACTGATGTTAAGAGAGTCTTTCCAATGTGATTTCTCCAACCATAGGGATGAAAGTTTTTCCAACCACTTGAACAGAATGCTTCTGGCTTTTTGTAGCCTGTCTGTGAGAGACGTTGCCTGTGAAAGGGGATCACGATCCCCTTTCTGCTCGTGAAGTTGAGGGAAAATAGGGGAGGGGGGAGACCAGGAGTTCCCCGTTGAGATCCCTTAAATGAGGATCTCAACATCTTTCCAGAGATCGTTTCGTTTGAATTGGCTGACTGTATGCTGACTCATGCTGACGTGGCGATGACTCACCGAGTTGTTGCTGACTAGCGATGATTGACTGAGTCTATGCTGCGGCGAGATGACTCGCCGTGTTAACAACGCGACGAAACGGGATCCTGGCGGTGGGTTGCGTCGAATTACTTCGAGAATTGTCGCGGCCTGTCCACGAACTTTGTTTACTGGGTCGTTGGACTTCTGGATCTGTCGAATGTGGGCCATGCACATTTTGGTGCATACAGATTGCCCCCTTCGAGAGGAACGAACAAGTTTCGAATGTGAAGATGAATGAACGCAACGCACACACACCTTTTTTTTTTTTTTTTTTTTTTTTTTTTTTGTTGATCCTCTTACTCTTTTTTAGGATCGTTTATCTTTTATTAATGTATGCTTTTCTGTCCTCTTTCTTTTTTAGGACAGTGTATATTTTCTGTACACCTTGTATGTATTTTTTTTTTATTCATTTCTTTTCTTTCTTTTTTTTTTTGGCTCATGTTCTTTGTTTTAGAGCTGTTTGTTTTTTTTTTTCTTTTTTTTTTTTTTTTTTTTTGTATACACGCATATGTGGAGTAATGCGTCGGTATAGAAAGATGATGAATACCTGAGCGGATATGTCGCCCGTGTTTGAATAACAACGACACGCCGAGAAGAGGGAGATCAGCGATGAATTCCACACCGTATGGCGCTGAACCTTCTAGTGAAATTCAATTTCGGGGGACTGGTTCTATCTTTGGAGGAGGGGGGAGATCGTGGCGCCGACTCAGCAGCGAGCTCCCCTGCGACGGAGTTGTTCCGGCCGCGTAATCAAGCCCCCAAGCCAGGGAGGAAGGGAGGACGCTTCGCAGAATTGTTTCCTGGCCGCAGAATTGTCTCTCCCTTGCAGAATTGCACCCGCTACAGGGCGGCGGAGTTGCTCGCTTCGCAGAACCGCCCCCAAGAAAGGGGAGGAAGGGAAGCAGCGCCGTGGGCCCCGCCTTTGTGTGGCTGACTCAGCGACGAAGCTCCTCTTGGTGGTGAGTTGCTCGACCCCTAAGCAGAACCCCCCCAAGCAGGGGAGGAAGGGAGGCAGCCCAGGCCCCGGCCAGGTGGCGCCCGACTCAGGCCCGAAGCCTCGCGGCATGGAGTTGTTCAGGCCAGGCAGAACTGCCCCCGCGGGGGAGGAAGGGAGGCAAAGCCGTGGTCCCCGCCTTGGTGGCGGACTCAACAAATGAGCTCCCGCGCGACGGAGTTGTTCCCGGCCAGCGAACCTGCTCCAGCTTTCGCAAAAGGGGAGGCAGCGCCGTGGGCCCCAGCCTATGTGGCGCTGACTCACCGTAAGCTCCTCAAGCAAGCAGGAGTTGTCTCGATTCGCAGAACTGTTCCCGCGCAGGGGAGGCAGCGCCGTGGGCCCCGGCCTATGTGGCGCTGACTTAGCGGTGAGCTCCTGCGACGGCGGAGTTGCTTCAGCTTAGGCAGAACTGCTCCCGCGCACGGGAGGAGGGAGGCAGCGCCGTGGGCCCCACCGCGCTGACTCGGCAGCAAGTTGCGGCTTCGACCGAACTGAAAAGTTCTAGTAGCTCCGACGATCTGGTCATTGTGTGAGAGAGAGAGTGTATTTGTTCCGCCAAAACTTTGACTAATTTGAATTCGGTGACACTTTCTCGTTATGTCCCGCAATGGGCAAGTTGAGCAAAAATTAATTTTTTTTTTTTTTTTTTTTTTCGTTCTTCCTCGGTGGAGCATGAGCATGGGTCCTCTTGCACATAGTCATCGGGCACGAGGTCGGAATAGGGGAAGGGGACGGCCGCGGCTACTGCGACCATTAAGAATTTCCCAAAGCCGCCGACCGGCTGCCGTCACTGAAGGGGAAGGCGAGAGTCGACGCGGAAGGTCGACTGATCTGCTGCTGTCACGGAAGGGGAAGACAGAGGAAGATTGGGGCGAAAGGGGAAGAGAAAGAGGAACAGAGTGGAGGAGGGCGGGCCGGAAGTGAGAGAAGGTAGGATCGAAGTGGGAGAGAGAGTGCACCGAGGCGGAAGGGAAAGAAGATGAAGAATGAGGCGGAAGGAAGAGGCGAAGTGACGCAGACGGGAGAGAGGGAGAAGCTAAGGAGCGGGGGAGCCAAGGCCGGCCGCGGAAACCAGAGAGGGAGGAGCTGAGGCGGAAGGAGAGAAGGAGAGAACAGAAGAAAGGAAGAGGAAGGAGGAGTGGGGAACCGAACATGGGAAAAGAAGAAGAAGAACGAGGGAAGGAAGAGGCCATGACGACCTGGAGAGGGAGAAGCAGAGGAGGAGCGGAAACATACCTACCCAAGAAAAACCTAGGGAGAAAAGGGGGAGAGAAGGGGAGAGAAACTGAAATTGGGGAAGAGGGAAGGGAGGAGGGGAAGGAAACCGACGGGGAGAGGGAAGAGGGCTGAGTGGCCTATGCCAGCCAGAGGGAGGAGCTGAGGTGTCGTGACTTTAAGAAAAAGAGGGGGGTCCCGAGGAAGGGGGAAGAGGGAGACCTAAGGGTTTTCCAAGGGGAGAGGAAGAGAAGGGGGATGTGGGCCCCCCTAATTCTCTTCTTTGATAACTTTAGTCAATTAATCCCCTATCGGGAGGAACTCATTGACTTTCCTTAGCTTCTCTTGTGAATCTGCTCTAAAAAATTCTCCTTTTCTTCTTGACTGTCTACGACGACTATTTTATTTTGTCAGTCCACGATTTCAGACTCTGTGGTTTGGCGTTTTTACGTAGGTTTGTGCTCTGTAATCAGGGTGTATTCCCTACCTTGAGGCGGTCTTGGTTTTCCATTTTGGTCTGCGACTTTGGGAGGCTGCGTGGTCGTCTGCTATCTTCTAACTTTAGATCCCTCCGGCTTGTGTCATTGACTACGCAAACCCAATCAAAGGAACGGTAAAAAAAAAACATTTTTTTTTTTTTTTTTAAACTGCTTCGGATTGAATTTGAGTTAGCGGGGTTTCCACTCTCTTTTTTTTTTCTTCTCTCTTCCTTTTCCTTCCTCTTTTTCTCTCCTCTCATTTTCGACTCCTCCCTCGGTCTCTCAATTTCTCTCTCTTTTTTTTTTTTTGTTGTTCTCTCTTTTTTTTTTTTTTTCCAGTTGTTCTCTTTTTTTTTTTTTTTTTTTTTTTTTTTTTTTCTTTTCTCTCGTCTTGCGATCTAAGTATTTGTCAATTTGTGCATTTGTGACAAATTGATAGTTTTGTGCCAGCGTTGTGATTTTTGTGTGGCGCTGGCTTTGTCACCAGGTGCTGAAGTTCATTCGCGTCGCGTCGGGCTTTGTCGCCTGGTGCTGAAATTTCTGTGGGTTGATCCGGCTTGGTCGCCTGGAGACAGTCTGTCTGCGCTAGCACACCTGTTTTGGTCGCCGGGTGCAATTAGCAGTCTGGTCGCGGTCGGCCAGAGTTGATTGCTAATGCAAGGTCGCAGTCGGCAAGGGTCGTCGGGTGCGACTTGTGTTGAGGTCGCAGCCGGCAAGGGTCGCCGGGTGCGAGTTGTGTTGCCCTTTTTGTCATAGCTCTTTTTTTTTTATTACGACTGCTTCTTTTTGTCGTAGTTCTTTTTTTTTTTGAGCGATGGCTTCTTTTTGTCGCGGCCTTTTTCTTGTTTAGCGACTGCTTCTTTTTGTCGCTGCTTTTATCTTTTTTTTTTTTTTGGGGCGAGTTCACGTGCGACACCCTTTGATTCGCGGTCGGCTCGGTCGCCGGGGAGGTTGGGCGTCTTTTGTAGTTACCGAGTGCGAGGCTTTGTCGGCTGAGCTTCGGCTAAGTCGCTAGGAGGCTGAATTCAGCGTTGGTGCACCTGGCTCGGTCGCCCGGGTCGAAGGCTGCTGAGTGGTCAGCAATGGGTTGGTCGACAACCACTTCTTTTCTTTTCGACATTGTTTCTTTTTGTCGCTGCATTTTTTTTTTTCTTTTTTTGCTCCTTTTTTTCGCAACTTTTTTTCTTTCTCTTTTTTTTTTTAGAGAAGATGAAGATGGATTGCGTACCTTGTTTAGTTGGCTGCGTCCGGCTTGGTCGCCGGCCGCAGGAGTTTGTAGTACAGCACCCGACTCGGTTGTCGGGTAATGTCTTTGTACTCTTCTTCACGTCCGTTTTGGTGTTGGGCGTCTGTTTTGATCGCGGCCAACTGTTGGACTTGGTCACAATAAGTTGAGTTGCGCCTGGCCTGGTCGCCGGGCATTTTTGTTTTGCAATATCCTTTTCCTGTCCAACTCGGTCGTCCGGCACTAGGATCGGGTATGCGGCATCTAACTCTGTCGTTAGATGCTGAGTTCTCTGTTTTGGTGCGCCTAACTTGATCGTCGAGCACTAGAGAACTCTGTTCTGTTCGCCTCCAGTTTGGTGGCCGCGAGACTTTGGGACTGTTCTCGGTTTGGACCGTCGAGAACAGTGTTGTTGTTTTGGTCACACCCGACTCGGTCGTCGGATGCTGCTCTTTTTTTTTTACTGCGGCCAGCCTTGTAGTTGGCTGCGAATTTAAAGATGTGCTCCACCCGATTTGGTCGCTGCATGAGATAACTCCATTTTGATCGTACTCGGCTCGGTCGCCGAGCACGAGACTTGTTTGTCGCACTGTCGAAAAGGATTGGTATACCTCTTCGGTTTGCCCCCTCTCTTTTTTTTTGTTTCTCCATTTTTTTTTTTTACTGACGACTTGTTCTTTTTTTCGTTCCTCTGTTTTTCTTTTCTTGTGACTTCGATTTTTTTTTTGTGTCGTGGGGTTCCCCTTCTTTTGTTTTTATTTATTTGCTCTTTTTTTTTTTTTTTTTTTTTTGGTGGGGGATACATAAAATTTTTTTGAAAGAGTGATTGACGTACCTGTTTGTTTTGTCGCAGATGTCGACTGTCTCAGCTTCAGTTACCCTCCTCGGTCTGACCTTCTCGGATGTCTCTGTGTTGTCCGATGGTGTTGCGCGACGCTGCCTGCGGGTTAGAGATTCAATCGGGCCAGAAAGGTCGATCTTATTACCTCATGGCGAATCTGTCTTTGGAAGTCAGTCCATGTCTGCGCCCACGCTCATGAATGTGCATGACTTGTGGAGTCGTCCAGTGATCCAAGTTCACCCGAATTGGTCGAGGATACCCACGTTTTCCTTGAGAAGTTGATGGAGGTGGGTATTGACACCTCTACTTCGGAGCATTGGGTTGAGGAGTTCGCATCCGGGGCGGCTCGACTTCAGCATTTGCGCTGTTCGCTGGAGGGGAAGCTCAATCTAGAAGAGCGCCAAGTTGAAGAGGCTGATCTTACTCAAGCTGAGCGACATGTGACCAGCAGTCGTGACCAACTGTCCGCTAATGTCGACCAGAATCGGGCGGCTCGAAAGGCTGCCGAAGAGGAGCAGAGGCGACTTCACGAACAGCCCGTTGTGGTTTCATCTCACCTTGACACTTTGGATGCACAACTTGCGACCGATCAGAGACAGCTCGATGCGAAGGATGAAGAGGCTGCCACTATTCGTCGACGTTTGGCTGAGGTTCGAGCTCGGCCTACCTTCACCGAACAGGAAGGACAAGAGCTAGCTGACGCCTAAGCTGAAGGGGCAACTAGCCGTTTTTGAGCTTCCGTGACTTTGATGCCATCGCACTCTTTCTTTTGTTTTGCATTTTTTTTTGTTTGCCTCGTTTTTTTTTTTTTTGAGGCTTCTTCACTTTTTTCTTTTTTTTTTGTTGTAGCTCCGCCATTTGTTTCGGAGCTTGAAGGAAGACCTTTTTTTTTGTGCCTTGCCTTTGTGTTGCAAGACCTGCACTGTTCCCATTACAAAATTTTTTTTGCAATGAGAAGTCCGTGCTCGTTTTTTTTTTTTTTTGAAGTTCTCTTCTTCCTCTCTTTTTTTCTTTGCTGCCTTCTTCATGGGTAAAATCGTTTGAGAAATTTACCGTTGGTTATTGGCAGCTCCGACCCGTTTGCAATGACGAGCTTGTAGGCGCCATTGGTATAGGCCTCCTGCACCACGTAAGGTCCTTCCCACTTTGGCGCGAATTTGCCCCCGATTTTGCTGGTGAAGAGCATCGGCCGTCTTACCGCGAGCACGAGATCGCCTTTCTAGAACGACCTGAGTCGTACCTTTTTGTTGAAGGCTCTGGTCATGCGGGACTGATAGCATTCGAGACGTTGTTGTGCCTCGAGTCGTTGTTCATTGAGAGACTCAAGTTCTGCGAGCCTCAATTGGGCACATTCCTCCGTCGTCAGTCCTTCTCTTACTGCTATGCCTAAGGAAGGGAGTTGTACTTCGAGAGGGAGCACTGCCTCAGAGCCATAAACCAGCGAGTATGGGGTCGACTGGGTAGGTGTTCTAGCCGTCGTTCTGTATGCCCATAAAGCTTCGGGAAACTTTTCATCCCAACTCCTTTTGTGGGCGCCGACCATTTTCTTCAGAATTTTGCAGAGTGTCTTATTGAAGGCCTCTGCGAGTCCATTGGCTGCCGGGTTGTAAGCCGACGATGTCCGCTGTTGTATGCAATTTTTTTTGCAAAAGCGGTCCATGACTCTGTTTCTGAAGGGTGTACCGTTGTCCGTTACGATATACCATGGAACTCCATATCTGTATATGATTTGAGTTCGAATGAAGTCGGCGACGGTGGTGGCTTTGACCTCTCGGTAGGCTGCAGCTTCAGCCCATTTGGAGAAGTAATCGGTGGCAGCCAAGATGTATTGCCGGTCGGTGTCGGATTTGGGAGTGATAGGGCCGATGATATCCATACCCCAGGCTTCGAATGGCCAGGAAGCGACCGTTGGGTGAAGCGGCACCGGTGGTTGATGTATGTAATCGGCATGAAGTTGGCATGGTTTGCAGGTTCGAGCCATTTCGATGGCGTCCCTGAGCATAGTTGGCCAATAGTAGCCGAGTCTTTTGACTTGTAGGTGGAGCTTTGGGCCAGCTTGATGTGCGCCGCAGATCCCACCATGTGTTTCTTTCAGCACTTGCAGTCCTTCTTCTTTTGAAAGACAACGAAGGAGCAGACCTTCGTACGACCTTCGGTAGAGTATGTCGTTGATGAAAACGTACCGAGGGGCTGTCCGACGAATTTGGACTCGCTCTCGTAGGTCGACTGGGAGTGTACTGTGACGAAGGAAGTTGATGATAGGCTTGCGCCAGTCCTCGGTCTGGTTTTGGGTAGCCGAGATAGGGAGAGATTCTTCTGTCTCCTCTGTTTGCTCTTCTTCTTTTTCTTCCTCGAGTGGTGGAGGGATGACCCATCGTTCGCAAATGGGAACTTGGTTTGGCCGTTCCTCGAAGTGTGCTAAGCTGGCAGCAATGCCGGCTAATGCGTCGGCTGGCCCATTCTCGGAGCGAGGGACATAGTGGAGTGAAACTTCCGGGATTTGGGCCAGAAGTTCACCGGCATATCTCCAGAGGGGTTCGAGCTCGAGTTTCTTGACTTCGAACTCTCCTGACAATTGCTTGATGACCAAAGCCGAGTCACCGTAGATATTTAATTGCGGCAGTTGCATCTCGACCGCTATACCAAGGCCCAGGATGATGGCTTGATACTCTGCTTCATTGTTCGAACAAATCTGGGTGAGCACGAACGAATACGGCAGTAGATCCTTCTTCGGAGAGACGAAAAGGACTCCGACACCAGCTCCATTTCTTCGTGCGGCGCCATCAAAATACATCTCCCAAGGGGGAAGCACTTCGACCAGGAATATTTCTTCGTCTGGGAATTCCTCGGTTAACTCCCATTCGGCCGGTACCGGGTGGTCGGCCAAGAAATTAGCAAGAGCTTGACCTTTGATAGCTCTTTGCGGAACGAAGTTGATCTCAATTCAGAGAGAAGCAGCCCATTTTAACAATCGACCAGAGAATTGGTCGCGACATAATGTACTTCAACGGATCAGCTCAAAATGAGGTTTGTCGAATCGCCAGAGGTAGTGCGAAGCTTTTGAACTGCGAATATGAGAGCCGACAGGTCTTCTCAATCGGTGTATAGTTGAGCTCGGCGCCCACCAATGTTCGGCTAAGGTAGTAGAGAGAACGTTCTTTGTTGTCCTCATCACATTGAGCCAAAAGAGCTCCCACCGACTTCTCCTGTGCTGCGATGTATAGCAGCAGTGGTTTGTCGACGATCGGAGCTACGAGCACTGGTGGCTTGGTGAGATACGCCTTTATGTTGTTAAAGGCGTTCCGGCATGCATCGTCCCACTCGAATGGTGTACCCTTCTTCAGCAGACGGCTGAAAGGCTGGCATCTCCCGGCAAGGTTTGAGATGAAACGTCGAATGTACGCCAGGTGACCTTGGAAGCTTTTAAGCTCAGAGACGTTTCTGGGCTCCGGCATCTTTTGAATGGCATCGATTTTTGACTGGTCGATTTCAATTCCTCTGTGGTGGACGAGGAACCCCAAGAATTTGCCGGAGGTGACGCCGAAAGCACACTTCAACGGATTCATTTTGAGCTGAAACCGCCGCAGTCTCTCGAACACCCCGGTCGAAAGATGGTCGGCTCTCTGCTTTGTTTTCACCACCAAGTCGTCGACGTAGCATTCGACTCGCTTATGGAGGAAGTCATCGAAGATGTTTTGCATCGCTCATTGATATGTCGCGCCGGCATTTTTGAGTCTGAACGGCATAACTTTGTAGCAGAAGATGCCTTTGGGGGTGCGGAAAGCAGTGAGTTCTTCATCTTTTGGGTCCATCCGAATTTGGTTGTAGCCGTAGGACCCGTCCATAAAAGATAGAGCCTAGTGACCTATCGTCGCATCGACCATGAGCTCGGTAATTGGCAGAGGGAAGTCATCCTTCGGGCACGCTTTGTTCAGGTCGCAAAAGTCGACGCAAACTTCGAATTTGGCCAGTCTTCTTTTTTGGCGGGGCGATGTTTCGCGATCCAGGACGGTACTTCACCTCCCTGATAAAATTTGCCGCGATCAACTTGTCGACCTCCTTTTCGATTTCTGGCACCAGTTCTGGTCGGAACTGTCGTTGCGATTGCTTCACTGGTCGAACAGAGGGATGAACCGCCAATTTGTGAACTGCTACTAGCGGATCGAGGCCAGGCATCTCTGTGTAGTTCCAGGCAAAGATGTCGCGATATTCGCGGAGCAGCGCCATGTATTCGACCTCTTCATCGGCCGTCAGTGAAGCACTGAGGAATGTCGGCCTGGGGTCCTCTGCTGTGCCCAAGTCGACTTTCTTTAATTCATCGACGGTTGACTGGCCTCCTTCTTCGAATTCAGCCAGATCCTCCTTCAAAACAAATTCCTCATCATCTTGTTCGTCGTCGGTGACGGAGATGTGATTCACCATTACCGAGTCGTACGCGCGAGCTCGTGTGAGGGCTGCTTTGAAAGTATAGATGATGACTGGCCCGCAGTCTTTCTTTGGTCGACGTCGATTGATGGCAGCTTTTGTGTAAATAATCACCAGCCTCGAAGTATTCTGTTCCTCTGTTGGGATTTGGCCAACTGAGACTTGGTGCACGTCTGTCGATGATTTTTTGGTTATCTTTACCGGCTTCGTTTGGGCTGTATAGATCTTGATTGGTTTTGGCCTTTCATAGCCAAGGCCCAGGCGACCTTGACTGATGTGATGCCCTTCGTTCTTTAGCTTCTCCTGCTCTGGAGTGAAGACGGGTAAAGTCACAGGAGGCTTGGCTTGAATCTCGTCTTTTGTAAGATTGCCCCCTGCTCTGGCCATCAACCGGTAGGCATTCGGGTCGAAGCCTTCATTTGAGCGTGTGGACGACAACTGTTGTTGGTTTGGCAGCTGATTCACGATACTTCTTTCCTCTAATTTTGGTAGAGGAAGCGTGACTTTTTCTGGCAACGGGGTCGGCTGGATTTTGTTGCAGGCGACCAGGGGAGCCTCTCCTTTCTTCCTTTGCGACTGTGGAACGTATCGCAAGATGGGCATGTTGCGCCAATTTGGTGTAGGCGTGACTGTGGCCGATTTATGACTGTGTACTGGCTGTTGTGGAGATACGACTTGCGTCGTGGTCTGTTTGGGAGATGCAACTTGCGTCGAAGTCGTGGTTTGGCTGATCATGACGACGTTTTGAGTGTTGCATCTTGCACCGGTTGTTTGGACGATGCAACTTGCGTCGGGGTACCTTTGGCGTTCGCTGCTGGGTTCGACCAAGGTGACAATTTGACTGTCAGTCTGGTCGTCAGATAGAATTTAGCATCTGCGAACGACGCCTCTGCTTCTGTGAATGGGCTTTCGTCGGCTTACACCGTTTTCTGCTCGCCGTTTTCCCAATACTTGAAGCATTGGTGCAGAGTGGATGGTACGACTCCGTTCGAATGAAGACATGGTCGACCCAGGAGCAAATTGTAGGACGTCCTAGAGTCGATGACTTGGAGAGGAGTGTTGGCTACCATATCCCCGATGTGCAGCTTCAGGTTCGTCATGCCGAGCGTTCTTTGGCCCTCCTGGTTGAAACCTTGAATGAGGAGAGAACTTGGAGAGAGGTCGCCAGCAGAGAGACCAATGTTCTTCATCGTACGAATAGGCAGAACGTTGACTGCGGATCCACAGTCGATGAGGATACGGTTGATTTTGTGGTCTCTGATGTAGCCGGAGACGAACAACGGTCTGTTGTGATTCGTCGTCCCCAGTTGTGCGTCTTCCTCTCTGAACGTAATGCACGGTGGGCATGTGACGGTCAGAACTTCTTCCGACTTCGCGAGATGCGCTTTGGTATAAGCATCTTCCTCTTCTTTTCGAAAAGGAGGGGTTAACCCGACTTTTGGCAGGTCGTGCTTTCTCATCAGCAGCGTCTCGAGCTCAGCTTTGAGTTCCTCTGGTTTGTCGAAGACTCGGATTAAGGCCTGTCTAGACCTGATGTCCAAATCGAGATCATCTTCTATTTTATTGAGATGTGAGATTTGTTTGAGCGACGTCTCGAGGTCGTCGCATTCGACGACAGGTCTTTTGCCCTTCTCTTTTGTTGCTGTTGTTTGCTCGGGAGGAGCTGTTGAGCAGGTCGCCACCATTGCAGGCGGCGAGAAGAACTCCTTCGGGAAGAACTCCGCCAATGTGACGGGTCTTCTTTTCTTTTTGTTTGCCCCCTGGACGTCAGTCTTGGGAGCTTTTCTTTGGCGTTTTGCGGCTCTTTTGTTTGGCCGCTTTGCCTTTGTTTTGGTGGTCGCCGGTGCCGGTTCGATTTCTCGAATAGTCTTCTTTCTCCGGGTGACCAAGATCCACCCCTCTGCGTCGGCTGCAGCTTGTTCACGGGGTGCCGGTTTTGGTGCGACCTTAGCCGGTGGTCGTCTGTTGTGATGAGGTCGGCTGGAGGAACCGGGCTTTGGTCGGTACTCCTTCTTCGTGGCCTGCTTCTTGTTTGGCCGAGTTAGCTGGTTCGGCTCAGATCGGATGGAGATGGCATATGAGGAAGCTGTGTTTTGAGCTCCTTCGATTTCAATACGGCCTTGCGCCGCCAGCTCCATGATACGGTCCTTCAAGACGAAGCATTTCTCCATCGAGTGCCCAACCAGTCGATGGTATTTACAAAAATTGGGATCTTTGCTTTTGGATTGGTCGCCAGGTCTTTTGATTTCTGGCAGCCTCAGTAGTTGATTGTCCAGCAGCTGATCGAGCATGATGGGAACGTCGATGTCGGCAAAGGGATATATCTTTGCCTGTCGTTCTTCCAGTGTCAGCTTCTTGAAACCTCCCATCAATTGTCGTGGGAGGTAAGTCTGCTTGACCTTACTGCCGACCTTGATTGGCTCGACAGTATTTGTCACGAAAGAGGATTTTGATTTCTTTTTCGTTTCTTTGGATGCAGTCGCAACAGGTGCCTTCCCCTTTTTGCGGTCGGCGGAAGAGGATCCTTCTTCTCCTCGTTCTTCTATCAAGTTTTCCATATTGTGAGCTTCTGTTGCGAGCTCCTGGAAATCTTTCGGCCTTCGGCTCTGTATGTAGCAGAGGAGGTTCCATCGCATTCCCCTCAAGCACATTTCTATTTCGGCTTCGAGCGATAGATTCGAGCTTTCTTTGCAATTGAGGCTCAGGTTCCTCCATCGGTTGATGTAGTCGACCACTTTTTCGCCCTTCTTCTGTTTTTTTAGATTGGCGATCTCGACTAGTGTTACAATGCGCCGAAAATCTTGTAGAATCGACCGAGGAATTCGCTCTCCGGTTGCTCCCAACTGTCAATAGATTCTTGAGGCAGCTCGATGTACCAATCGAAGGCATTTCCCTTCAGCGATCGGCGAATCGCTTGACCAACAAGTCGCCCGTCTGTGCGGCGTTGTTGCAGGTTTCGATGAAATGTGCGACATGCTGCTTTGGGTGGCCGTCGCCGTTAAATTGTTGAAACTTGGGAGGGTGATAGCCGATCGGCATTGGGATGTTCTGGATCCTCTGTGTGTATGGTCTCTTGTAGGCGACTGATTTGTGGTCGCCAGCGCTGTTTCGTACTGCACGGTTGACGAGCTCTGTGATGGCGTCAAGTGTGAGAGCAGACGGATCGACTTCGGGTCGACCTCTGCGGATGGCCACTGGAGCGACGGGCGGCAGCTCGTCGTCAAAGGAGAGGTTTTCTTGCGGCAGCTCGGCTGAGGCACTGGTAGTCGGCTGATTTCGATCGACTTCTTGAGAGACGTCACCGGTGTTATTGGTAGTTGTGCCCATTTCGAGCCGTTCAAACAACTTCGCAATTTGATCATTGTGAACTGCTAGTTGAGCATCACGGGCTGCAAGCTGCGCATCTTTTATGCGCAGCTGTTCGCTTTGCTCCTTTATTGCAGCCTGCATCTTGGCAAGCTGTTCTTCAATGGTCTTGGCCGAAGTAGTCATTGCGGCCATCTTGACGGTTTGCGTCGGAGTAATTGCTCTTGACGCGGCTTGGAGATATGAAGCCTTCGTCGGTGACTTCATTGGAGAGGTGGTTGTTGTGGGGGACCAGTCAGAAGGACCAGTCGCAGGTTGATTGCGGAAGGTGGCTCTGGGCGACGACTGGCTCGTACTGACAGCCGGCGGTGAGAATCGGCAAGATGGAATGGGCGATGTGGCAGCAGGAGAAATCGCTGGTGTTTGTCGGCGAGGTGAACGGACAGGTGGTGGACCAGCTGCTGCGTTGAGTGCGGCCAGGAGGTCATGTGAGACCAGCATAACCGGCGAGTTGTCGGTTGCCGATGTTCTCTCCAGGAGGGAAGCCGCACGAGTGTGTTCTGGTCGCAGGGAGAGAGAGATGCCCCCGCTTTGCTCGTATTGCTGTACCAAGGTGGGAACAATAGAGCTTCTCCGTGATTCGGCGGGCGCATCGCGTCGGGCTGGCGGGGCGGGGCGAGGAGGTGAAGCGACGACAGCCAGATATGTTGGCTTGGCCATCGCCGGCATCAGTTTGGTGGAGGATGCGGCGGGTTTAGTTGAGGCCGCGGTAGCCGGAGGAACGAACACGGCCGTCGGGCGACGGGTGTCGCGCATGAAAGGAGCTTGTCCAATGGACAAACTTCTGGCCAGAGCCCTTGTAAACGGGCGTGTGGCATGTGGAGGAGACGTTGGAGCGCGGAGGTTGGCCGGAGATGCAGCTGCTGGTCCGCGAGCTCCGGTGGTTGAGCTTGCAGTCGCAGCGGGGCGCGGTTGAGCAGAACTCGAGGAGGCAGTCTGTTTGCCTCCGTTGTTGTTGTTGTTGTTGTTGCCATTGTTGGCATTGCTGGCCATGGCTGAGGTTGAGGATTTTTTTTTTGGTTGGACGGAGAAGGAGATGAGAGGTAGGAAAGGTCCCACCGGGTATGCCAAATCTGTTTCACCGAAAACCCGCCGGTCCGCGTAGAGGCGCGACTGAGAGAAGTTTTCAATTACTTTAGAATAAATTTGTTACAGGGTGTGTTGTAAATATCAAGGAATGCGAGTTCACTCTCCTAGGCTTCCTCTGATTCGATCTCCGTGTGAATTTGGTGAAGTTTTGGCTCCTGCGAGGTCGCCGTCAAGACTTCGAGTTACAGAAACGGGTGTACACGATCTGGTGTGGCTTTTGTCGGTCGGACAGAAGTATTTGTGTTCCGTGTGTTTCGACTTGTGACGATGCCGGCGACGGTGTAGAATTGCTTCTGGTCGAGCTGTAGAACGACGAACTGCAGATGTTGAACTTCTTTGTGATGAAAGAACCTCTGTGCGTGAGGAACTCTTCTCGGTGAAGGGAGTTTTGGACCTTCGATTTGGGAACGAGAGAGTTTCTGCACTGATGTTAAGAGAGTCTTTCCAATGTGATTTCTCCAACCGTAGGGATGAAAGTTTTTCCAACCACTTGAACAGAATGCTTCTGGCCTTTTGTAGCCTGTCTGTGAGAGACGTTGCCTATGAAAGGGGATCACGATCCCCTTTCTGCTCGTGAAGTTGAGGGAAAAGAGGGGAGGGGGGAGACCAGGAGTTCCCCGTTGAGATCCCTTAAATGAGGATCGCAACATCTTTCTAGAGATCTTTTCGTTTGAATTGGCTGACTGTATGCTGACTCATGCTGACGTGGCGATGACTCACCGAGTTGTTGCTGACTAGACGATGATTCACTGAGTCTATGCTGCGGCGAGATGACTCACCGTGTTAACAACGCGACGAAACGGGATCCTGGCGGTGGGCTGCGTCGAATTACTTCGAGAATTGTCGCGGCCTGTCCACGAACTTTGTTTACTGGGTCGTTGGACTCCTGGATCTGTCGAATGTGGGCCATGCACATTTTGGTGCATACAAATATTAAAATAATATAAAATTTTGAATAAGAGACAAAAAAATCCACATTTTTACCTTCTCGGGAGATATAAATCCTTTGTTTTTATTCGGAAAATTTACCACCAATTGTTCAATTTAGTGAAAATAAGTAAAATTTCCTTTTTTTTCTTAGTGAAATTAATTTGTTTAAATTTTTGTACCTAAGTTTACAATTGTTTTTAATTATGTACCAGGTATATAAGTTTGGATCTTGGTGTGTAATTGAGGTTTAATAATTATTTTTAGGTGTCTAATTGTGTATAAAATTACACCTATATGTATAATTATGATCAATTTTTGTGCTTAGATGTATAATTATGTTAATTTTATATGTGATGGTGTCATTATATATGTTTTTGCAGTATGGGTGTTAGGAAGATATCAAAGTAAACCCGGTATGGATCATTGGAGAGTTGCCAAGAAAGTCTTTCATTATCTTTAAGGGACAAAGTCTTATATGCTTACTTATTGTTGGTCCAACAACTTGGAAGTTGTTGTATACTAAGACTCAAATATCACTGGTTGTGTTGAATCTCGAAAGTTGACATTAAGATACATGTTCCTACTTTCAAATGGAGTTGTATCTTGGAAGAGTGCAAAACAGACTTTAGTTGCTATGTCTACCATGAAATGTGAGTTTGCTGCATGTTTTGAGGCTACACTAGAGAGCATTTGGTTAAAGAAATTTATTTTTGGTCTACGACTAGTTGTTTCTATCGATAGACCATTAAGGATTTATTGTGACAATTCAGGGGCAGTGTTCGGCTAATAATAAAAAGAGTCCAAGTCAAAGTAAACACATCGAGATCAAGTACTTGGCCATTAAATAGCGCATTTTTTCTAAAGAAGTGCAATTGAATACATCCGCACCGAAGATATAGTTGCTTATCCATTGACTAGTTCATTCAAGGATCATGTTATGCGCATGGGAATTTATTTTGATTTGTCACATGATGTTATGTAATTTTATGCTTCACTTACGCCAAGAAATTCTTGATTTCAGTTTGTCAACTCTTTCATGGTTTGTTTACATTTTCATTAATGAGATTGACAAATATTTAAGTTGACTATGAATAAGCATTGAGGCTTATTCATACTGTTTCAAACAATTCACGGTAATACATATTTGGTACCAGAAGAACATACCGTTATGATTCCTGTAGTTTGTTTTCATCGATTGTAGATTTTGGTTGCACATTAGTGTATCAATTCGGACTAAGTGGGAGATTGTAATTATATAACATCATGGTGTAACCATTACACTTGTTTATGGTGTAACCGTTACATAAGTTTATGGTAAAACAGTTACACATGTTTATAGTCTTCATTTAGTTGTGTTAATGATCTTTAAAGTGGAGTCCTGGTTTATGTGAGTATCAATTTATTTTTCACTACTGGCCATTTTAGTTTTTTTAGAGAGAAACCAAAAATTCCCTTTGTTCAAAGGCTTGGTATGGTTGCAGGTATGTTTTCCGTTCTATTAAATTTAAGTTTTATGATGGCATGTAATGAAACTGTGGCTTTGACTTTTTACATACGTTTGATAATGAATTCTACAAGAACTAAGAGGACGATTATGAGAGTTGACGCAGCGAAAAGGAAGGTAGAGACGGCTACTCTTAAGACAATGTCTTTTTCCTTTTTATTTCTTAATTTTTGTGGATTTCATGCTTTTGAAGGTAGTTTTCGACGGCACATTTAGGATTTCTTTCAGAGCTTTTGGATTCATGTATTTTGTGCGATACCACAGGTTGGTTGCAGAGGTAATCCACATTCGAGGCACCTCTGTGTCAAATTTTTGTTCAGCTGAACTCTTCATGAGAACTATTGCTAACAGGTAACAAATCGAAACGTTTAATCTTTTCTCTTCGTTTGTACAAAACCATGGGTTCTTAATCTTCTCTCTTACCCAAAAACTGAATCTCCCCGGATTGTTCACAATTAGAAACTAATTTCAAACACAAGTACTTTGTTGTTTAATTTGATCGAGATAAAGCATTTCCATCTCTAGTTCTACAGCTCGTCAATTATTCCATTATTTATAATTTTTGCTGCTATCACGTCTGTGATTCAAAAGGCCCTACTGGAACGAAAGGGTTCGCAACAAGTAGGGGTGTAAACGGGTAATAAACGAAACGGGTAAGGGGTATTCCGTTACCCGTTTCACTTACCATACCCGGTATTCCGTTACCCGTTTCGCCCGAATAACAATTAGCTATTCCGGCACCCGAGTCTTTTACCCGATTACCCGCGGGTAACCGGGTAATCGGGTAAATAAAAGGATAAAGATATAAAGTTAATGTATTAAGGTATAAAGTTTTAAATATTTACCAAATTACCAAGAAAAAGTTACTTCGGTTCATGTATCAAACAAATAAGGGCATAAAGTTTTATATATTTACCAAATTACCAAAGAAAATAACTTCGGTTAATGTTTCAAACAAATAAGGGCATAAAGTTTAAAATATTTACCAAATTACCAAGTGTAAGTAAACCAATAAAGGCATAAAGTTTTAAATATTTACCAAATTACCAAGAAAAAATAACTTAGTTAATATATCAAATAAAGAAGGGCATAAAGTTTTAAATAATTACCAAATTACTATCCGGGTAATCGGGTAACCGGGTAAGGAATACCCATTATCCATATCCGTTTCATTTAAAAGTCGGGTAATCGGGTAATTTTTTAATCGGGTAATCGGGTAATCGAAATACAATAAGTTTATACCTTATCCATCCGATTACCTTTCGGGTAAGCGGGTAATCGGGTAATCGGGTAAAACTGTCACCCCTAGCAACAAGAACGAAAACAGATGCCTCAAACAAACAAAGAACGAAAACAGATTCATCTCAGGCGCGAAGAAAGACAAAATACCCCATCCGCCCAAATCAAGTTAGTGTCCTGGTGTGAGACTATCACACACACATGCACGTGCGTTTGGTCACACCCAGGCATGGGCCCACATATGTAGATTTTGAGTGTGGGCCCACCTATGTTGCTAGCTCCATATAGATTTAGATCAAAACCGTTGATTGAGACATTTATTGATTACCCCATTAAAGTAGCACTAAATCAACTCAAAACCAAAATAATCAATACAATTAAAATTAACCCAATTAAAATCAAGCTGATTCAAAATTATTCATTTTTTATCTAAAATTATTTTACAAGGGTGATTTAATAACGGACTATTACATAGATGGGGGTGCTTTTATTCCCGGGACTAAAGATAAGCAAACTGGCATAACAATCAAAAGAAGTGTGAAACGTTAACACTCGACAGATTGCGAATGAAGGGTGTGGGGTGCATGGTTTCCTCTCATTAATTAATCAACTCAAGGCACACCCATGAGCATAAGGGCGATGGCTACAATGATCCTATGAAAGTTTAATAGGTAAATGATTCCTTTCCGCCACAGGATTCCCTTGAGGCCGATCACCCATGCAGAACTCACAGGTCTGCACTTCAGCCCCCGTAGCTGAGCTTCCTGATGCATCCCTTGATAATCTTTTTTACTAGTAAACTCAGTAAAGATCTATAGTTAGTTCAAAAGGAAATAAACAGTTAAGAGTGAATGTTAGCAAAGTTATACTTGACAAATAATATAATAGGACACAACATTTTGGACATAATAACCTAGAGCAGATATCTAGCGGAAAACACAACTGAAACCCCCAACTGATTAATTACATGAATTCGCTTTAGATAAAAAATACACTCGCATAAGTTGAAAAATAGTGTCTGCAAAATTTGTACAATGGTATATGCAGCTGTTAAATTCCATCTTTAAATGAGTTCTAAAATAACAAAATCTGAAAGAAATCTTTATAGGATAGCAGCAATTGTCAAAACAGAATGCATAAGATCTGCTCAGTTGAAGTACAGCTAAAAGGCAAGTGGTAATGGTCTTCCACGTGGCACTCAAAAGTTACATGAACCATAAGGCAAAAATTTTGCACTTGATCATGCTGAATTTACCTATCCAAGTGGCATCTTTCATGGGGTTCAGTCACATCTAACCAACAATCATAAACTTATTATCGATTGATCACCAGTTCAATTTAACACGGATAACCATTTTCCTGCCAACCACAACTCATTGATATATTTGTGCTTGAAGATATGCTGTCAAGCAACCCGCAACCCAACAACAAAAATGAAAGAAAAAAGGAATGAGTCTACTGAATCTAAGCCACTAAACTTATCAGGTCAAGAGTCCTTCGACAACCAAGATTTGAGCCTTTGAAGTAAAAACCATCAAGAATCCCCAACTCTCATAAGTGACTAAGAATCAGACTTGCCTCCGCTAAATCATTGCCCCTGTCCTCCACATATGAGTTACACATCGACCAGTGATTTTCTTCTTCTCTTTTAACAAATAATACATACAGCACCATCACAACAAGATTATCGGACTAACAGTCGTCCTTTTTGCTTTTGTGACAAGTGTAAACTTCAGAGAGCAACTAACAGCGAATTTCCAAATGAAAAACTATCAAAGAAACAGATAACAATCGTAAGCCAGATGACAATTGACGGAGCAACTGCTTACATTTGGGGGCTCCAATTCCACAAATTTCAAACATTTAACATCTATTTTATTACTTGAAGAGTACCTTCAATTCATTCCACAAATTTCCTGGAGGAGTTTCAGAGAGTTGGAGAAAAAAAAATGGGAAACAATTGCATAAAGAGAGAGAAGAAGTACCAGAAGTCCAATAGGTAACGTAAAGCGTTGAAAAAGCAGGTGAATATTTTCCATTTCCAAATTTGAGAGTTCGAGAATAGTAACAAGGAGCATGGACTTATGGCGGGGAGGCCATTTAAACGAGACGTTCGAGGCCAAAAAAGGCGATTTCTCCTCGAATTTCATTAAGATATTATCGTATCGTTGAAGCTTATCATCATCGTCGTCGTTGTCGTTGTCGTCATCCGGACCATTCCCTGCAATTCCATGATCCCCGCCCGCTTCGAAAGGAAGAATAAAACAAAGGCGCGAGAGACGAGGCGCGTCTTCTTTCATGAAGGAGAGAGAAAGGGAGCTGCTGAGAGAGGGGGCCGCCGAGAGAGAGGGGGCCGCCGAGAGAGAGGGGGCCGCCGAGAGAGAGGAGCTACCGAGAGAGAGGGGACTGCCGAGAGAGGGGGTTGCCGAGAGAGCATTGCCGAGAGCAAAGTGTATGAGAGAGTTAAAGAAATTTTTAGACCTAGCTGGTTTTGGTTCTCAATTGAACCATTTAATGTTACTGGACCGGTTCTCTATTACTGGGTTGAAAAGGGGTAAAAATGTTTGAAATATATCATTCGATCAAAATCAAGATTGTATATAGGATCCGTAAAAGATCCCTTACAATATCATCTAAAAGCTTATCGTAAAATTGAAGACACAAATTGTAACAACCCTTTTCCGGATCTTTTGCACAAAAAGTCTTGAGCATTGCATAAGTTTCCATCGCATATCTCCTCTCTATATCGAAAGTGATGTAGCCCAGGTCCGTGAGATTGGCATTCGTTGTTCGTCCGTCACCAACCAACTCTTGAATACAAAAAAAATAAAGCATGTAATCACGGCCAGCGCGTTGACAGACCTTCACAATACCTTTGGTTATATGTGTGTTTACCCGTGCCGTCACGAAAGAACACCCATGGAGGAAGAGGAGAAAGGGATAGACACGGCAAACGAAAGCCAAATTATAACCTGGTGCTCTTGCCATCTTCTTCTTTCTCTGGTAAACCATACGCATGAATACTAAAACTTCTACTGGGTGTATGTATATATGTATATGGTCGGGCAAGCCACACCCTTGAAGAGAAACCGATGCAAAAAGGACAATCGTCCAGCGAGACGGTTTGTGGCGACCGACATTGTCAGAGGCCATATACCGAGAGGGCTTTGGCCACTGTCTACCAGTCGCCATAAATTAGAAATGTGGCCACTGGCTGGCCAGTGGCCACAAATTCGATCTATAACTACTGGCAAGCCAGTGGCCACAAATCTAATATGTAGCTACTGGCTGGCGAGTCGCCACAAATCCTATATGTAGCCACTGGCTGGCCAATTGCCACAAATCCTATATGTGGCCACTGGCTAGCCAGTAGCCAGAAATCTAATGAGACCAGTAGTCACAAATCCTATAAATAATGATTTTTTTTACTATTATTTGAATAAAAATAGAAAGAAACTATTTGTATTTAAAATGAAGTTTATAAAGTGTTAACAACTACAGATTCAACCACATTTTCATAACTACATTAAAAAAAAACTCATAGTATTCAAAAAATATAAATTCCCCCTCCCCCTCCTATCTTCATTTAATTAATACCACTGCCTGCATTAATCGATCTCTCCCCATTTGGAGAAGACGAGTTGTACGAGCTTCCAATAGGACATCCAATGTATACTCACTACAGATGTTGTGCAGGTCTGATCCCACTATTTTTTCTCCTGTTATCTCACAAACCTACCAAAACAACAAAAACAGATATTAGGTTCCATGAACAAAATAAACATGAGCAAGAATTTGTTAGTGACATTATTTGTCTTAGAGCAGTACCAGATCATCTATCAGCTTCTCTCTGTCTTCATGTGTTAGATCAAGATGATCGTTGAACTCTAGAAGATGCTGTAAAGATGAGCATGAAACTTCTCATTAAGAGAATAGTATAACTAGAGCATCTATCAAAATACAAATATACCTTTTCTCTGTAACCTTCATATATGCTTAAAGTGAGCACGGGAGGCACCTGTATGCTTGCATCTGTGCACCCAAGGTGAATCTTAGTAAATTTCAGGACACTGAATATCAATTGTGTTACTATACCAGAAACAACAACACCTCAGATGAGTCCAGCTTCTTAAATTGCTTCCGCTAACTCACCTTGACACCACGGCTCTGAGTGATTATAAAGATCATTTGGCCACATGAGTCTATTTTCCTGTATTGGATCCTTGAACTCTATGACTTGTACGGACTCCAGTTTCCTTTTTTTTCATTTGACATACTTGCGAGAGGACCACTCCCAACAGATTTACTTTCTATTAGAAAATCAAAAAGAAAAAACTAACTGCTCATTGTATGTGATAATTAATAAAATTTAAGAACCTTGACAATTTTATTAGATGACCCAGTCAAAAAGGTTGTCTTACTGTTTGAAAAGTGCAACACAGGTAATTTGCTTCTTGTGTGCTTTCACCTCCCAAGCATACTTGCCTGTTTGGCCTTCGATATCCCATCCACAATCTGAAATATGTTAAACAGGACCTTTTCGCATTATGAACAGTGTATGCAATCAACTACCTAATTGGCTAATATGTTTATTGTTTAACCATACAAATTTAGAGTGGAAGAGGCATTTGCTACACACGGATTTCAAAGGTATTTACTGGCATCACATAGATCAACTATAAAGAGAAGCAAATATAGGTGTTTTAGTTCATAATAACTTCATGAGAAAAACACAAGAACATTCAGGTGCACATTAGGTTAGTACCTTCAAGAGTCATGTCCTTTGATTCAATCTGTTGTCAAAATTCAGCAACTCGATCAAGCTTTCTCATTCACAGAAAGAAATACAAAATTAGCAAGGAATATAAATGATAAACACATAAAACATATTCCCTTTTTCAATCTTTTCTGTATCAGTAGCATTTCAATTCTTCAATAAAACTTAATGGAAACACTAGTAAAACACCAGGGCCGGAGGTTGGGGGGAGGGGAAATGAGGGCCGGGGGGGGAGGGATATGAGGGCCGGGGGGGGGGGGAAAATGAGGGTCTGGGAGGGGAAATGAGGGAAATGGAACCAATGGAAAAACCAAAATGAGGAAAACAAAAATGGGGAGGAAAACAGGGGTCCAAAGAACCCCAAATGGAAAAAAAAAGATAAAGTGAGAGGGAACCCAAATGGGAAAACCCAAAAAGAAGGAAAATCCGGAACCCAAAATGGAGGAAAGAACCCAAATCCCAACGAGGAACCCAAATCAGGGGAACCCAAAGGGGGAAGGAACCCAAAGGTTTCTGGAGGGGAACCCAAATGTCGGGGGGGGGGGAAACCAGGGGAGGGGAGGAGGGGGGGGGGGAAATCAGGGGGGGGGAGGGGAAATCAGGGCGGGGGGGGGGGGGAAATTAGGGAAGTATTTAATTAAAAAAAAAAAACTAAAAGGAGAAATTTTTTTATAATAAATATATAATTAGTTTTACCTTATTTTACCTTATTACATAATTAAAATGATCGTCAATGGCAACTAATTACCAGTTGTTAAAATGTGCGGCGACTCATAATTAGTTGTCATTAAGTTAGTTAGTGGTGACCGTTGCCAGTAGTGATAAATAAGCATTTGTGGTAACCAGTAATCAATTGTCATAAGTTCGTTAATGCTGACTGGTTACCAGTAGTTATATAGAAAAATTTGTGACGACCGGTAAGGGTGGCAGTTTTACCCGATTACCCGATTACCCGATTACCCGATTACTCGATTACCCAAATGGTAATCGGATAGATAAGGAATAAACTTATTGTATTTCGATTACCCGATTACCCGATTAAAAAATTACCCAATTACCCGATTAAAAAATTACCCGACTACCCGATTAAAAATTACCCGATTACCCGCCTTTTAATCGAAACGGATATGGATAATGGGTATTCCTTACCCGATTACCCAGATGTTAATTTGGTAAATATTTAAAATTTTATGCCTTTATTTGTGTGTGATATGTTTATGTGAGATTTTATATTTAGGTAAACTTAATGTGATTGATGTTATTTTTATATAATACATGTGGTGTACATTTATTTGAGTTATTTTTAGATAATTTTAAGAATTTGGATGTAGTTTTTATATGATTTTAATTTTAATGTTTTTTATAAATTTATAAAGGTAATATATTAATAAAATATTATTATACATTTATTTACCTGATTACCCGATTACCCGCGGGTAATCGGGATAGAAATTTGGGTGACAGAATAGCTAGTTTTTATTCGGGCGAAATGGGTAACGGAATACCGGGTAGGGTAAACGAAACGGGTAACGGAATAACCCTTACCCGTTTCGTTTATTACCCGTTTACACCCCTAACGACCGGTCATCGGTTGGTATAGACTTACTTATAGCGACTGATTATATAAACCAATAGCCATTCTTAAAAACAATCGTCAAAAGTCTTCTATTGCAACCAGTTATAGTAAACTGGTCGCCCAAACCTGGTTTTTTACTAGTGATTGTTCAAACTCTCATTTATTTTATTCTTAGACGGCAAACTCTCAGAAGTTTTTTTGGAATTAATTAAAAAAAAAATTGACACAAATGTCACTGTTCCAAATTTAATAGCCAAAATGTTATTTTTAACCTTTGACCAAGGTTGACCACCTTGGTCAAAGGCCACGTAGGCGACACGCTGGCCTGCAGGCGCCAGCGAGTCCCCGAATTTTTTTTAAAAAAACATTATATAGGCAGCATTTAAATGCCGCCTACAGAAAAAAAATTCAAACGAGGCAGCATTTCAAAGCCGCCTACGAAAAAACCCGAGTCGGCTTAAAAATGCCGCCTTTGGTAACGCAAACTACTAGAGGTAGCTTTGAAATGCCGCCACACGCAACACTTAGAGAAAAATTGGGGACCTCTGTAGAACGATTAAAATGCGCATGAGGCGGCATCGTGATGCCGCCTTTAAATCAATATTAAAGGCGGCATATAAAAGCCGCCTTCCATTTTATTATTGAAGGCGCCTTTATTAAATATTTTTCAAAATTTTTTTTTGTTTTCGCTTTGTTCTGTTTTCAACCTGTAATTACCTACTAACATTCATAATCCAAAATGATTGATTACACTACATAACTATAAAGTAATAACACACACATCTATCATGTAAAGTAAATGAAAAACTATATAAAATATAAGTAAGTATACAAATATGAATACATAAAAAATAATGAAAAAAAAAAATATAATTTACCAAAAGCTAATCATAAAGCAGAACTGGTCTCTGGTGCACCAATTGCCTTTTTCTGCCTTCTTGTATAAATCCTCCGAATGGGAGGGTGGCGGCTGGGCTCAGGCTCCGGGGGCTGCTCAAGGGGCTGGTCGGGCTCCGGGTCGAGTTCTGCTCAGGTGGAAGATCGGGCACCATAGGCTCTGGTACGGCTGGAACCTCGTCAGAATCCTCGACAGGAGTTGTCGTCTCAACTGTAGGGTGATGCCTTGCACGACGCGCCCGTGGTGCTCTATCTCTGGCTGGCTCGACCACATGACAAGGCTCACCAGCATGTGACACATCTCCGTCGACGATCGCTCCTTCCAAGAGTGGAAGACTGTGCAGGACCGACTGACAGTAGTGTCCAATCTCCATCAGGTATGGATCTGCTGACGATGGGTATAAGGCCTCTCTATAGTTGACGCGCTCAACCACGTTCCGCACACAACCCAACTGCGAAAGAAAAACGTAAGTTAAAAAATTTTAATAAAGAAATAGTCATTTCACAAAGTTAATGACATACCAATGCCTCCTCGGTATAACCTCTAGGATGGTATACCATGGCTGGCTCAGTCGGTGGAGGTGATATGAATCGTCGAGTAGCCCCCAAATACCACATCATATAGTCATTGGGAGCATGTCTGCGGGTGTGTGCCCGGTTGCCCGTAATAACAGACTCCGCCCGCGCCTCCCACCGATCGATGTAATCACGGTGGTATAGTGCCCAATCCTCCCTAGCTCGGCCTTTGCGAGAAATGCGAGTAACATGCTCGACATCCTCCGGTGGAGTCACCTGCTCAAAGTTATTAAATTAAACATTGAACCCTACAATAAATAGAAATTGAACTTGGGTGTTGCAATAATTACCTGCTCCAACCCGAATTGTAACATCACTCGATCAGGAACATGCAACTCGATGATCTTGAAGCAAATAAGAGGTGTCCTAGACAACCAGATACGTCTACCTTCAATGCAGATAGCAGGTAGATGCTTCATGAAATCGAGGTACGACTGCCATTTTACCTAAAAGAAAATACAATAATTATTAACGGGAACTTGCTATGGTATGAATTATCATCATTGTAGATTCGTAAAGTAACTTACCTGATAGCTCCACTGGTGGTCCAACTCTGTCCTGTATAGCACCAGGTTTCCACCAGGGTTTGTGGCATTCGTCCGTCGGACGTTCCACCTAAAATACCAATATAAGTTAGTTACACGATTTTACGGAAGTGTAAATAACGATTAAACTGTATAGGTACATACCTGGAACCTAAAGGGCCACCCTGCAGCGCCGGTTCCTCTAGGAGTGTCGGACGTCCAGTATGTAGACGTTCCCACGCCCACAGCTGCAAAAAATGAAAATTATATTGATAAGTCCTATTCCTTTAAGTTGAACAATTTTTTGAAAGAAGAATTTACCTACATAAGGGTGAGGCACCCAGCAATGCCGACAACTCCCGTGCGACACGCCTTCGCGAGCTCCCGGTAGAGGAAGGCCAGCATAGCAGCCCCCCAGCTGTACCTCCCGGCCGCCTCGAAGTCCTCGAATAGTGTCAGGTATGCCATGTGAACTCCTCGGGCACTACCATCTGAGAATATAGTCGCACCACAAGATGGAGGAGGTATGCGCGCGCATGCTGCTGTATCACCTCTTCGGGCGCATCGTCGGGACAGAACGAAAATTGGCCTCTGATCCATGATGGTGACAATCGACGCCCCTGAAAACTTCCAGGTGGAAGCTCGACCCCCAGAAGGACTCTGGCCAACTCCATCCAATCCCCCCGAGTCGACCCGGTCACAGCGTCTCCGTCGATACGTAGTCCCAAGAGGACTGCCACGTCCTCTAACGTGATCGTCATCTCATCGTTCGCAAGGTGGAAGGTGTTCGTCTCACTCCTCCATCTCTCTACCAATGTAGTAATCAGCGGTTTGTCCAATCTCAACCACTGGATTCTGTATAGTGCACTAAACCCCGCGGCCTCGATATACGGCATTCGTAATCGGCGTGCCCTCCACATATTTCGCATATCAAAGCTACCACAGGGTTTGATTGTTGCTGCAAACTTGCTACTTGTTTCTGGAGTGCTTCTAATTATGCTTGCATGGTGGTTGAGGATTCCAATTTGTAAACTCCAACAGCCTTCTTGCCTGATCGTTCCACCGGATATTGATACATATTGGCTGTAATTTCCTCTATTAGCTCAAGAACTTCTTCAGGAGTTTTCTTACTGATCGATCCACCCGATGCAACATCTATCATGCTTCTTGTGTTGATGTTTAATCCATTGTAAAAAATCTCAATCAGCCTCCAGAGTTCTATTTTGTGATTTAGGCATCTTTTGAGCAACCCATTGAATCTCTCCCACGCTTCTGAAAGATGTTCTTCTGATTCCTGCACAAATTGAGAAATTTCATTTCTTAGTTAATGGTCTTTGCTGGTGGAAAATACTTACCGAGAAATTTTTTCAGCAAATTTTCCCAAGTAACAATGGAACTGGTTGGTAGAGTGTTCAACCATGTCTTAGCTCGTCCAGCCAAGGTGAACTTGAAAAGCCTTAATCTGATTGCATCATCTGACACACCATTAATCATAAAAGTAGCACACAAATCCAAAAATCTTTCAAGATGTTCATTAGGATCTTCATGAGCTAACCCACTAAACTGATAATGATTTTGAAGCATAGCAATAATCTGAGGTTTAATATCAAAATTATTAGCTTGAATAGTGGGAGTGATAATACTTGTCCTGTTTGTATTTGGGCTTGGTGTGACATAATCCTCCATGGTTCTCCTTGGAATTGATGTTTGTTCTTCATTAATGCCTTCTAAGTTCTCCATGTCTTCTTGATCTTTAGGGAAGTTCTGGTTATGATTTTCCTTCAGCTTTTGCCTCAAAGTTCTTTCTCGTTCAGGATCAATCTCTTGGGATGGTTCCACTCGAGATCTGGTCATGAACCTCCTACAATAAAAAAAAAACAAAAACTCAAAGCTCAAATTTTTAAAACTTTAAGCAATTACTACTAGAAACTATGGTCCCTGGCAACGACACCAAAAATTTGATGTGATCCCAGCTAATCACAAGAAGAGGACTAATCATTGTAATATAGACTTAGGTTAAGTCCGAATATCATCCCACAAGGACCATGCCAGTAGCCACTTTCTGAATAAAAATTTAAAGTTTGAGTATCCTGATTGAAAAACAACAATTTAAACTAAACAACTACTCGAATCTAGTTGAGAGAGAGCTTTGGAGGAATTTCCGTAAGGAGAAAAGACGTTGGGAATCCAATTCCCTCCCTAGGCATTTCTAAGATTGAATGGAAGTTGAGTTTTTGGAATTCAATTTTTTACGAGCTTATAAAACCCATGGTTACTTCCGCATTGGCATCACCTTCTATCTCCTAGACTAAACCAGCTGGCATGATCAACTCTACTTGATAGCATAAATATAAAGCTCAGTGACCCTACCTATGGTCGGGAATCAGGTCTTATGTCATAGATAAAAGAATTAAATCAAAAGGGTATTACATTATGGTCGAGGATTAACCCTAAGATTAGTTGACCTACCTAGTGTATGAACTCAAAAAGAACATGTATATCCTATCAAACATATTTTACCTTTAGTTTAACTTCACCTTATAACCAGTACATCGTAAGACAACAAGTATGAATAAAGGAATTAACAGCTTAAGAATGCTCATTCATACACCAAATTGAAGACCAACTAAAGCATAATGTATTAATCTCATTACATGCCTAGGGCGTCCTGGACTCCCAACTAAAAACAACTATTCTATGCTGAAAGTGTAAACACACATCAAGGTTTCAAGAACAACCATAAAAAAAAAATAACTAACTCCCTTGGATGACTGCTCCTAGTCACCCTCGCTCCTTGGCTGAAATCTCCACCTTTCTTCCTCAATGCTCCAGGAGGTCGTGCAATACTTCCTCTGGACTTTCTCTCCTCACAAAACTAAAGAACACAACAGGGAATTGAACTAAAATTTGATGCCTTACTCTCCTCCTCGGACCCCTATTTATAGTTGAACTTCTGTCCAGGCCTTGTAATTTGATCTCTGTCCAGGGGTCTAAAATATGCCTTTTCGACCTTAGAATTGGATGAAATTACATAAGAACCTTCCTTCCATGGTCCTTGCCTTGTGTACGAAATTAGAGTTCAATCTGAGTTAGGAAATTTGAGATATGATGCTGAGAAATTGGGTTGCTTCTACTGCCAATATCTGCACTGGGTCCACCACTTAGAAAGTAAAAAACTCTAGAAGCACGACTTTGATTGACCGGATTTTTCGTGGTATGATCTTCAATCTTCTTAGGAATCTTCAGTCCAAATTTGGGTTCAATTGAGAATCGGGAACTCCAGATATGATCTCTTCAAACTCGGATTTTTTCTTCTTTTCTTCTGCAGTTTTCTTATTTGTATTGAACTTCACTTCTTGGACATTCAAAACACCTAGGACTCAAGTCAATTCCCTTTAGAGTCTTCGTGGATACCTTCCTTAGGCACTTAGGACTTCTTTTTCCTAGCCAGAATCCCGAGATTTTCGTGTTGCTGAGTCATTGGCGCGGTCCTGCCGATGATGTGCCTGAAATTGGCGCGGTCGCGCCAGTTGAGCAAAATCCTTTCTAAGTCTGGAAATGACAACAAAATATGCGCCGTATTAGGAGACTTCATGGCACAGTACCGCCAGCTTTTGCTGTTTTTGTGGCGCAGTAGCGCCACTCAGAATTTTCGTTGGTCCCCAAAATGGCAACTCCTCTTGATGTATTTGGCGGCTCTTTGGCGCGTCAATGCCGTCTCTATGTGAGGTTGCGCCAGCTTCTTGGCGCGGTAGCGCCCTCTGAAGGTGCGGTCTCGCCACTTCACATTCCCCAACTGCTGTCTTTCATGTCCGTTAAGTTGTTGGGAATTTTTATCTTTTAATTTGAATTTTTGCCTATTTGCCCGATGCAGGCGCGCCATACATCTTTGTGGCTCATTTTTCCTTCAACTCCGAATCCAGATGTTCTTCTTGCACTGGGTATCTGAGGCACAGGACATGAATTTCAGTCATATTTGTTATTTTTATACTCAGAATTGACCCAAAATTAGATTTTCCAATCAATTTTCATGCCTAAAGATAGTGTCTTTCAGACCAATTCATGGATGAGTCAAGCACGTTGAACTCGATTATCACTTCATTCGAGAATGCATGACAAGTGGCCAACTTCAAGTGTGTTACATCTCAACTCAAGACCCAATTTTTTATATGTTTACGAAAGGTCTTAGTTGATCACAATACAACCGATTTCTCAGGAAGCTTCACGTTTCTTCGAAGCCGCTCAGCTCGAGAGGAAATGTTAAGGAAGTTTTCTCTATGAATCAAATTACTTAGTAGTTTAATATGATTGTGTTTCCTTTTGTGTTTTATATCAATTGTAATTAATGTAATCTAATCTAGGAAAGATTCCTAGCAGAGCTATGACTCTTGTCTATAAGTACTCGACTTTTGAAGTAATGTACAAGCTAATTACCAATCTTACAATTTGGTATACATGGTTAGGTACTTTAATTTGCTTAAATATACAATCTTCAGTTAAATAGATTGTACGTACTTGTAAGTGTGAGTGTAACCATTATTCTTTTCAAAGTATTAAATATGGAAAATTATACATGAAATAGAGGTTACATCTCTGCCAACCCCGACCGAAATGTCGACCCCATCCGATTATTTATTTTAGGATGGTTGAGGATCTCCTGGTGAGTTGACCCCCAAACCAAATTTGGGGAGCTCAAAATCTCTGTCAAAACCATGCATTTGCATGTAACATACTACAATACTTTTGGATATTAGTTTTAAAATATCCAAATGGGTTAAAAACCACAACAAATTAGTCGATGTTTTAACAATCAAACCTACTCATACTACTTGTTTAGTTATCTAGGATTAATACAGAAATAAATCAAACGAGAGGAATAATTAATATGAGTTAGACTACATGGTTAGGGAGCTACATGTACCTAGGCCTCAGTAGTCTATGACTTGTGTAGTCCCCGACATCACCATACTCACCATAATATATAGCCTCTTTTTTTTTTATATTTTTTTCGTTCTGTAATTCAGGATTGCACTTATCCGATATCCAATACGTATTGGTGACCTAAAAGTCCTATTTTATTTAATTTATTTACATTAGAAATTAGAATGATGTTTTTTTTTATAAAGAATCAGTGTTTTAAAAATTGAACGAAACCGGCCGGTTCGACCCGATTGAACGAGAACCAGAGGCCAATCCGGTTCTTATTAATTATATAAATGATTCAAATTTTTTATTAATTTTAAACTTTAGTATTTAATTTTAGTATGTTTACTAAATATTATTTTATTTTATTCTTAGTATTTTTTTTGTTACTAAATAGCTTTTATTGTTTCTAATTTTTTTAAATATGTTCAACTTAAATTAACTAAAAACTATTTTTATAGATTTGCATAGTCGATCATGATTTATTTATCCCCTTAAAAACATGAATAAAAAATAAAAATTTCTTTAATTATGTTTTTCCTGGGCCTAGTTTATAAAATATGAAGTTACCTTTTATCCTCGTATAAAAGCTAAAGGACCAAGTAGCTTAGAACTTGTTAATAGTTTAAATTAATCATCTCACAACAAACCCCACAACCCTATCTTATGAAGGCATGATCCAACAAACACATAAAATCTCTAGTTTTACTTTTAAATAATGTTATTATAAATCAAACTTTTGTGATTCATCTAAAAGAAAAAAGTTAGCCTTGTTGTACAACCTTATTGCACAGACTCATCACATTCGATCATACCTAATATTTGTTTGACCATCCTATATCATTTTGTTGCAACTCTCAACCCATGAATTTGTTCCTACCCCCTAATATTTCTCCTTTTCTTCAGGCTTGTATATTTCTTCAATATTTTTGTTCTCAAATCTCATATTTGTTTTGCCTCCTATTATTGCTGTGTTCATTTAATACGCAAGTTAAACATGATAAAAAAAGTAAGAAAAGATGGAGAACCCCATGAGCTCAACGATCCCCATGAGTCCCGAGCTCGCTCATCGCCTTTGGGAGGTTAGCAACAACTACAAACAAGGAGAGCAATCGATTCGTACTCCAGATAAGCATCAACAAATCCTTCCCCACAACCAGATCGATCCTTCCATACCATTGGGTCAAGGGGACCCTCCACACAAGAGTTTGCAAGCAAAGGAAGAATGGATTCGAGTCATGAGACGCAAATCAAAAATGAATTCCTACATAAATTCTAGGAGCCAGAAAGCCAACTAATGTTTCTTCGGCAAATCTGTCCTAACAATATCAGAAGGCGAGCAAAGAAACACACTTCATCTCCTACTGAAAACAAGTACGAAATTGTCCTTCATACTCTTGACATTTCATATATGTTGCACTTTTCTATCTCAATTGGAGAAATTTGCCTCCACCGAGACCCCATTTACATTGCAAAGCACAATTATATGGGGAAATTATAAATACTCTATGAGCATAGTAATGAAAAGGGAATGGGAATGCATGCTATCAAAAGTTAATGATACGAAAACATTGACTCGAATTTATATACCGCAACTTGACAGGGGAAAGGATGTTTGGTTTTCTTTCATCAAACCTATCCGTTATTTATGTCCTCGGTTGTGATAATTTTTCAATGCATCAACATCAATGGTCCTTGCTTCCGGTGAATAATCCCCAACGGCTACCAATAAATGCATCTTCCTCTCTATCGAACTCTGTTGTAGCCCCCCTTGACGCCACTTTTGAACAAAAAGAGGAATTGGCATCATGGATCAAGGAGAGATGGATGCTGCTGCAGGTTCAGAAATTGTCATACATGGGCATCCAACAAGAAGTGGTTCATTTACTTTCAATTGGAGGCAAAACTTAACCTCATCAGGGAAGCTTGGAGCCCGATATGTCAGTTTAGCATGTGGGCACTTGAATTGTGGAAACCACCAGCTTCAAGAAGGTTGAATCAGTGGATGACAATCTATGGTGTACCTATTCATCTTTGGGACCACTGCACTTTTGACCTTCCTTATAGCACGTCAATGGGGAACTCTGTATGAAATTGATAACAGAATACAACAGGCAGACAAAGTGGACAAGGGTAGAATACTTATAAATACTGAAGGAAAACACATAGGGGAAGGCTGGTGGCAATTATCAATGGTGGATTAACGTTTCATCTTCTACTACCGCTCAGATCCTCTTGAGTTTGACACCCTTCCACTGAGAACAGGGGAGGATGATAATAGGAGAAGAGGGCCAGCCGTGATCGTCTCGGTGCAGACTGACTGACCCTTGATCATTCCCTCTGAGAACTCAAATGGTTATCCACTAACTTCAAAATTTGAATGACCAGGAAAGTCTAATCAACCATTAAGGATCTCGGCCACAAAATCCAGCCAACAAGATGGTAGCGTAAACGGCAGAGTTTTTGACATTGATGAGAATGATCCAAGGGCATTAATTTACGATGGCAATGGTCAGGCTTTTGTGCAATTTTTCATAAGCTCAGAAGGAAATCTTGATGGAAATCCAAAAATTCCATCAAAAAGTCAAACGGACGCGCAGTCTCGAGAATTTGCACCTATTAAGGGCTCCTCAAAGGAAAGTCCAAGAGCTTTAACTCATCGTGAGGCCCTAGGAGGAATTGTATCCTTAAACACAAAGGAAATAATGACCCTTCAAGCTCAAACCAAACTCCCCTCCCTCCCTCACTCATGTCTAGAAGCAACCCCCCAAGCCCCATTTTGGGATACGATATCCTCCCACCGAATAGCTCGGGGGAGGATTCATCTGCTAGCTATCGCAGCATTTCACTTGATGAATTGGGTGAAAGGGAGCAGAGGAAGATTGAGCGAGAGACAAAGAAATTGAATCAGCTTCCAGTATGGTACATGGACCCGAGACTGAGACCTACAGAGGTAGAAGTTCTAGAAGCTGGGAAGGAGAGAAACTCGTGGAGTGGCAGGGAGTGGTCTTTTTCCTTCGCATACGCCCTCTACCAGAGAAAAGAGGAGTTACCCCCCAGCCTTTTTTACGACTATCACGTCATTCTCATGGAGCTTGTTTCAAAAAGGGTGAAATATTGCAATGAACAGGTGCGCTCCAGACTGCTGATAGCTGGTTAGGATTTGGCAGAAACTCCCCACGTGGTCCAGATTGAAAACTTCCTAAAAGAGTCTGAACCGGAGGTGCAGAAGGACAAAGAGTTCGAGGCAAGGCTTAAGGAGGTTGGGACTCCTATCAACGTCCGTACCCAAACTGACGAAGGGAAAAAGCAAGGTCATGAAACCCTGGCAAGTTACCACCAACAGCATGGCCAAGAAGAAGTAGGGCTCCCCCTTTCGGTTGTGAAGTACCAACCAGTCGATGCGTTTCTTGATGTTTTTTAGGAGCCTATGATGGCTATGGATTCTTTTGTAAGTGATAAATGTCTAAATGATGCTATTTTTAGGCCTCAATTGGAAATATAAATTACATTTTGGAGTTAATAATCATCATAATATCATGAAATATGACTCAATTTCATGTTCTATGCCTCAGGTACCCAGTGGAAGAAGAAAAACTAGATTTAGAGCAAAAACAGAGGAAAAATGAGCAAAAGAAGCCAAAAAGAAGGATGGCACGTCCGCGCCATAATCAGCGACGAGAAAATGGGCAAAAATTCAAAATAAAGGAGAAAAATGTCCAACGATTTAACGGACATGAAAGCCAAGAGTTGGAGAAAGTGAAGTGGCGTGACCGCGCCAACGTAAAGCGCTACCGCGCACTGGCGCTACCTCACACAGAGACAGCATGGACGCGCCAAAGAGCTGCTGAATACAGAAAGAGAAGTTGTCGTTCTGGGGACCAATGAAAGGTCTAAGGAGTGGCACTGCCACGCCACTTATACAGCAAAACATGGCGCTGCCGCGCCAAGAAATCTCCTAACTCGGCACGGATTAGATGGCCATTTCCAGACTTAGAAAGAACTCTGCTCTAGTGGCGCGACCGTGCCAGAATCAGGCACATTATCAACGCGACCGCGCCGATGACTTAGCAACGCAAAGTCACAAAAATCTCAGGATCCTGACAACCAACTACGCCCAAACTTGGGATAAGAAGTCCTAAGTGCCTAAGGAAGGTATCCACGAAGATTCTAAGGAAATTTGCTCGAGTCCTAGGTGTTTTGAATGACCAGGAATTGAAGTTCAATACAAAGAAGGACACCGCTGCCATAAATCCGAGTTTTAAGAAGACCATATATGGAGTTCCTGATTCCCAATTAAACCCAAATTTGGACTGAAGATTCCTGAGGAGACTGAGGATGATAGCACAAAAATTCAGGTCAATCCAAGTCGGGTTTTTTAGATTTTTATATTTTTAAAGTGGTGGACCCAATGCTGAAATTGGCTGCAGAATCAACCCAGATTGAACTCAAATTTCGTACACATGGCAAGGACTATGGAACGAAGATTCGTGTGTCATTTCATCCAATTCTGAGGTTGGGAAGTCATACTTTATACCCCTTGACAGAGACCAAATTACAGGGCCTGGACAGAACTTCAACAATAAATAGGGGTTTGAAGAAGTGTGTAAGGCATTCAGTTTAGATCCAATCTAGTTCGAGTTAGCATCTAGTTTTTAGTTCAATTTTCTTTTGTGTTCATTAGAGAGAGTCTTGAGAGTCAAGAGGAGACGTCCTATTGAAGCTTTTGAGGCAAGGAGGAGAAGCAGCCATTGGAAGCCATCTTCAACAAGTAGATTCTTCTCAAGGGAAGTTTGTACTTAGTTTATCTTTTCTTTTCTTCTTCATGGTTGTATTCAAGACCTTGTTTTGTTCTTTATTTTCCAGCATGGAGTAGTCTTTTGTATTGGGATTTCATGACTCCTTAGCTATGTAATGAGATTGATACTTTATTAGATTTCAAATTCGTGTATGAATGAGTAGCAATAAGCTGTTAATTCCTTGATTCATGCTTGTTGTCTTACGATGTACTGGTTATAAGGTGAAGTTTGACATAAGGTGAGGTATGCTTGATAGGATGTACAAGTTCTTTTCGAGTTCATGCACTAGGTAAGTTGAGCTTGTCTTAGGGTTAATCCTCAACCTTAAAGTAATACCCTTTTTGATTTGCTTGAATTACCTATGACATAAGACCTGATTTTCGACCATAGGTAGGGTTCTGAGCTTTATATTTATGCTATCAAATAGAATTGATCATGTCGACTGGTTGTCTCTAGGAGATAGAAGGTGATGCCGATGAGGAAGTAGCCATGGATTTAATAAGCTCATCAAGTTTGTTATCAGAATCATTAATTTTATTCAATCTCAGAAGTAGCTAGGGAAGAATTGAATTCCCAATGTCTTTTCCATTCTGTTTTTATCAAAATCCCTCTCTTGATCTCTATAGGATTAGGTAGATTAGTTTATTTTCTGTTTGTGTAACTCCTTCCCAATCGATTTCTCAAACTTTGGTTTTCAAACTAGAAAAACAATTATCTATTAGCTTGGCCCTTGTGGGACAATATTCGGACTTAACCTAAGTCTATATTACATTGATTAGTCCTCTTGCTAGTGATTAGCTGGGATCTTATCGAGTTTTTGGCGCCGTTGCCGGGGACCAATGTTTTAATAGTAATTTCTAGTATTTAAAACTAGAGCTTTGAGTGTACATTATGTTTTCTTTTTATTTTTCTTTTTATTTTTCTTTTTCTTTTTTTATTTTTATTTTTTTTTGTGGACTGATGTGTTGTGTGCATGGATTTTGTTTTGCATAAGTCCACATATGGAAGGAGACACCTTGAGGAGCATAATCATTTTTCTTACCCAAATCAAGCAAGGAATTCTTTTCAGCCCTCTAGAAATTTTTATTTGTCATGTGATTCTTATGAACAACCATGTAGTTCTTTTGACCACTCATATAATTCTCCCACCCACCATGATGATATGCTTAGCATTCAGGATCAACTTGATTCACTTAAAAGGCAATTTGATATCGTGCAACTACAAAGGAATTCTGTGAATTATTTTTGTGATGTGTGTGGAGGTAACCAAAATGTAAATTCAAGACCTGATTTTTCTAATTATGAGTCTAATTCCTGCAGGTTAGACCCATATGGCATTTCATACAACCAAGAAAATGAGGAGCCAATAATCACCAGGGCAGAATGGGAGGAAGACAGGAAATTGATGCGAGCAATGTATGCAGAATTTCTATCAATGAAGGCAATGCATGCAGATGTTCAGTCAATAAATGAATAGATCACACTTCTGACCACTCAAGTGAATCAACTTAATAAAAATGTATATGAAAAGCCTCAAACAAAAGAAACCTTGGAAGAGAGTGTGTGTCCCTATGATTTGGAGATAATGCCCAAGTTTAAGAAAATAATAGAGTCATACACCTTGGAGGATGAGGAAGAACCAATAGAAGAGGTAGTAGATAAGGTGAAGGAGGAAATAGTCATCCCATTTTTTTGGTTCAGAGTAATTGAAGATAAATCCCAGCAATAACTACAAGCATTAGAGGCTGAAGAAGAAACCATGGCTGAAGTGGATGAGGTCAAGGAAGAAAGACCCATGGCTGAGATAGCAGCGAATGTAGAATAGGTAGAAGAGAAAACCTAGCAAGAAGAAAAATCATTAGAGGCTCAAAAAGAAACCATAGCTGAAGAAATAGAAGAAGGGGAGGAAGAAGAAACCATAGATCCTATCATAAAACCTTCCCATAAAAAGCCATTAGAGAATTGGGTAGAGAAAGAAGAAGAGATAGGGCTCTCCTTTGACTAAGACTTTTTCATCATCCCACCTTATACATCTAGCCCAAAAATACAACTGAAAAGTTTATTGGGGCTGGACAAGATGATGAATGAGTGGCTGATATGTGTAAAGATCTACTTCCTAGAAACCACGAAGTCAAAAGAAAGGATTTTTAGCTCAACACCAAAATTTGGTTGCCTTAGCATAAAGCATTGCAAAGGAAGAAAGGTCATGAATGGACTCCAAATGAATTTTCCTTTTGATCCAGGTGGAATGAACCTATTGGTCTGGCTGAGGACCATAAACTTAAAACTTAATGGGAGGCAACCCATGGTAGGTAAGTTAGTTTAGTTTTTCAATTCAATTGTACTTTGGTTTGAATAATCACTTTGTGTGAATTTTAAATTTTAGGTCTAGTTTTGTTTTACTCGTGTTAGGTTAGTCTTTTCAATTTGTTTGGTTAGAAAAAAAAACAAAAAAAAAAAAAAAAAAATTCTATGGCTCTTGTTTGAGAAAAATCTGGAATTTGAAAGCTAAGTGGAGTTGCATAAAGCCATTTTTATAGCTATACTTGATGTATTTTTCAAGGCCTAAATGCAGATATCAGAAGAAGAAAATTCGGACTATCATTCCCAACCATCTACAGCAGCTTCTTTCAAAAGAAAAGCCACCAGAACACTCAGGTAAACTATATGCAAAAAAGCAGTGCAGCAGCGACTCTATTCGAGATGCCAATTTTGGAGCCAAAATCTGAAAAATCTGAAAGTGGAAAGCACCAAGAAAAGGTAAGTAGTTCTAGAGGGCACTTAGTAGATAAAATAGGGCCTATTTTGAAGAATTTTCATTGAGTAGAAAAAAAGCTATGACTGATGTAACTTGTGTAGTTAAAACTATTTTATGGCAAAATTTTGGGGTTAGAAACATTACCATCGTTCTGTCTTTGAGCTAATTTCTAAAATTTTCTGTAATGATTCTTGGAAAACTGTCTTAAGGCAATTAAAGTTCATACTTAGTACTTTCCAGGAAGCCATTTTTTCAGCTCTAGATGATAAGTGGTTAGGGAGATACAATGCTTGCAAATTACCCCCAACTCACTTTCTGCCTAGAAATTCAAATTTTCTGCCAAGTTTTCAAATTTGTGTGTCTTTCAATTCCCTTGATGAAAATGCATGAAACATATTTTATTAATGAACCTTAATAACATGGCCCAAGTGGAATCATTAAACTTTGCATTCAGAATTTCAATTTATGAAGGAAAAGGGTGGCGCTCCCAAGCCAAATTCTGGTGCGTCTGTGCCACATGTTTGATCAATTTTTGAAGCTCTGAAACTCAGAATCATTCCATTCCAATTCTGATATGTTGATATTTATGAGTTATAGGCCCTGGTCAAATTTCATAAATTTCTGAATTCGTTTGCAATAATTTTGTGCAATGAATGGTTCTAACCACTTTTAGTCAAGCATGAAGGCAACTCAAGTTCAAATCCCTCATAGTGCCTCAACAAATTTGGAAGCTCAAGCAGCCAGCATTCTCAGGGAAGTTTGTTACCCTCTATCTTATTTGATTGAATTGAGCATAATGCAAAATTTTAAGTTCGGGGTGGGAAACTCGGATTTTGAAGCCTAGTTGGTTTTCATTGTTTAGTTAGACTCGATTTGTTAGTCTTTGTTTTTGTTTTGAGTCAATATGAGAAGAATGGTTCTAAATCTGAAAAGGTTTTTGAAAATTTTTGTGGGAACTCTAATTAGTGAATTGAGAAGATAGGTCTCATTCATTCTCTTGAGAAATATATTTGTTTGAATGTTTGGTTTTAGCATGAGAAAAGCTGTCTTGGAAAGTGGTTTGAATGGTTGAATGCATTGAGCATGTTTATTTTGTACAATAGAACCAACCTAAAGGAAGATCGAGGCGAAACGAAGATAGGTTTTTCAAAATTATGAAATGATCTAGGCACTTGTTTTGAACCGTTTGATCCTTTTTGAGCCACCCACTTTAATGCACAAGATGCATCACCTTTTGTTAAATATTTTGAGCCAACAAGATCTCTGCTTTGTTTTCAATTCCCACATTACATGAACCAGCATTTGTGATGAATAAACTTGTTTCTTATTGACCTATATTTCTCCAAATTATTGAATTGTTCTATTTGAATGAGCATGGACAAAAATCTGAAGTTATGGAGAAGTAAGGAGGGATGAGTGAAGGTTATAGAAATTCTTTGAAAAAGGAGAAGAAAGAAGGAGCAAGATGAATGAAAAAGGTGTTGGAATATCTGAGAGGAAAAGTGAAAATGAAAAAAAAAAAATATGTTGAGTCAGGAGAAAGGCCACCTTGTGTGTGCACCGGGTCTCGGGCCTCAGCAAGCTTAGGGACTCTGACTCAACCGGCAAGGTAAGCTAGACTCAAAACAAAGCCAAAGAAAAAAAAAAGTAGAAAAGAGAAAAGAAAAAAAAAACAATGAAGAGAGCTTTTCCTTGAGGAATGTAGTGATTGGGATTAAGGAGAAGGGGAAAATATTGTACTCTTTGTTTTATTTGATTGCTTTGAGGACAAAGCAATTTTTTAAGTTTGGGGTGGTGTGCTACAATCAGAGATGGTTCATGCTCAAGAAGATGGAACATGGATAAGAGGAGGACTGACCCTTAAAAATAATTTTTTTTTAAAATTTTCTCCTTACCCATTACCCATGCCCAATTACAACCTATATAAGACCTTTTGATCATAATTTTAAAATTCTTGCATGTTAGTGGAGATTAGACTGATGGTTGGCTTATGTTGTTCAATTTAAACTGCTCACATGCACAGGAAAGTGGTATGATTGTAGAATATAGCTTGATGATGCCTTGACTAAGCAGAATAACTAAGAATAGGAGAGGTTTGAATGAGTAAATCTTTGTTGATGCTTTGAAAGGGTAACCACACTGATTTTTATTAAGCTTTGAGGATTGGAAATAACTCTGGTTCCTTTTTTTTCTTTTAGTTTAGCTCGAGGACGAGCAAAGGTTTAAGTGTGGGATTGTGATAAGTGTCTAAATGACACTATTTTTAGGCCTCAATTGGAATTGGAAATTCCATTTTGGAGTCAATAATCATAATAATATAATGAAATATGACTTAATTTCATGTTTTGTGCTTTAGGTACCCAGTGGAAGAAGAACAACTAGATTTGGAGCAAAAATAGAGGAAAAATGAGCAAAAGAAGCCAAAAAGAAGGATGGCGCGTCAGCGCCATAATTGGTGCCACCGCGTCGAGGAAATGGGCAAAAATTCAAAATAAAGGAGAAAAATGGCCAACGAATTAACGGACATGAAAGTCAACAGTTGGGGAATGTGAGGTGGCGCGACCGCACCAACGTAAAGCGCTACCGCGCCAAGGAACTGGCGCTACCTCACACAGAGACAGCATGGACGCGCCAAAGAGCTGCTGAATACAGAAAGAGAAGTTGCCGTTCTGGGGACCAATGAAAAGTCTAAGGAGTGGCGCTGTCGCGCCACTTATACAGAAAAACATGGCGCTGCCACGTCAAGAAATCTCCTAACTCGGCACGGATTCGATGGCCATTTCCAGACTTAGAAAGAACTCTGCTCCAGTGGCGCGACCGCGCCAGAATCAGGCACATTATCGACGCGACCATGCTGATGACTCAGCAACGGAAAGTCACAAAAATCTCAGGATACTGACAACCAATTAAGCCCAAACTTGGGATAAGAAGTCCTAAGTGCCTAAGGAAGGTATCCACGAAGATTCTAAGGAAATTTGCTTGAGTCCTAGGTGTTTTGAATGACCAAGAAGTGAAGTTCAATACAAAGAAGGAAACTACTGCAATAAATCTGAGTTTTAAGAAGAGCATATCTGGAGTTCCTGATTCCCAATTGAACCCAAATTTGGGCTGAAGATTCCTGAGAAGACTTAGGATTATATTACAAAAATTCTTGTCAATCCAAGTCGGGTTTTTTAGATTTTTATATTTTAAAAGTGGTGGACACAGTGCAGAAATTGGCAGCAGAATCAACCCAACTTCTGAGCATCATATCTCAAGTTTCCTAACTCAAATTAAACTCAAATTTCGTACACAAGGCAAGGACTATGGAAGGAAGGTTCGTGTGTAATTTCATCCAATTTTGAGGTCATGAAGTCATGCTTTATTCCCCTGGACAAAGACCAAATTACAGGGCCTGGACAGAACTTCAACTATAAATAGGGGTCCGAGGAAGAGTGTAAGGCATTCAGTTTAGATCCAATCTAGTTCGAGTTAGCATCTAGTTTTTAGTTCAATTTTCTGTTGTGTTCACTAAAGAGAGTCTTGAGATTCAAGAGGAGACGTCCTATTGAAGCTTTTGAGGCAAGGAGGAGAAGCAGTCATTGGAAGCCATCTTCAACAAGTAGATTCTTCTCAAGGGAAGTTTGTACTTAGTTTATCTTTTCTTTTATTCTTCATGGTTGTATTCAAGACCTTGTTTTGTTCTTTATTTTCCAGCATGGAGTAGTCTTTTGTATTGGGATTTCATGACTCCTTAGCTATGTAATGAGATTGATACTTTATTAGATTTCAAATTCGTGTATGAATGAGTAGCAATAAGCTGTTAATTCCTTGATTCATGCTTGTTGTCTTACGATGTACTGGTTATAAGGTGAAGTTTGACATAAGGTGAGATATGCTTGATAGGATGTACAAGTTCTTTTTGAGTTCATGTACTAGGTAAGTTGAGCTTGTCTCAGGGTTAATCCTCGACCTTAAAGTAATACCCTTTTTGATTTGCTTGAATTACCTATGACATAAGACCTGATTTTCGACCATAGGTAGGGTCGCTGAGCTTTATATTTATGCTATCAAATAGAATTGATCATGTCTACTGGTTGTCTCTAGGAGATAGAAGGTGATGCCGATGCGGAAGTACCATGAATTTAATAAGCTCATCAAGTTTGTTATCTGAATCATTAATTTTATTCAATCTCAGAAGTAGCTAGGGAGGAATTGAATTCCCAATGTCTTTTCCATTCTGATTTTATCAAAAGCCCTCTCTTGATCTCTATAGGATTAGGTAGATTAATTTAATTTCTGTTTGTGTAACTCCTTCCTAATCAATTTCTCAAACTTTGGTTTTCAAACTAGAAAAGCAATTATCTATTAGCTTGGCCCTTGTGGGACACTATTCGGACTTAACCTAAGTCTATATTACATTGATTAGTCCTCTTGCTAGTGATTATCTAGGATCGCATCAGTAAGTGATCCCCGCTTAACAACCCTTTTGGGTCTATCCTCCACCCGTCTTATTTGTTGAAGTGTAGTCTTGTGTCTCCATCATGAAAGTTATATCGTGGAACATCAGGGGCTTGTGCGCCCCACACAAAGTCGTGACACTCTCCACATTGTCCCGTAATGAATCAGCAGCACTTGTTTTACTGCAGGAGACCAAGCAATCTTCTTTTGATCCTACTTTTATTAAATCTCTTGTTCCTTTTGCAAATCAAGTTTTTTGCTACGTGGAATCTTTTGGTTCTTCGGGCAGTATTGTAAGCATTGTTGATTCTGCTAGAGTCGAATTAATTGATTTCGAGCAAGGGGCTTACACATTGGGTATTCTTCTTAAAGATCTAGAAATCAATAAGCAATGGGGTGTTGGAGGAGTCTATGGTCCTTGTGCAACTAATGAAAAAATGCACTTTCAGCAAGAGGTGATTGACTTAATGAATAGATGGACTGTTCCTTGGCTCCTAGCAGGTGATTTTATTCAGACCCGATTCATGAATGATAAAGAACCACCAGTTATGCGTATTACAACCGCAATGTCAGAATTCAATGACTTCATTGATGCATTGAGCCTGAAAGAAATCCTGGTTTTTGGGAAAAAGTTCACTTGGTCAAATAACCAAAGACTATCTGTACTATTTAAAATTGACAGATTCTTGGTGGATGGAAACTGGGCAAATTTATTCCCCCATGCTAGGGCTTGGATACTTGCAAAATCAGAGTCTGATCACTGGTCGATCTGCATCAACACCAAGGGAAAAGAATGCCCCTTCCGATTTGAGAATAGATAGGTACTGGACCAGGAATTCCCCAAACTAGTTAAATTATGGTGGGAATCTTTTCTTATCCCATCGAACAGTGGCACAAGATTACCTCTGAAGCTTAAAGCCCTAAAATCAGCTATAAAAAATTGGGTAAAAGCCAAAGATCATGGAAATAAGGAACTGATTAAATCACTAACCCAAGGCATACAGGGCTGGACCGAAGGGAGGAGGATATTGCTCTAAATGACAAGGTACACAACCTAAGGGGCTATTTGAGATCAGCACTCACCATCAAGATTCTATCGGACAATATCTACTAGAAGCAAAGGGCCAGATTCAAGTGGCTTAAAGAGGGCGACACTAACACACATTTCTTCCATTAATTGGCGTCAAAAAGAAGGAAATTAAACTGCATAACCCAGTTAGATGCTAATGGGACAATTATCAAATAACCAACGGAATTACAAAATCATATAGTGGACTTCTAAAGGGAGTAATATAAATCTGATCCTCATTGCATTCCACGAGTTGTAGACTTGCACACTTAAGTATTGGATGATTCTGCAAAGCAGGATATAGTGAGGGACTTCACCATCAAGGAGATAAATAGAATGATGGTTGCCTTTCCTCAAGATAAGGAAACAGGTCCAGATGGTTTTGAACAGGATTTTCTTCAAAACCTTTAAACATCTTTTGCTGTAGGACGTGTTTGATATGGTCAAGGATTTATCAGTTCATGGCTTCCGATAGAGGACCATGGGGCCAACCTCAATTTGCCTCATCCCAAAGAAGAAATCACCCGTTTGTGTTACTGCCTACATGCCTATCAATCTTGTTTCCAGCGGTTATAAACTAATTACAAAATTGCTGGTGGAGGGACTGAAATCTCATATATACAAAGTGATAAGCTCTTAGCAGAATGCATTTACACCAAGTCGACAAATTCTTGACTCGGCAATGCTAGTTCATGAGGGCATGGAAAAATTCAGCAAAAGTAAAGAACCGAGAATTCTGCTGAAACTTGACTTTGAAAAAGCTTTCGATAGAGTTGAATGGCTTTTTATTATCAGGATGCTTGAGAAAAAGGAATTTCCCAGAAAATGAATTGATTGGATCGGGGCTAGTATTTAATCCCCTCATTATTCCATCCTAATCAATGGGAGCAGTGCAGACTTTAAAAGGGTCCAGAAGCTTACGTCAAGGAAATCCCCTTTCTCCTCTCCTTTTCAACATTGTGCGTGAAGGATTAAATGCTCTGATTAAAAAAGCTTGTGATGATCATTTTCTAAACAACGTTATGTTTGAAGGGTTGTATACAATCTCCCAATTTTTTGAACAATGTGATGATCGTCGAGAGATTCCAATTCCTGTAAACGAAGTCAGATATTTTCTTCTTCGGTGAGCCATTCTCGGAGAGCGACTCGTAGGGATTGAATCTGGATTTCGAGACGCAGCACAACTTCTACGCCATAAACTAACGAATAAGTCATTAACTCTGACGGAGTTCAAAACATTATTTTGTATACGCAGAGGGCCTCTCCAAGTCTTTCATGTTAGTCTTTTTTATTTCCTGCTACCATTTTCTTTAAGATTTTGCACATCATTTTATTGAAGGCTTCCACCAGGCCGTTCGTGGTAGGGTTGTATGTTGTGGACGTCTCACGTTGGATACCGTATTTCTCGCAGAAATTGTCCATGGCTTTGTTGAGGAAAGGGGTGTTGTTGTCGATCATTATGTATCTTGGGACGCTATATTGATATATGAGTTGTGTTCAAATGAAGTTAATCACAATGGCAGCTTTAATTTTCTTGTAGGCTACTGCTTCTATCCAATTGGAGAAATAATCTATTGCCGCTAAGATGTATTGGTGATTTCAATATGACTTCGAAGTGATTGGACCGATAATGTCTATTCCCCATGTTCAAAAGGCCAGGAAGCCACTGAGGAATGTAATGGGGTTGGGGGTTGATGAATGTATTTGGCGTAGAGTTGACGTAATTTATAGTGACGTGTTGGGTGTCTAGCAAGTGCACTAGGTCAGCAAGTAATATAGACTCGAGAGTCCAGATATCGATCCCACAGAGACCTTGATTAGAACTCAGTTCAAGCAAAGATATTTTTCTATTGATTGAGGAAAAGAAATTTTTGGTTTTTGATTTTGAGAACTAAAAAACGAAATAGAATTAACTACTGGAAAAACTTATGGAGATGAGATGTTGGAGAAGAATGTCAATCCCTCCTAGTTGCTAACATGCAAAGTTCTGATTTTATAGCTCAAGTACCTTTACCTTGACTTAGCTTTTGAAAACTAGGTTACCCATATATAGGAAATAACTTTCACCTATTATTTGAACTTCATCACATTTCGAAAACATTCAAATCCTAGGTGTATAAATATAAAAGCTTACAAATTAAGTCTCTCTTATTCAGGATAAGAGTTATAAATAGTCACATCGTTTTCCACTAGTCTCCATCACAATCAGAAACGATCTAGTTAGAAAAACGAGATGTTTTAGAAAACAAAGAATCAAACAACTAACCCAAATCTCTACTGAACTTTAACTTCTGTATTCGAACCTCGTTAAACTTCAGATATCAATTTAGATTAGAAATAAGGAATGAACTCGGATTCTAAAACAAAAGCAGGTTACTTTATTGCTATAAACTTCAAAACTTAAACATGTATAACTAGGAGTTCATGACTTCCCCAACAGAGAGATATTACTCCATGCTAATAGTATAAACACATAAAAAGGATTTAATTACAGCCATAGACATAAAATAAACCAAGTACAGAAACCCCCTTGAAGGACTGCCTTTAGCTTCTCTTGCACCTTGACTGAAATCTCCACCTTCTCTCTCTAAAGTGCCAAGAGGTCGTGTAAGACTCCCTCTAGACTTTCTCGCCTCTCCAACTAACTAAAAAACAATGAAAAACTAAAATACAAACTATCCTAAGAACTGTAACTAGATTTACACTACAAAACTCGATCTAAAACTGCCTTTTTGGCTCTCTCCCTCGGACCTCTATTTATAGTTGGGCTTCCGTCCAGAACTTGTAATTTTGGTCTCTATCCAGGGGTATAAACTAGGCCTTCCCAACATAATAATTGCATGAAATTACATGAGAACCTTTCTTCAATGGTCCTTGCCTTTTGTACAAAATTTGAGTCCAATCTGAATTGGGAAACTCGAGATATGATGTTGAGAAGTTGGATTGCTTCTGCTGCCAATTCCAGCTCTGGGTCTACCACTTTAAAAATATAAAACTCTGAAAACCCGACTTGGATTGACCTGAATTTTCGTGATATGATCCTCAATCTCCTAAGGAAGCTTCAGTCTAAATTTGGGTTCAATTGGGAATATGAAACTTCAGATATGTTTCTCTTAAAACTCGGATTTTCTCTTATCTTCTGGCAGCAGTTTCCTTATTTGTATGGAACTTCTCTTCTTGATCATTCAATGCACTTAGACTCGAGCAAATTTCTATAAAATCTTCGTGCATACCTTAGGCAATTAGGACTTCTTCTCCCAAGTTTGGACTTGATTGGTAGTCAGAATCCTGAGATTTTCGTAATTCATGTTGCTGAGTCAGCGGCGCGGTCGCGCCACATTTTCTTCTGATTTTGGCGCGGTCGCGCCACTGAAGTAGATTTCTTTCCAAGTATGGAAACGGCCTTCGAAATCGTGCCGAATAAGGAGAGCTCTTTTCGCTGGTCCCAGAACAACAATTCCTCTTCTGTTTTTGGCATCTCTTCGGCGCGTCCATGTTGTCCCAGAGTGAGGTAGCGCCAGTTTCTTGGCGCGGTCACGCCATTCCACATTCCTGAGTTGTCTTCTTTGAAGTTTTACTAGCCGTTGGGAATTTCCTTCATTTATTTTAATTTTTTACCATTTTCCTGTCGCGGTCGCGGTATTCCCATTTTTGGCTCTTTTTGCTCTTTTCTGCTTCAATTTCTCTCTGGATCCAGATTTTCTTCTTCTACCAAGTACCTGAGACACAAAACATGAATTTGAGTCATATATGTCACTTTCATGCTAATAACTAACTCAAAATCGGAATTTATGATCATTAATTCATGCATAAAACAGTGTCTTTTAGACACTTATCACAACCCCAAACTTAAACCTTTGCTCGTCCTCGAGCAAACACTAAATTAAATACCAGATAGATCTGTAAAGACTAAGAAAAATTCAATGATCCTCCCTTTTAAAGATTCCAAGATAGATGATTCACTCCTTTCATAATAATGGTTCTTCTTGCTTAGTCCAAACAGATTTCGAATTTTCCTCAAAATTTTCAAAGATGTACATTCTCATACAAGTGAGAAGTCTCAATTCAACTCCATAGGCCAACCCTCAGTCCACTCTCCACTAACCTGAAGGAATTCACAATTCTGATCAATAGGTCTTTATAGGTTGTAATGAGCCAGGGGTAATGGGTATGATGAAGATTTTTGGTTATTTGTTTTGGGTTTTATTCTCCTCCTCATATCCATATTCCATTTTTCTGAGCATGAATCGAATTTGTGACTTTTCCTCCAAGCTCTTCCACCCCTAACTTATTCTTTTGCATTCATCCCTCATTTTTTTCCTTCTCCCCTTTTTTTTTTTTTTCTTTCCCATGTATATTTTTCTTTGGGTTTTGTCCAAAGTCTACCTTACCTCGTCGGTTGACTCAGAGTCCCTAAGCTTGCTGAGGCTCGAGACCCGGTACACACACGAGGTGGCCTTTCCCTTAACTAACCCACAACCTTTTCTCTCTTTTTCTTTGGCTTTGTCTGGACTCGGGAGACGCAGTGACTTGACTAGGTGATCTGGCCAATCGCACAGGAGAGGAGACAAGAGGCTTTCCCTCGAAGTGAGTGATAAGTGAAGGGACACGACTTGAAGTCAATGGAGTTCCTTTTGCAGGACTCGTGACCGGGCTCACGACCAGACTTGATGGAGGTGGGGAAACTAGGACCGATGAATAGCTCCTATACGGATCCACCAGGGTGGGCGTCACCACTGGGCTGATAGGATCTTGATGCACCAAAGAAGTTGTTGTGTGTCTAGAAAGTGCACTAGGTCAGCAAGTAATATAGACTCGACAATCCAGATACCGATCCCACAGAGACCTTGATGAGAACCTAGTTAAAGCAAAGATTTTTCTACTGATTGAGGAAAACAGTTTTTTCATTTTTGAGAACTGAAAAAGAAAACAGAATTAACTACTGGATCCGTTGATTAAACCTATTGGAGATGAGACATTGGGAAAAAGTGTCAATCCTTCCTAGTTACTAACATGCAAAGTTCTGATTTTATAGCTCAAGTACCTTTACCTTGACTTAGCTTTTGTAAACCTGGTTACCCATATACAGGAAATAACTTTCACCTATTCTTTGAACTCCATCACAATCCGAAAACATTCAAATCCTAGGTGTATAAATATAAAAGCTTACAGATTAACTCTCTCTTATTCAGGATAAGAGTTATAAACAGTCACATCGCTTTCCACTAGTCTCCATCACAATCTGGAACGATCTAGTTACAAAAACGAGTTGTTTTAGAAAACAAAGAATCAAACAACTAACCCAAATCTCTACTGAACTTTAACTTTTGTATTCAAACCTCGTTAAACTTCATATATCAATTTAGATTAGAAATAAGCAATGAACTCGGATTCTAAAACAAAGGCTAAGTACTATATTGCTGTAAACTTCAAAACTCAAACATATCACAACTAGGAGTTCATGACTTCCCCAACAGAGAGAGACTACTCCATGCTAACAGTATAAACACATAAAAAGGATTCAATTACAGCCATGGAATTCAAAATAAACTAAGTACAGAAACCCCCTTGAAGGACTGCCTGTAGCTTCTCTTTTGCCTTGGCTGGAATCTCCACCTCGTCTCGCCAAAGTGCCAAGAGGTCGTGCAAGACTCCCTCTGGAATTTCTCTCCTCTCCAAACTAACTAACAAAATATGGAAATTGAATTTAAACTAGATTTAGAACTCAAAACTCAATGATTTGCACTCTTCCTAGGACCCCTATTTATAGTTGTTTTGCTGCCCAGGCCTTGTAATTTGATCTCTGTCCAGGGGAGTGAAATATGCCTTCCAGACCTCAGAATTAGATGAAATTACATGAGAACCTTCCTTCCATGGTCCTTGCCTTGTGAACGAAATTTGAGTCTAATCTGAGTTACGAAACTCGAGATGTGATGCTCAGAAGTTGTGTTGATTCTGCTGCCAATTCCTGCACTGGGTCCACCACTTTAAAAATATAAAATTATAAAAACACGACTTGGATTGACCTGAATTTCCGTGATATGATTCTCAATCTCCTCAGGAATCTTAATTCCAAATTTGGGTTCAATTGGGAATCAAGAACTCCATATATGCTCTTCTTTAAACTCGGATTTGTCTTCTCTTCTGGTAGCAGTTTCCTTATTTGTATTGAACTTCACTTCTTGGTCATTCAAAACACCTAGGACTCGAGCAAATTTCCTTAGAGTCTTCGTGGATACCTTCCTTAGGAACTTAGGACTTCTTTCCCCAAGTTTGGGCTTGATTGGTTGTCAGGATCCCGAGATTTTTGCGACTTTGCGTTGCTGAGTCATCGGCGTGGTCACGCCGATAAAGTTCCCTATAATGGCGCGGTTGTGCCACTAGAGCAAAGTTTTTTCTAAGTCTGGAAACGGTCATCGAATCCATGCTAAGGAAACTTCTTGGCGCGGCAGTGATAAGTGTCTAAATGACACTATTTTTAGGCCTTATTTGGAATTGGAAATTACATTTTAGAAGTAATAATCACCATTATATCATGAAATATATCTCAGATTCATGTTTTGTCTCTCAGGAGTCCAACGCAACAAGAATCATTGAAATCGGAGCTAAAATGAGGAAAATATGATAATTTGAGTGTAGAAAGGTACAAGGTTGCAGGGACCGGCGCGACCGCACCAGTTGAAGGACAAAATATGGCGCGGCCGCGCCACCAAAATGGCGCGACCGTGCCAAGAAGGGGCCAGAAGGCATCTGGAGTTTCCAAACACGTCCAGAACTCTTTCCATTCGAGTACTTAGAAGAAACTCTGCTCCAGTGGCGCGACCGCGCCATTTTAAGCACATTTTTGTCGCGACCGCGCCTGTGACTCAGCAATATGATATCGCACAAATCTCAGAATTTTGACAAATAATCAAGATAAAACATGGGAGGCAGAGTCCTAAGTATATAAGGAAGGTGTCCACGGATTCTATAGAGGAAATTTAGGGAAATCCTAAGAGGTTTGAATCCTCAAAGAGGTGGAGTGTTATTCTTGATTAGAAGACTGTTGTAAAGGAAAGTACAAGTCTGAGATTGAAGAGGCCATATCTGGAGATTCCGACTTCCAATTGGATGAAAATTTGGACTACAGCTTCCTGAGAGGATTGAGAATCATGTCACGGAAAATCAGGCAAATCCAAGTCGTGTGTTTGGAGTTTTATATTTTCAAAGTGGTTGACCCAGTGCTGGAATTGGCAGCAGAATCAACCCTACCTCTGAGCATCATATCTCAAGTTTCCTAACTCAGATTAAACTAAAATTTTGAACATAAGGAAAGGACTATAGAAAGAAGGTTCATTTGTAATTTCATCTAATTATGAGGTCGGGAAGTCGCAATTTATACCCCTGGACAATGACCAAATTACCGGACCTGGGCAGCAGAACAACTATAAATAGAGGTCCGAGGAAGAGAGTTAGACGTTGAGTTTTAGTTCCAGCCTTCAGGTTTTAGTTCAATTTCCTGCTTTGTAGTTTAGTTTAGAGAGAGGGGAAGGTCCAGAGGGAGTCTTACACGACCTCTGGGTGCTTTGAGGAAGAAAGGTGGAGAATTCAGCCAAGGAGCAAGGGTGACCAAGAGCAGCCTTCCAAAGGGAGTTTTTGTACTTAGTTATTTTTCTTCTTTCATGGTTGTTATCAAAACCTTGATTTGTGTTTATATTTCCAGTATGGAGTAGTCATCTGTAGTTGGGAGTCCATGACTCCCTAGGCATGTAAAGAGATTGATACTTTATATTCTATTTGGTTTCAATTTGGTGCATGAATGAGTTTTCCAAAGTTGTTAATTCTTAATTCATACTTGCTGTCTGGCTATGTACTGGTTATAAGGTGACGCTAGATTTAAGGTAAGATATGTTGATAGGCTTTTACAAGTCTTTCTGAGTTCATACACTAGGGAGATCAACTAATCCTTGGGTTAATCGTCGACCTTAATGTAATACCCTGTTGGATTAGATTTATTTGTCTATGACACAATGAGCTTCATGTTTATGCTATCAAGTAGAGTCGATCATGCTAGCTAGGTTTACTCTAGGAGATAGAAACAGGTGATGCCGATGTGGATTGTAGCCATGGTTTTATAAGCTCGTCAGAAATTGATTTCCAAAACTTAATTTCCATTCAATCTCATAAGTGTCTAGGGAGGGAATTGGATTCCCAATGTCTCTTCCATACTGATTTTATCAAAAGCCCTCTCTTGACCTTTATAGGATTAGGCAGATTAGTTTAATTCCTGTTTTTGTGATTCTTTTCTAATTGATTTCTCAAACTTTAGTTTCTAAACTAGAAAAGCAATTATCTATTAGCTTGGTCCTTGTGGGACGATATTCGGACTTACATAAGTCTATATTACATTGATTAGTCCTCTTGCTAGTGATTAGCTGGGATCACATCAAGTTTTTGGCGCCGTTGCTGGGGACCAATGTTTGAATCGTAATTGCTTGTGTTTAAAACTAGAGTTTTAATTGTAAATTTTATTTTCTTTTTATTTTTCCTTTTATTTTTTTATTTTTGTGGTGGACTGATGTGTTGTATGCATGGATTTTGGTTAGCATAAGTCCACATATGGAAGGAGATACATTGAGGAGTAATGATTTTTCTTACCCAAATCAAGCATGGAATTCTTTTCAGCCTTCTAGAAATTTTCATATGCCATGTAATTCTTATGAAGAGCCATGTAGTTCTTTTGACCACTCATATAATTCTCCCACCCATCATGATGATATGCTTAGCATGCAAAGTCAACTTGATTTACTTCAAAGGCAAGCTGATATCTTGCAACTACAAAGGAATTTTGTGAATTATTTTTGTGATGTGTGTGGAGGTAACCATGCTACTAATGTATTCCATTTAAATTCAAGACCTTATTTTTCTAATTATGAGTCTAATTCCTGCAGGTTGGACCCATATGACATTTCATACAACCAAGAAAGGGAGGTCCTAATAAAGTGGTTAGATGCATATGACAACCAAGAAAAGGAGGAGCCAATAACCACCACGGCTGAAGAGGAGGACGAACCAATTGAAGAGAATCCAGAAGTGCAAGAATAGTCCATACCCTTTAGGAGTGAAGAAATTCTAGAAAACCCTCAACCAAAAGAAACCTTGGAGAGCAAAGAGAGTGTGTGTCCCTATGAAGTGGAGATGATGCCCAATTTTATGCAATTGATAGAGTCATACACCTTAGAGGATGAGGGAGAACCAATTGAAGAGATAGTAGCTGAGGTGGAGGAAATATTCATCCCATTTCTGATCTTTCAACTAATTGAGATAACTAAAAGCATTAGTGGCTGAAGAAGAACCCATGGCAGAAGTAGATGAGGTCAAGGAAGAAAAACCCATGGCTGAGATAGCTGTGAATGTAGAAGAGGTAGAAGAGAAAACCCAGCAAGAAGAAAAATCACTAGAGGCTGAGAAAGAAACCATAGCTGAAGAATTAGATGAAGGGGAGGAAGAAGAAACCATAGGTCCTATCATAGAACCTTCCCCTGAAAAGCCATTAGAGAATTGGGTAGAGAAAAAAGAAGAGATAGGGCTCTCCTTTGATTTAGACTTTTTCATCATCCCACCTTATACACCTAGCCCAAAATTACAACTGAAAATTTTATTAAGGCTGGACAAGAGGATGAAGGAGTGGCTGATATGTGTGAAAATTTACGTCTTAGAAGCCACAAGGTCATAACAAAAGGATTTTTAGCTCAACAGCACAATTTGGTCGCTCTACCTTAAAGCATTACAAGGGAAGAAAAGACATGATGAATGGATTCGAATTGAATTTTCCTTTTGATCCAGGTGGAATGAAGCCACTGGTCTGGCTGAGGACCATAAACTTAGCGCATCATGGGAGGCAACCCATGGTAGGTAAGTTAGTTTAGCTTTTCAATTAAATTGTTCTCTTGCTTTGAATAATCACTTTTTGTGAATCTTAGATCTTAGGTCTAGTTTTGTTTTACTCATGTTAGGTTAGTATTTTAAATTTGTCTGGTTTGAATAAATACCAGAAAAGAAAATTGTCTAAGGCACATGTCCTTGAAAAATCTGGAATTTGAAAGCTAAGTGGAGTTGCATGAAGCCATTTTTACAGCTATACTTGATGTATTTTTCGATGTGTTTTTCAAAGTCTAAATCCAGAGATCAAAAGAAGGAAGTTGAGACTATCATTCCCAATCGGGGTTTGGGAGTTAGCCCCTAACTCCCAATCGGGCTAACTCCCAATCGGGGTTTGGGAATTTGCCCTAACTCCCTATCCCCGATCGGGAGTTAGGGGCTATCTGCCAGTTCATAATTGGGAGATTGGGGCTAACTTCCAATTCGTAATTTAGAGTTAGGGGCTAACTGCCTGTTCGTAATTGGGAGTTAGGGGGTAATCACAATTCGTAAAATGGAGTTAGTTCGTAAAATGGAGTTAGGGGCTAACTGCTAGCTCGTAATAGGGAGTTATTGGCTAACATCTGTTCGTAATTTGCTGTTATAGGCTAACTCCTAGTTGGTAATTTGCAGTTAGCGGCTAACACCCAATTCGCAATTGGGAGTTGGGGGCTAGCTCCCAACTCGCAACTGGGCATTAGGGGCTGACTCCCAGTTTCGAACTGGGCGTTAGGGGCTGACTCCCAATTGCGAACTGGGCGTTAGGGGCTAAATCACTATTCGGATGTAAAGTCTTAATTTTCATTTTACCATCAAATGCACTTACCAATCGCAGCTCTCTTTTTAGTATCCCTTTGAAATCAAAGTTTGTTTATATAAAAAGATTTAAACTGCGGTTGCACAACCCGTATACTATATTTATCAAGAATGTAATACGAATCAATTCATATAGTGAAGCAAAGTAAAATGTTGTACTGAATTAGTAGAGCTTTAATTTGTTGTGATCTTGAAAGCCACTTAAACATACTTATTCCTTTTTTCTAACTTAGCAATTATTATTTCATCTGTTGTACAAATTTGTCTTACTTTTTGATTAAGAATCCAATCATCAACCCCACCCCCGTATGCCTTGTTTGAAATTACTGGCCATATTGCAACACAAAGGAAATGTGATAGAATACTAATTTAATGAATTTACATTGCATTTTTCCTTCTAGACTCATAACTGGTATAGAATTAAACCACTTTCATGACAATGATAATATTTCCATTACTGAGGTAAAATAGAAAATTGAGAAAGGAAAGAAGAAATTGAGAAACACCCCATGGAGGAGTAAGAGTCAATACAGTGTCGGCCTTCAAAAAATTAATTGCCACAATAATTCAAGAGCACATGAAATTGTATGGTCCAAAGCAATGACAAAAGATAAATAATAATATTTTGTTTGATACATGTTTGATAAGAATGCCAACAGAAAAAAATTATGTTTGATAAGAATGCCAACAGAAAAAATTTATGTTTGATAAGAATGGCAAAAGAAAAAATTTCTATTTGATAACAATAGCAACCAAAAAAATTTATGTTTGATAACAATGAGTAGCTGAGAGTGCAAGTTGAGTCATGTTGGATACAAACTTCATAAAAAAGATAAGCAAAAGAAAATACAACAAAGATAAGAATTATTTGCTAAAACACAAATACCCAGCACCATAAATACAAAAAAGAAGACATGATTTAGGTTGCCACCAAAAGGGGACTCCTCACCATAACGGAGCAATGAAACAAGGGAAGAACCTAAAGGAACTTCTCTAAGGATTCAATTGGCATGAAAGCACTCCACTGCCTTCTGGAAGAAACAATACATCCTTCATTATCTCTTCCAAATTTTTCAACATACCAACCACCAATATCATCTGTTCCACATCGTGGCTCAAAGAGCCAAAACCTGTACGTTGCAAAAGGATTAAGCTGTTGAAATGACAGTGATGAAAACTCCCTCATATCAAACAAAGCTAAAGTTTTAGTCCTTATGGACAACTGTTGAGCATAGAGCACAAGGGATCGGTTAGGTCACAATTCTGCGAATGTCTTAAAAAAATATAAGCTGCAAAATTGATTCATAAGAATATAGGAATAAATTGTGGTTGTATAGACTTCACGCTCACACCCAAATATACATCATGAATATCCTGAAAATTTTTTAAGGTTTCAAATAAACAATTTCGCTAACTTGCTAGGTGGTAACTGTGCTCTACTGCATCTACATTCACATGGTGAAGCTTTATCCACAACTGTATACCGATGCATATGCTTCACCTGAAAAAATTGAACAACCCGTTACAATATATTGATTTGAAAAATTAATGAAGAACACCCCTTGATGCTTTTTTTATGAGACAGAACACTCATGCAAATACTAGGGTTCCATTGCCCCATAAGGTAAATCAGGAAAGATTAGTAAGCACATCAAAATTGCTTTGTAGGACCTTTTGTTATATCTTTCTTTCAGTTACAGATCAAAAGTTCCAGCAACAATAATAAATGGGGAAAAAAGAAAAAAACAAGAAAAAAAGACAATTCTAGTTCCACAAGTAATAGGCATTTGAAAAACCCCTAGCAAAATACAACATGTATACAAGCTCCTTTTTTGTTTTAAAAGACAAACGTATTGGAACTTGGAAGCCAGAGAAAATAATGAGTGATTATTCAAACAATAGGTTGGTTATTATGAACAATTGCAACAGTAAAATCTAGAGTTAAATAAGCTAAAACACAAGGGTCCGCTATTCTACCGGTACATTAAAGACAGTGTAAGGAAATTAAATGGTAACTATGGGACCGAGGAATTGACATTTGTGTCACTGAATTTTTTAGCATTGTTTCAGATACAAACCATTAACGTTCTATGTTTCATAATCACATGCGTCTTTGTCCCACAATTACTGTAAACATCACAAGATGCTTCTTGAGGACTAGTCCCAAGTCCAGTTATAGTACCCAACAGAATCCTTGACACTGTGGATCCAGACAAAAGTTTCATTCTCACATCTGATTGGTCTTCCCCTGAAGAAAGGAAAATATGAATGTGATCCAGAGAATTTTGGTTTTCAAAAACCTTTATAACATCTTTTAGGAGGAACACGAGTAGCGAAAGCAACCTCTTTCCCAGCAATGCGTAAAACTAAATCTTTAGAAACGTCAGATAAATGGTTGTTGGGATGTCCCTCATGCTCAATTGGAACATTCTTATTATGTCGACATGAACTCATAACGAAACTTCCATTTTTTCATGAAAAAGAAGATAGCCTGTCTGAAAACTGGTCTAAGACTTGAAGGACAGGATCCACTATGTTAACAAATCCAAACATGTCTCTGCCGGAAACTAAGTGCAACACCTCTGGAGTATGATGTGTGTGTGTGTGTGTGTGTGTGTGTGTGTGTGTGTGTGTGTGTGTGTGTGTGTGTGTGTGTGTGTGTTTTCACCCTTAAACCATTAAGAAATGGTACGCTGGTGCATCGTGAGGATGACTTACTAACTATAAGTACGCTAGATCAAAACATTGTTAAAACTAACAAACCCATTATAAATATCATCAAAACAGGCTCTTCCTAACATAGCTCCTATAAGGAACAAATTTGCAGATTTGCCCTAACTTAGATCCCATGAGATACTCAATTACAGATTTGAGAAAAAATAGTTGTAGACATAATTTTAGCCGTCCACTTCCTTGCTTTAAAAAATAGACACAAGCTAACAACATGAACCGTTTAAATGATTAACTCCCTTCCTTTGAATAAGAAAAAGAGTTAAAAGTACATTCTATATGCTCTGCCTTAGCAGTCAGCACCAGATATACTGGTTCGCAAATACATCATAGAGACTGCATGCTTATAACGAGTCTAGTTATGTGCAATTCACTAAGACTGCAATGCCAGGATAGTCTGGCAAATGCAACACTAGAAAGAAGTGGACTTCAAGTTGGGCAGTCAGTGGAATATCTAACTCAAAACATTTACCAATGCAATAATTCATATCTCTGAAGTATAATACAAAGAAGTGTACTTCAAGTTGGGCAATCGGTGGAACAACTAACTGAAAATATGTAGCAATCCAATAATTCAAAACTCCAAGGAATAATATGTAGCCTTTAAGTGGCCAGAGCTTATGTAATATTGTTAAACCACTGCTTGTACAACATTCTATACAGCAATAATACTTTCACCACTTCAAACAAAAAAAATAACAGAATGGCATTGATATTCGAGAATTTTTTGGAAATCGGGATATTCGAGATTTCAGTACCTAAGAATTCAAACCTTCTGCTAATGGATAATTAAACTAGCTCCATGTAGTTTTCTTGTTTGTTCTAATAATGGATGATTAAAACCCCTTTTCCCCAAAAACTGCATGTAACAATTCGTAAAGAACTTCTTTTCCAAATCAAACACCACTATAACAGCAAGAAATTATGCAATTTATCCTGACCCCCCAGAATAATGATCAATCAAATGGCAAAATGTAAGTAACAATACCTCGTATGCAGCCAGTATTTGAATGAAACGGTGGGAAGCGACAGCGGGATCCTCGATACAAGCTTCAGCGGTGTCCAGGTGCGTTTCCTTTGCTAGTTTCCTGAACGAAGCTTTGATTTCCGTGAACGTGCTTGCTTCTGAGACCCCCAACACTTCATATGCACTTTGACCATTAAATTCCTCGCCATAAGTTACAGTACTGAAATGGGCCATGAAATTAAAACTGCTGGATGTACAACATGGAGAGAAGACCTAAACTCGACGGAAAACTGGCATTTCATACGGTTACAACCGATTAAATTAAAATAATTGCGGGAAATTTGATATTTCCTTCAATTGAGGAGGAATTCAAGAGCAATTCCTTCACCTGCAAACACCCACCGTTACAGTATTCAAAACCTACTGAGGTTGGGTAATAAGATAATTTCCGGTGGCCGAGGTCCCGTAACTGCCGCTTGATCAGTTGAACATTGACATTGACGCTGGTAATACGGATATCTACGCTCGGGTAAACAGCAGGAAAAAACGATCACTCGGTAACAAGCAAAAATGAGTCCCCCGGCGGGTTTCTTATAGGATAGAAACTCGCCGTCATAGGCAAACAGCTGAAAAAATAATGAAAATAAAACGAAAATACGAAGAAAATGGAGTGAGAATTGTAAAACAGAATTGACATTAAAACTGCTTACATTATACATTTGGAATGTACATTATTGTTCTTAATTGTTTGGATAATAGGAAACTCCTGCTAGTTTTCCATAGTCAAGAAGGTGTACTGAAAAGTGAAAATGTCCTTGCAAACACATGCATTCCGACTCACGCTGCTCAAACGTATAACATACCTCCATGACCTTTGTTAGTGAACCATCGGATAAAGCACCGGGAAGAAATTCCAGAAGAAGCACAAATCCCCTGTAAAGAAAATAGGACATGTAGGCCTGTAGTTATTTCAATCAAAATGAGATGGAAAATAGCTAGGAAGAGGAAATTACCTTGCATCAATGCAGAAAAGAACAAAGCACCTGATTATATGGAAAAGAGAAGACAAATCTTGGTGTACAGCTAGAAGAATGACCTAGTATGTAATGCAACAGTTCACAAGACGATCTAAGCAACCTCGAATCGGCAACCAATAGTTGCATGTAATAGCTTAGGAGTCAATAGCACATACCAGATTTGTTATTGTTTTCAATAAATCTCGGAGTAATCACTAATCCATACGGTAAAAGATGTAATTCAATCCGGCCTTGTCCTGAAGAACTGCTTGAAACCCATTCAAGTTTTTCACGGATTCAGGTTTCAAGTTTGTAAGTTGGGTCGGGTTCTGGTTTCTACGCATTGGGTTCAGGTTTTCAAAAACCCTACATATTCTATCATGTCACCTTTTCGTGGGTTCAAGTCTATGTTTCTACTGCGTATGTGTGTATAGTTAACATTTGAGAAAAAATATCTCATAATTGAAGAAGACAATGGCCTTAGACTTACCGTTGAGTGACTGTACTTGCGCCACACGAAGGAATGCTCGAAACTGGTTAAAAGTAGGGCACCATCATTCAAGAGCAGAGCTTTTAGAGGACGTCCGGTGGCCTTGAATAGTTGCTCCACCATCAAGTGGCAGCCATCAAGCGCCAACAGACGAACGCCAACTGACGAATGCCAACAGACGATCGGCAACTGACGAACGGCAACCGGGAATCCTAGGTTGATGAACACAGAGCAGAACGACGAGAGTCGTGAGGGAAGAAGCGCTGGAGTCGGGAGGGAAGAAGCGCTGGAGTCGGGAGGGAACAAGCGCTGGAGTCGGGAGGGAACAAGCGCTGGAGTCGGGAGGGAACAAGCGATGGAGTCGGGAGGGAACAAGCGATGGAGTCGGGAGGGAACAAGCGATGGAGTCGGGAGGGAACAAGCGATGGAGTCGGGAGGGAAGAAGCGCCGGAGTCGGGAGGGAGGAAGGGTCGGAGACGGGAGGGAAGAAGCGCCGGAGTCGGGAGTCGGGAGTTGGGAGTGCAGAAGGCGCTGAAATCGGAACATATGAATAACATAAAATCATTTATAAGTTGAGGGTATGTTTGGTATTAACGAAAATAAAACTTAACGACCGTTTCAGTCTGCGTTCGCACCGTTAAAAAGTGTGCGAACGTGGGCGCACGGGAGCCCTAAACATAAAATCGGGTTGGGTTCGTTTTCAGAAACCCGACCAACCTGACCCGTGCCCACCCCTAGGCAACGACGACGGCAAAAAGTGACAGCAACCACAAAACACAAGGACTGTGATGCTTTACCCGAACTCAGGGAATCAAAAAACGAATAAGAGTTAGAATGGAATAAACTTGAGATAAAATGGGTTAAGGGCATTTTTGGTATTGGAAATGTGCTGCTTTAACCGCCGTTTCAATCCGTGTTTGCACCATTAACAAAAGTGTGAATGCAGTCGCTCGACAGCCCGACCCACTTTTTAATTTAAAATTTGCAAAAAAGAAATACAATAGTGAAATCTTCTGAAAGAAAATTTAATGGTAGAAGCAATTTCTGCTCCAAAGAGAGAAACAGAGTGAAGGGTGCACCAGCAGGTTATGCACTGGTAATGAACCTTTTCAGAAAGCTCTGTTACAAGCACACTTCTGCCTATTACCAAGGGCTTTCAGGAAAAATCGTAGGACAATAAAGCATACATTGAACAACAATTTGCAAGTTCACTAACAAACGATCAAAGATGACGAGGGCATACATTAGGCAGGAAAGGGTGCAGACAACAAGGTAAGAATCAACAATAACAAATTTCTTTTCACCTGATACAATCATCAAATGACGGAATCAAGAGGACAACCAATGAAGAAATAAAAGAAGAAAAAAAAATAAAGCCCATAATCGTGATAAAAATCAATAGCAAAATCAACAGAAGACAGGAACCCTAGAAGGAACCACAATGACACCCAATCAAGCCAACCGACAAGTCAACCACATCCCTCCTACAAACCAAAAATTTAGAAAGACACCAAATGCTACGAAAAGGAAACCATATTCAAGCACCCAAAAAGGGTAAACAATAGAAACCAACAAGAAAAAAAACCGATTGAATTAAACAAATAAAACTAATCAACGACCTACATGACGGAATCACAAACCCCAGATCAAACAACTTTACATTTTGCAACTTAAAAGATGCTAAAGTCTAAGCCAACGAACATCACATTAATGGAGAACAGGGCAGCCCGGTTACCTAGGTCTATAAGCAGAAGCTTCTTGGTGAGTGGGATTCGTTGAGAAGGAATCCAATCCTATCCATGCTTTAAAGAAGAAATAGTAAGGAACGAGGAGGAGATAAACAAAACAGAAAACTTCTCTTCATAAACTGAAAATGATGGTATTTTTCAGTCGAAAAGGTGTGTCACAAATGCTTGCAGAGAAACAAAAATATTTAGGGAAATCAAGTTTACCGTAGCAAAATCAGAAGATGTTTCTCCACCATAGATAACTTCGCAGCTAAATCTCGGAGACACACAAACTACGAAACCTAAAACCACAAACCGTTCTTCTTCGTTCCCCTCTCTTTGAAGAAAGCGAAAGGCAAGTGGCGACTGTCGAGCTGCGAGTAGCGAGTGGCGACTGTCGAGCTGCGAGTAGCGAGTGGCGACTGCCGAGCTGCGATTTGGAGCGGCGAATGGCCACGACGACCAGCAAAGTGGAAGATTACCGAAACTTCGTGAACGGAAAATGATCTTCGCAGGAATCGTGAGCGATGAATCGCTGGAATTGGGAGGGAAGAAGAACTGGAGTCGAGAGGGAAGAAGCGCTGAGTCTGCAGGAGTCGGGACAGAAGAAGTCGATGGATGAATTCGCAGAAGGATAACCTAAAATTTTTTTTAAGTGGAGGGTTTTTTTGGTATAAAAAAATAACAATTAACGACCGTTTCAGTCCGCGTTCGCACCGTTAAAAAATGTGCGAACGCGGCCGCACGGTAGCCCGAACAATTTAGAAATAGTTCTTTCATAAAACCAATTATGAAAATCAGAGTATCCATAATTTGAGTAAATCGATAATTTCTAGGGTTTATCGATTTATGTCAAAATTATGATTTTACCCCTGGTTGAGATTCTCTTGGAATAATAACCTCTCGACAATATTAATAATGTTAATTCTCCAGAGTAGTTTGATGCACCAAAAAGCATCATCAATGCTATCAATTCCACTCTAAAAGAATTATACACCATAACAGTAGTCGGGCCAATTTTTAAGATCAAAGAAAGCACTCGGAGGTGATCGGACTCATAGGCTCAAGGCCCATTTACCATATCTCTGGTCACCCGTACTATGTGAGACACAAAAAATATTGTATGGTGATGGGACATCTAGATCAGTGTATGGTCCTACGCCCAACACCCTTTATAAGACCATCTAAACATACAAAGGTCTAAGTGAGCGGCCCCAATTCTCACCTCAATGACTCGGACGTATTCTAAGCACAAGGCTCCAAGACACAGTGTCATGAAGACACCCTCCTCCCAGTGATCCAATGTGAAAGGGATGAAATCCATGGGCAACAAATTAATGCATACAACAAATAAAATTTATTAATCATGTAAAATTAAACATACAAAACAGTTCTGAGCAGAGCCACATATAAAATGCTAACAAAAAAGTTGTAGTCTTTATGACCACTAAGCTTCTCGGCTTGCATATGGTAGACCACAGCCCACTGGCTCCTCGAGTTTGGCTATGCCACAGCATAGTGCGGATTGACAACCAATCGGCACACCTAAACCCTTTAATGCTCTTTTGCAAGAAGAGATAGATGCTAAGCACGCCAAAGGACTCTGTTTCAACTGTGACAAACGGTTTGTTCTAGGTCATCGTTGCAAGGGCTTCTAGCTTCTCGAGGATATTGCGGATGAATCACCATTTTTTGATGACCTACTGGCTGAAGATTTCGCGCTAGATGTCTCCACGGTGTCTTTACATGCTCTATTTCCCGACATAGCATCGGTGCCCCAGACAATGAAACTAGCGGGTACAGCTCATTTTGTACTGTTGTCGTACTCCTAGATAGTGGTAGCACACAACTTTATTTGTGCAAAAATCGGTTAGGGTTGGTGATTCTAAACACGGCCAGGAATTAAGGTGATGGTCGGAAATGGAGAATTCTTGTTTTGTTCCGTGTTGTGCAACCCTTACATATTATTCAAGGGACAACAATGTCCGTTCCTACTACCGATTGAAGGGGCTGATGTCGTATTAGACACTCAATGGTTTCGGGAGATGGGTTCCATTCAGTGGAATTTCTAGCAATCGTCTGTTTCTTTTCACTACAACGGGCCAACCCGTTACTTGACTCATAGGGCTGGAGCAAGGTCCAGCTACGCATGGTTCATTGTCGGCATTGACAAAATACTCTCGTGAACCAGCTTTCCTGATGTGGGTCGGCCCGCTGGTGAATGGCAAGTCACATCAACCCACGACTCCGTCAATACTGACCCCTCTCCTCAATGAATTTGCTTTGTTATTTCAGGTACCAATAAAGCTGCCACTAAGACGTACACATGATCATCGCATCACCTTGCTGCCAAAATCTCCTCCACCGAACGTATGCCCCTACAGTTATCCCTACGCGCAAAAGAATGAGATCGAACGGCTGGTTCGGTAGATGCTCGATTCTGGCATCATTCGCCCAAGCACTAGTTGTTTTTCCTCACCCATTCTATTGATCAAGAATGAGATCGAACGACTGCACTATGAAGGACAACTTTCCGATCCCATCAATTGATGAATTGTTGGACAAGCTCCATGGTGCGGCAATGTTCTCCAAATTCACCTTCGGTTGGGTTACCGCCAAATTCGGATGGCTGATGACTATATTCACAAGATAGTATTCCGAACTCATGAAGGACATTACACATTCCTGGTAGAAATCGTCTTATGCTTCACGTGTACGTATGAGTGTACTTACACCCGACAACTGGTGTAATTACACTTGTCGTTAATTATGTTTATCCTTATGAACACCAGAAAATGTTATCACAGTTCGGAACCAATTGTTCCTACTCTGCGGGGCACTCGGCCCAGGGTACCAAAATCCACTAGAGAGTATTACACTAGTGATGATTCAATAACAATTACAGTAATGAGTTCTCCTCCCTCAGGATTCGAACACAACCCTCCTAGCCTCGCAGTTTCCTGTTCCAACGATCAACAGAAGCTTCCTTGATACCCTCACACTAAGGCTCTCCCCCTTAGTGTGTTCCCTTACGTAAGGGAAGTTATGCACGCAGCCTTCTCCTGGATGAGAAAACTCTTGAATGGTCAATAGCTTCAACTAAGCGGTCGACCTTCCGATCAGCGCAAGTGGGATCAATCTTCACTCTATCTATCACACGATCATCAGACTGAAGAACTCCCCTTAATTCATCCTTCATTATCTCTTTTTTTACTTTCTGCGTAACCCTAATCCCACGACTCAATTAACTTTATATAGTCCTAGGGTTTTCGCACCTTCCATAACAGAGTCCTGTCTCCAATAGTCTATTCCCGTAATCAAGGAATCCAGCTCACCTTGGTTTCCTTTTGTGTTTCAACTTCCTTGTATGCACGTTTCATGTATAACAGCACCTCTGTACTTATTAGTAAACTTCGTTTCTTCAACTTCAATCAGGACTCATCTTGTGGATTGCGTTTTGTCATAATTAGCCAATCACACGCATGTGTTCTAACATTCTCCCCCTTTGGCTTTTTTTTTGACAAAACCACCTTTCATATCTTCAGGATATAATAACTGTAACGGTTGACTCTTCTTACAAACAGCCCTGAAACATCCAAGCTTTCAACACTTTTCATTGCTCACAATAACACCCATAATATTCCTCATAGTCATTCCATCATGAGAAGTATCCAAACCATATTCATTCCAACATCAACCATGCTAAAAATAGATGTCAGCACATGTTCCTCACTATAGAACAGAAAGAACCCATAATACTACCATTTCCAGTCACACCATCTGGTCACATCCACTGTCATGTCAATATGAGCACCGAATAACAAAAAACACAGTACATACATCACATTTTCTCCCCCTTTTTGTCAAAAAGAGACAAACATTACCAGAAGATGTAGCTTACTGAGACTTACCCAAGTTAGCATAGAATTCATGTACCACTGCTGGGGAGTATGGTGCAAAATCAGTAATTGTTCGCATCAGGCCCAAGGTTTCTATCAGGGGTAGGATAACTTGAAACTCTGAAAGAGTAATTTTGGTTTCAGAACAAATCCACATTAGTCGCAATGGACAATCTGTTCTTTCCCCTTGAAACAATTGTTTTCAGTATGTATCGACTCTCTTCGAGCCATGGCTCGAGTTATGCGAGATGTACTTGTAATATCACAGCCAGATACCATCACATCGTCAGATGCTATTTCTTCATCGTCTAAACATATTGGAGAATCATCCGGCCTCATACCTCTTTGCCGCTTCCATCGAGTTGTATCACGAAGACGTGACTTCCTATCCAGCATCTCTTCTTCAGAGACTCTCAGTTTGCGCCGGCGCAAAATGATGAGAGGCCCATCATCGTCGTCTTCAAGACCTTGAGCCACTCCCATGGCTATGTTTGCAGAACTAGGTAACATCACACTTGCAGGCACCTGGGAATTTGTACTTGTACGTACAATACTTTTCTTATTTATCGATTTTTCCAAAAATTGACGAAGAGACATGTCATCATCATCCGCACTCAAACCCCTTTCTGAAAGAGGGTTTATCAAGTTCAAATCTTTGTATGGATTTTCAGCCAGAGCACCAGAATCCAAAGGGTCCAAAGGGCGTAACGAGGAATCCCCATCTACTGATAGCTTCTCACTAGTGGGAGACGGTAGAGGAGACATAGAATGAGTTTCAGTTCGCGTACCTTGGATATCTACAGTAGAAGAGTCTTCCGTATGAGCCGAGGAAGACGCCATCCCCATGGTGAACACAAGTTTCCCTCTCAGTTCCAACCCTGCGGAGCGCCTAAACTTCGCCGCTGTGAAGGAAAGTAAAAAGAGCAGTCTTGAAAATGTACCTTTACCTTTCACCTTAACCACGCATCCCCCTTTTTTTTTTTTTTTTTTTTTTTTTTTTTTTTTTTTTTTTTATAGCTTGAAAACCATATGTATAGATATGTGTGTACACATCCATATGAAAGTACACAACCCGCACATTTTCACATACAACACAGTCCTAGAGCTCCTCGAAGGAACTCAAATCTGTTCGCATCCAAGCTCTTTGTAAAGATGTCAACCAACTAATTTTCAGTAGATACATGTTCTAGCATTACGTTGCCTTCTTCTACAAGCTCTCGAATGAAATGATGACGGATATCAATGTGCTTTGTTCTTGAGTGTTGAACAAGATTCTTGGATATATTGATTGCACTTGTATTATCACAGTATATTGTACTGATGCTACCAGTCACTCCATAATCTAATAGTATTTGATTCATCCAGATGAGTTGTGCACAACAACTTCCTGTTGCTATGTATTCAGCGTCTGCAGATGAGAGAGATATCGAATTCTGCTTCTTACTATACCAGGATATTAAATTCGTACCTAGGTAAAAACATCCTCTTGAAGTACTTTTTCTATCATCAACATATCTTGCCCAATCAGCATCACTATACCCGGCTACAACATTACTTCTGTTAGTTGAATTACAGATTCCCAGGTTGACTGTACTCTTCACATCCATTTGCTGTAACTTGATCTTTAAAGAACTTGCCACAACAAGTAACAATCTGATAGACTCCAATCGAGCCACTGGGGCAAAAGTTTCATCAAAATCGACGCCTTCAACTTGGGTGTAACCTTGAGCCACCAGCCGTGTTTTGTTTCTCACCACATTCCCTTCCTCATCTGTTTTATTTTTAAACACCCATTTCATGCCTATTACATTTATGTTGGCAGTCCGAGGCACAAGTGTCCATACCTCATTTCTGTCGAATTGTTCAAGTTCTTCCTGCATAGCTCTAATCCAGAATTCATCTTTTAGGGCTTCTTCTACTCTTCTTGGTTCAACTGCTGATGTATAACATACAAACCTAACCATTTCTGGATAATTCTGTTTCTTTCCCCTAGTTTTCATTCCTTCATTGACATTCCCAATAACAGCATCCACTGGATGGTTTTTCTAAACTCTTATTGATGGAGCTTTCTCCGTCACAAGAGCTATATCTGTTGTATTCACTCGAACTTCCTCTATTTCTTCAGAGCTTGCTAACAACTCGTCATCAAGTTTATGATTTTCAACTTGTTCTGAAGACTGTGTAACCGAATCAGTACTTGTTTTCTCTGTAAAAATTTGAGGCACATTACCTTGCTCATCATCCAGTACTGGCAGGTTCTCATTCTGATATGCTATTTCAACATTTAGTGTTTCTATGACAGTGTTATTATTTCTGAAATACACCCTATAGGCATGACTGTTCCTTAAGTATCCTATGAAAATTCCTTCAATGCTCCTGGAATCAAATTTTCCCAGATGTTCACGGTCTCTCAGAACATAGCACGTGCTTCCAAATTCTAAAAAATAATGAACTTTAGGCTTTCTTCCCTTCCACAGTTCATATGGAGTTTTATGAGTCATATATCTGAGATGTACTCTGTTACTTATATAACACGCTGTGTTTACTGCCTCAGCCCATAGCTTGTGAGGGAGATTCTTGGAATTTATCATAGCCCGGGCCATCTCCTGAAGTGTTCTGTTATTTCTCTCAACAACTCCATTCTGTTGGGGAGTTTTAGGCGCAGAGAACTCATGAGATATTCCTTTCTTCTCACAGAATTGGGCAAACTGATTGTTCTCAAATTCTCTACCATGATCACTTCTTATTCAGACTATTTTTCCTATAGAAACTTTCTTCTCAGTCATGAGTCTTCTACATAGACTTGCAAACACTTTATAAGTGTCTCATATTTCTCTGATGAATTCAGCCCATGTAAATCTTGAAAAATCATCAACACACACTAATACATACCTTTTTCCAGCAATGCTTTCAGTTTGAACTGGCCCCATTAGATCGATATGAAGCAGTTCCAGAGGTTGTTGCGTTGTGATGATCTTCAAGGTTGAATGAGGTGTTCGGTGTTGTTTTCCTGCCATACATCCTTTGCAAATAGCCTCTACCTTACTACTTATAGTTGGTAATCTGCGTATAACTCCATATTTAAGCAGCTTCTGCATGCCTCTTGAATGTAGATGACCAAGGCATTTATGCCACAGTTGAACAGTTGTTTCACCAGTGTACTTACAGTGCTATGACACATTTAGCTTATAACAATTATCACCAGTTCTGGTCCCTTCTAGCATTGACTGTTTTTCATCATCTTCTACTATACATCCTTCTCTGGTAAACCTGACATGCAGATTTTGATCACATAGTTGACTGATACTGAGTAGGTTTGCTTTCAACCCATTCACTAGTAGAACATTCTTCAGCTTTGGTAAACCATCAACCTTTAACACCCCTCTTCTAATCACTGCTCCTCTTGCACCATCTCCAAATGTCACTTGACCACCATCCTCTCTGTGAATATTAGTCATATTTTTTGCATTTCCCGTCATATACTGAGAGCAGCCACTATCAAAATACCATATTCCATCCGAGGTTGTTTTTCGAGCCGTATGTGCCGCATACAGACTAATCTCCTTCTTTATCCATACATACTTCGATGCTGGTTTTGAAACCATTCTAGCTCCTCTCCATCTCCAGTCTTTTAGCAGCTTATAGCAATGTGGTCTGATATGACCATACACCCCACAGTAGTGGCATACCAGGCCTCGTGATGACTTATTTTGTCTAGATCTAAACTTGTTGTACATTGTTTTTGGGTAGCCTAGTCCTAGTTTCTCACAACTTCTTCTTCCTTGGATCAAAATATTATCTAATTTTTGCTTTCCCTTGTCAAACCTCTTAAAATGTCTTGTGATCTTCTCAGGTCTTCCTCAAGTTTCAATATCACCTTTTCTTTCTCAGCAACCTCCTGTTTCAAGTTATGATTGTCTTTTTCAAGAGATGACACTTTTTCTCTCAAAGTTTTTCGTTCGTCTTCTGGTTTTTGATTTTCTTTTCTCATTTCGCCAATCTGTTTCTTTAGTCCAACATTCTCTTGCTCAAGCACACAAAGATGTTCCTTGAGGATCCTTGTACTTTCAAGTACCCCATCCCATTGCTGAATGATGGCTTCCACTGTAATCTCCTCATATTCATCATCTGTGTCTTCTTTGCTGTTTGTTGCACCAAGGGAATTTTTCGATTTTGATGACGAACCCAACTTCTGTCCGAGCTTTACTGCAAATGCAACAAAATTGCATTCATCTTCATCAGACTCACTACTTTCATCATCACTCCAGGCAGCACTAAATGACTTTTGCTTTCTCAAGTAAGTAGGACACTCTGACTGAACATGTCCTTTTCCACCACATTCATAACATACCACAACTTTCTTCTTTGATAAGACTTCTGTAGATCCAGTTCCAGCATTGTTTTGCCTGTTCTTTCGGATAAACTTATTTATCCCCTTTGCCAGCAGTGAAACCTTTTCATCTAACTCTGCTAGAGTAATTACTGATGCATCACGGTTTTCAGCCAATTGCATTGATTCTTCTTTTCCTACTGACTGGAATGCCACACTCTCCTTTTTACCCTTTTCTGCTGAATCTTCTGCTTCCTCGTTCATTTAAAACATTTTCAAGGATCCAATTAACTCATCCAGTGTCATATTGTCAATGACCTTGTACTCCTTAATAGATACTCTTTTCATCTTGAATTTTGAGGAGAGAGGCCGTAATACCTTTCTGACCAGCCGATTCTAAGGAATTTTGTCTCCCAGAGCTGCAGTTTAATTTGCTATATCCCTGATCTTGCTTTCATATTCCAGTATAGACTCATCTTCTCTCATCCGCATAAGCTCGAACTGGGTGGTAAGCATCTGCAGCTTTGACACTAACACTCTCGGTTCCTTTATAGTGAACTTCTAATATTTTCCAGGCTTCTTGAGCCGTGGTACAAGCAGAAATTCTTCTGAACTGTTCTTCATTCACTCCTCCAAAGATAGTATTCAACGTCTTGGAATTGCAGTTAGAGAGTCTCTCTTCTTCTTCTGTCCATTCTGTATCTGGTTTTTCAACTGTCTTCATATCAGCACCTTCTACAATCTCTTTCGTTGGCGGACACCATCCCTTCTCAATGGTCTTTCAGGCCTTCTCATCCTGTGCCTTTATATAAATTTGCATCTTGGCCTTCCAGTAAGAGTAATTAGACCCATCAAGTAGTGGTGGTCTGGTGTTTGAGGCTCTTTCCTTCATATATGACCCCATTTTCTCCTTCAGTGAAGTTTCTCTAGATCTTCTCTCCAAACTAATCTGGAGCCTGCTCTGATACCACTTGAAATCGTCTTATGCTTCACATGTACGAATGAGTGTACTTACACCCGACAACTGGTGTAATTACACTTGTCGTTAATTACGTTTATCCTAATGAACACAAAAAAATGTTATCACAGTTCGGAATCAATTGTTCCTACTCTACGGGGCACTCGGCCCATGGTACCAAAATCCACTAGAGAGTATTACAGTAGTGATGATTCAATAACACTTACAGTAATGAGTTCTCCTCCCTCAGGATTCGAACACAACCCTCCTAGCCTCGCAGCTTCCTGTTCCAACGATCAACAGAAGCTTCCTTGATACCCTCACACTAAGGCTCTCCCCCTTAGTGTGTTTCCTTACGTAAGGGAAGTTATGCACGCAGTCTTCTCCGGATGAGAAAACTCTTGAATGGTCAATAGCTTCAACTAAGCTAGTGCGGCCATCTAATCAGCGCAAGTGGGATCAATCTTCACTCTATCTATCATAAGATCATCAGCACTGAAGAACTCCCCCTTAATTCATCCTTCATTATCTCTTTTTCACTTTCTGCGTAACCCTAATCCCACGACTCAATTAACTTTATATAGTCCTAGGGTTTTCGTACCTTCCATAACAGAGTCCTGTCTCCAATGGTCTATTCCCGTAATCAAGGAATCCAGCTCACCCTGGTTTCCTTTTGTGTTTCAACTTCCTTGTATGCACGTTACATGTATAACAGCACCTCTGTACTTATTAGTAAACTTCGTTTCTTCAACTTCAATCAGGACTCATCTTGTGGATTGGGTTTTGTCATAATTAGCCAATCACACGCATGTGTTCTAACATTAGTAAAGCCTTTAGGACTATCCAACGCCCCTGCCACATTCTAGAGTCTGATGAACGTTGTACTCAGGTTGTTCCTTCGCAAGTTTGTGCTGGTTTTATTTGACGATATTCTAATTAACAACAGGCACATTGATGAGCATTTACGCCAGCTACGGTTGGTGTTTGAGGTATTGCGGACTCATTTGTTGTAGCTTAAATTAACTGTCTGAATTTGTTGTGTGGTTGATTAGCTATTTGGGCCACATTATACATCTCGACAGATTGGCTCTTTCATGGGCACCAGCCCGGAAGCCCTCACAGAATTGGCCGCAGCAAAATGTCGTGTGCAGATAGACTCAAGGTACACAGTAATTGGTACTTTGATATGTTTTAAGGGTCGCCTGTTTATTCTAGCAGGTGGAAAATTGCGCCCTGACATCATGTTTGAGTTCCACGCATCAATGGTTGGTGGACATGAAGGGGCTTTTCGCACCTTCAAACGCATTGTACAGTTTTTTTTTGCCACACCTCTTAAGAGATGTCTGCACACATGTGGCTTCCTTCAACACTTGCCAGCAAATGAAGATGGATCTCTTGGCACCCACCAGACTGTTGTAGCCATTGCCGATACCAGACCTTATATGGGAGTGAAACTAAAAGGTGGGTTTAATTTAAAATGAGGTGATGAATGTTTCACAGCCATCGGCAATGCCTCCCCTTTTTTCTTGAAGTAAAAAAACCACTGTTTTACCACTTATTCCTGCTCTCTAGTCATGCAGAAGGGTTCCACAAAAATAATATTAATTAGGGTAATTTTTCGCCAAAAAATACTGTAGAAGCACTTAATTGAGATTTTAGATCAGCCAAAACCAATGTGTTACTTTAGAAAAAAAAAAGAACAGTTCATTTAATTTACTTGCAGTTAAGGTAATGCAAAAACATAATTTTAATTCTCATTATTCATAAGATTTCTCCATATTTCAAGAATCATGGTCAAGAAAGATGAAGTGCAAGAGTGCTATGTTATGGACTTTATAGCACAGACTTATTAAATCATCGTGAACCTAGTTGCAGAATATTTTGTACAGTACTACCAGCACTCTTGATAGTACAACATTGTCGACAATTACAACAACAACACGAGCTAACAAAACATTTACAATTCCTAACATAGTCCATTTACTACTTACGACACGGTACACAGCTAACAACATGGACCATGTTATAAACTGTCTTTGTATGTAGTCACAAAGACAGTTTAATTTAATTAAGATTTTTATTATTTTTATTAAAATTTAATTTTTATTTTAACCGGTTCTTTTCTTAACGGATCCGTATTGGATATCCAATTCGGATCCAATAAGCTTATTGGATTCTTATTGGATATCCGATAAGAGTCCAATAAGCTTATTGGATTGGTAATGGATATCCAATAATAAAATTATTGATTCGATTTGATTTGGCTTTTGAATATATCCAAATCATTGCCACCCCTAAACATGGTACATAGTTATAACACAACATTGTTCCAAGTTCATTTTTAACATGGCACCTAGTGCTTTAAAAAATGAGCACTAGTCAGTTTATAACACTATAATTGTGTACTTGTTCAGTTTATAACGCAGAACTTAGTTTGTCTATAATATTGTATGTAGTCACAAAGACAGTTTATAACAATATTGTACCAGCATGCCTATTACATTGCACGTTGTCAGTTAACAATATCATACAGTTTGTTTAACTACATCATACACGTGTTAACAATTAAAGGCCGTTGGGATATGGAGAAAATACAAAATTATGGCCTTCTCATGTTTCTGAAAAGATCTTGAATACCTTTGTAGACATGGGACGAGAAGATGCCTATATATGGGAGTTTAGTGATAATGGAAAATTCTCAATTAAGCATACATCTCACTAGTTATTCTGGAAATGGTTGAGAGACGTAGGTTCTCTTTATTTTGGTCTTGTTGATTTCATTTGGAAAATTATACAAAACCTTACTACTTTGCAGAAACACAAGACTTTCTTTGGCTTGCTATACTGGATATATTGCACATTAGTCTAGTCCTAGTGAGAAGAGTTGTTTCAATTCCTACTGTTTGTTTCTCATGTAATCAGGAGCAAGAATCTATTGAACATATAGTTTTCTCGTGTCCTATAGCTATTGCTTTGTGGAGTATTATCAAATGTGCTGTAAATTTGCATGATACGTCAATTTCCATCCGATCCTTGGCTTTTAAATGCGACATCAACAGAAAGAACCCTAGAAGCCCGTATACTATAACGCTTGTCTGCATGGCATTATGGCAGCTCCGGATATAAAGAAGCAATATAAGATTTTCTCAAACAGTAAATCCCAAGATGAAATGTTTCACGGGGCTGTGGCCTTACAAATGAGCTTCTTGCCATTAAAGGAAAACCCAAACACAGAAAAGTTACACAACCTAGATTGAATATCTCTTGGTCCCCACCCCTTCCTTTCTTTGTCCATTGCTGGCGGAGGTGTGATCATGCGAGATCATTGTGGCACACCTCTTGTTCCATCTCCATGGCCCCATAGCTATACAACAAATAGCCAAGCTAAAGGATATGCACTTTTATTAACCTTTTTACTGCTTGGAAAATAGTATCCTTATTCTCAAGTCTAAATAGAAGGCGATTCACAGCTAATGATAAGGGTCATGCGGGAGGAGGTCAGGTTTCGCTGGAGCTTAATAAATATCATTCAACATTGCATAAGAGAAGAATAGCAGAGAAAAGAATGTTGAGGAGTGGGAACATTTTGATTTTGATGCATGGATTAAGTGAGGCTAATGCAGCAATTGGCAAAGATGGATTAAGTGACACTCGATCGTTGACATGTATATATGTCTTCTATGTCTAAGTATTTTTCATATTTTCGTCTCAAATATTTTTATAATCATCAAATTTTACACTTGTATATACACAACCTTCAAATTTTAAATATTTTGGTGTTTATTATTTTATGTTAAATATTAAGGACTTAAGTAAATAGATTTATTTCAGTTTTATTGTATTAATAATGTGTTCTTTATAATAAATCACATCATTCTAAAGTAAAAATTATAAATTAAATCGAATTTTTAAGTGGCCAATACATATTGGAAATCAAATAAGTGAAAGAACGAGTTACAAAACCAAAAAGAAAAAAAGAAAAGTAGCAAGAGAAAACGGAACGATCAGGTCCACACGCTCTACACGTCCTTGCATGTGGGCTCGCCCAAACCTACTTATAGCAAGAGAAGGGAATGACCCCCCTTCTGCCCTTTGTCCCCTTCTTTTCTCACCTTTGCCCCCTCCCACCCCTTCGTTCCCCCAGGCTTCGCACCTTCATCCCCCTTGTTCCGCCCCTTCGTCCCGCCTCCCTCTGCCCCTTCATCCCCCCTCCCTCAGCCCCTTCGTCCCGGCTCCCTCAGCCCCTTAGTCCCCCTCCCTCAGCCCCTTCGGTCCCCCTCCCTCAGCCCCATGGTCCCCCAAGATCTAACCCTTCATCCCCCAAGATCCTAACCCTTCATCCCCCCAGATCTAACCCTTCATCCCCTTGTCTCCTCCCCCCTTTAGCCACTTGGCTCCTGCCCTTCGACCCCTGGCTCCACCCCTTTCTCCCCTAGCTCCGGCTCCTTTCTCCCCCTGGCTCCGCCCCTTTCTCCCCTTGGCTCCACCCCTTAGTCCCCTTTCCCTCCACAATCCCCCCCGTCCCCTGCCCCTTCATCCCCTTGACTTGTCCCCTTGGATTCTCCCCTTGACTCAACCCCCCTAAAAATGGCGGAATATATATAAAGGCATATATATGGCCCCAAAACATTTCCCAAACCCATATATAGGATAAAGTATATAAATATATATTTTAAAATATATATGTATTTTAAAATATATGAAGATATTTTAATATATATATATGGATATATATATATATATATATTTATATATGGAGATATATATTTATATTTATATATATATATATTTATGATATACATATATTATTTATATATAGATTTAATATTTTTATTTTATTATTATTATTTTTATTGGATATTTTTAATATTATTATTTTACATATATTTTAATATATTTTTATTTTAATATTTTGGTCATTTTATTATTTTTTTAATATTATTTATTTTTACTATTTATTTTATTATTTTTTTTTTTTTATTATTTTATTTTATTTTTTATTTTAATATTTTTATTTTATTATTTTTATTTAATATTTTTTTTTTTAATATTTTATTTTTTATTTTTTAATATTTTTTTTAATATTTTTATTTTTAATATTTATTTTTTATTTTATTTTTAATATTTTATTTTTTTATTTTTTTTATTTATTTTTATTTTTACTTTTTATTTTTTTAATTTTTTACTTTTCCTATTTTATTTTTATTTTTATTTTTTATTTTTTATTTTATTTTTTTATTTTTATTATTTTTTTTACTATTTAATTTTTACATATTATTTTAATATTTTATTTAATACTTTATTTTTACCATTATTACATTATTTTTTTACATTTTTTTTTTTTTTTTATTTTTTAATTTTTTATTTATTAATTTTTAATATTTTATTTTTTATTTTTTTTAATATTTTTATTTTATTATTTTATTTTTATTTTATATTTTTTTTTATTTTATTATTTTATTTTATTTTTTATTTTTACTTTTTTACTTTTTATTTTTTTACTTATTTTTTTTTTATTATTTTTTTTATTATTTTATTTTAATTATTTTTATTTTATTTTTTTATTTTACTTTTTTATTTTATTTTTTTATTTTATTATTTTTTATTATTTATTTTATTTTTACATTTTATTTTTTTATTTTTTAATTTTTATTTTTTTTATTTATTTATTTTATTTTTTTTATTTTTTACTTTTTTATTTTATTATTTTATTTTACATTTTTATTTTATTTTTTATTTAATATTTTTATTTTTATTATTTTATTTTTATTATTTTTATTTTATTATTTTATTTTATTTTTTTTTATTTTTTATTTTTAATTTATTTTATTTTTATTTTTTTTATTTTTATTATTTTATTTATTATTTATTTTATTTTTATTATTTTATTTTTTATTATTTTTATTTTTTTATTTATTTTTTATTTTTATTTTATTATTTTACTTTTTTTTTTTATTATTTTTATTTTTATTTTTTACATTTTATTTTAATATTTTTATTTTTATTATTTATTTTATTTTTTTTTTTTTTTATTTTATTTACATTTTATTTTTTTTATTTATTTTAATATTTTATTTTTATTTTTTATTTTAATATTTTATTTTTTACTTATTTTATTTTTATTATTTTTATTTTATATTATTTTACTTTATTTATTATTTTTTTATTTATTTTTTATTTTTTATTTTTTTTATTTTACTATTTTTTTTTTTATTTTATTTTATTACTATTTTTTACTTTTTTTATTTTTTTAATTATTTCAATTTTAATATTTTTTTACTTTTATACCCTTTATTATTTTACCATTTTATTTTTACTATTTTTTTTTTAATATTTTTTTTTTTATTTTTATTTTACTATTTTTTATTTTTACTTTTTATTTTATTTTTTTATTTTATTTTACTTTTATTATTTTACTTTTTTTTTTATTTTACTTTTTATTACTTTTACTTTTATTTTTTTTTTATTTTAATATTTATTTTAATATTTTATTTTATTATTTTTTTTTTTTTATTTTAATTTATTATTTTAATACATTTTTTTTTATTTTTTTATTTTTTACATTATTATTTTTTACATTATTTTTTTTTTTTAATATTATTTTTTTACTATTATCATATTTTTTATTATTTTTTTTTTTTTTTATTTTTTACTATTTTTTTTTTATTTTATTATTTTTTTTTTTTATTATTTTATTACTTATTATTTTTAATATTTTATTTATTTATTTTTAATATTATTTTTTTATTTTTTTTTATTTTATTTTATTTTTATATTTTTATTTTTATTTTTTTTTTATTTTTACTATTATTTTATTTTACTATTTTTTTATTTTATTTTTATTTTACTATTTTTACTTTTTTATTTTATTATTATTTTTTAATATTTTATTTTTTATTTTTTTTTTTTTACTTTTTTTTTTATTTTATTTTTTTTATTTATTTTTTTTTATTTTTTATTTTATTATTTTATTTTTTTTATTTTTTATTTATTTTTATTTTTATTTTATTTTTATTTTTTTATTTTTTATTTTATTATTTAATTTTTTTTTAATATTTTATTTTATTATTTTTTATTTTTTTTTTTTATTTTAATTATTATTTTATTTTTTTATTATTTTTATTTTGCTTTATTTTTTTATTATTTTATTTTTATTTTTTATTTTTTTATTTTTTTTTTTTTTTATTTTATTTTTATTTTTTATTTTTTTTATTATTTTTTATTTTATTTTTTATTTTTATTTTTTTATTTTATTTATTTTTTATTTTTTTTTTATTTTTATTACTTATTTTTTATTTTATTATTTTTTTTATTTTTTATTTTTATTTTTTATTTTATTTTAATATTTTTATTTTTTTACTATTTTTTATTTTATTTTTATTATTTTATTTTATTTTTTTATTTTATTTTTTATTTTTTTTTTTATTTATTTATTTATTTTTATTTTTTATTTTATTTTTTATATTTTTTTTTTTTTTTATTTTTATTTTATTTTTTTATTTTATTTTTTTATTTTAATATTTTATTTTTATATTTTTATTTTATTTTTATTTTTATTTTTTATTTTTTTTTACTTTTTTTTATTTATTTATTTACTTTTTATTTTTTATTTTTTATTTTTTTATTTTATTTACTTTTTTTTTTTTTATTTTTTATTTTATTTTTTTTATTTTTTTTTATTTTATTATTTTATTTTATTTTTTTATTTTTTATTTATTTATTATTTTATTATTTTTATTTTTATATTTTTTTTTATTTATTTATTTTATTTTTTTATTTTTTATTTTTTATTTTATTTTTATTTTATTTTATTTATTTTTTTTTTATTATTTATTTTATTATTTTATTTTTATTATTTTTTATTTATTATTTTATTTTTTTTTTTTTTTTTACATATTTTTTTTTTATTTTTTTAATATTTTATTTTATTTATTTTTATTTTTAATTATTTTATTTATTATTATTTTATTTTATTTTTTTTATTTATTTTTATTTTATTTCTTAGAGGGATCCATTTTATTTATTTATTTATTTTTATTTTTTTATTTTATTTTGATGATGATTTTTATTTTGGAGGACGGATGATGATTTTTATTTTTATGATTTATTTTTAGAGATGATGATTTTATTTTATTTTTATTTTATTATTTGATGGAGGAGATGATGATTTTTTTTTATTTTAGATTTTTTTTTTCGGAGAGGGGGAGGAGAGGGGAGGAGAGAGTAGACAAGAAGAAAGTGTTGAAGGACGATTCTGAGTTGACAAAGGAAGATGAGAAGTTGTGCAGTTGTAATGCAAAGACATTAAATACTATTTTTGGAGGTGTAGATGCAGATCAATTTTGGAGAATCTCTGCGTGTACGTCTGCACAAGAAGGTTGGAAGATACTTTAATTACATTTTGAGGGGACTGAAAGTGTTCGTCTAAAAATTACAGATGTTCAAAACACAGTTTGAGCTTTTGTGCTTGCATGAGGATGAGACAATACTTCAGTATGAGGTAAAAATCAGGGATATTGCAAACCAAGCTGCTGCGTTGGGAGATAGAATTCTTGAGAATTGGCTTGTACGTAAAGTTTTAAGATCACTCTCTTCGAAGTTCAAGGTGAAAATAATTGCTATTGAAGAACATAAAATAGTGGACACCATGAGTACGGATGAATTGATTGGATCTCTTAAGACGTTTGAAATGAATGAAGAAGCAAGTGATTCCTCTATAGGGAAGAAGAAATCTGATGTTGCATTTAAATCGGTGGTTTATGAAGAGAAGGGTCAGGAGGTGGATAACTCTCGTTCAATAGTTACCTTGGCTGAGTTGGATGAAAGGGTAGCACTGCTGGTTCAAGGTCTAAACAATTTTATGAAGAAAACCAGAAGAGTTTCAAACCTTGTGAGAATAAACAAGTATGCAGAAACATTCCTGAGGTCACAAGTAAAAACAAAGTTTTGTTATGTTTTGAACATGGTGGAAGAGGGCATATTCAATCGGAATGTCCTACGTTTTTGAGAAAGAAAAAGTCTTTGGTAGCATCCTGGAGTGAAGAGGATAACAGTGAGTCAGAGAATGAAGACCGTAACTTTGTGACTTTTACTGCTAGTTACAAGGAGAGTTGCATGCCAGAGAACATGCATATCAAGTGTTCCATGAGTAAGCATAATTCTGAGAATGAATCAAAAGAGGATTCTGTCAAAGACATACACAAGCAATGGGATGGGTTGCTTGCAGTAACTCATTAATTGAAGAGAAAAATAACTTCACTAGAGAAGGAAAATAATCAGTATGTGAAAGATATTGCAGAAAAATAACTTCGAGTTCTGAGTGTTGAGGAGGAGCTAAGAAAGTCAAAAAATTTGTTGTCTAGGTTTGATAACGACAAACTGCAACTGAGTCATATCTTGACTCAAGATAGACCATATGGGGATACTCATGGGCATGGATACGAAGCACATAGTGACGTGATGGTATCATGGGTCCATAAAAGAGGCTTTATGCCGGCTTGTTACTACCGTGGAAAATATGGACATATTAAAAGGTATTTGTAAATGTTATATGCTTCACACATGTATGCAGAAGTGTACTTACACCTGAAGACTGGTGTAATTACACTTAAAGTTATACTCACAAGTACACTAATCAACACCAACAACTGTTATCGCAGTTCAGAATAGTTCCTAATCTACGGGGCATTCGGCCAAGGGTATCAAAGTTCACTAAAGAGAGTATTACAGTAGCATTTTGAATAATACTTACAGTAATGAGTTCTCCTCCAAGAAGGATTTGAACAACAACCTCTCTATCAGAAAACTTCCTGTTGCGACAACCAACAGAAATCCCCTTAATACCCTACACACTAAAGCTCTCCCCCTTAGTGTGTTCCCTTTAACAAGGGATACTCTCCACACAGGCTTCTTAGGATGAGAACACTTCTACAATGGTCAACAACTTCTTTGGTAATAAGCTAGCAAGACCTCTCGATCAGCACCAAGGGATTGCTCATAACTTAGCAACTTGCACAACCATTCTCTCAGCAAGCTCCCCCTTAATTCACCCTCTCTTAACTTTCTTTACTTTCTGCATAACCCTAATTCTTTAGTGGGTTTGCTTTTTATAGCTTAGGGTATTTGCCTCCTCATCACCAAGTCCTACTCTGATTAGACTTTCTCATTAGTTGAGAAGTCCCATTCACGTTAGATTTCTCTTACATTTCGGTCTCCTATTATGGACATTTCGTGTGTGCTACACAATTTCATATCCATTAGAGAACTTGCTCTATTTTAATTCAATTAGGACTCATCCGTCAAGTGTGTTTTGTCATATCATACGTGCACTAACATTATTGTTATTGATTTCTGTGGGATTTGAAAAAGAGTGGTTCTAATTATGTAAAAAGAGCTGGTGCTCAGTTTGTTTGGGATATTGGACAACATGTTTATGTTAGAGGTCACTAGTATTTGTTTGATTCCATTATATCTAGTGAGTACCTTCAATTACCTGTGTATTCTGAAGAGCTAGACGAAGAAGAGCGTGATGTTATGTTGAAAGAACTCACTGGTGATAAACTTAGTGTGTGGTCAAGCTCTTATTCGATTCCTGCTTCCTCACTGGCACCAAAATATGCAACTCTCCATAAGATATCAGTCTGGAATTGGCTTCCTTCTACTCATAGAGGATCCTTAGGTAAGCAGCTGGTTGATTTCTTGTATCGATTAGGCAATGCACAACAGTTTAATGTAGGCATCCGAATTTTTTATCATATTCTGAGAGTGCCTAAGTTTGGAGAACAAGGACATCTTGTTTTTCCCTCATTGATTTTTGGATTTCTTGAAAGAAAGAAGTCTTTTGGTTTATCGGACTCCGAGTTGACAAAGAATGTAGAAGTGATTCAGAACAAGTTGTCTACAATGCCTAAATCAAAGCGTCCAACCTTTTTTGAAGCAACGATAGCAACAATGCCAAATAAATTCACAACACAGTTTGTAAGTATGTCTGCAAATATCTCTGATACATTGACTGCACTTCAGACTGACAATATTATAATATCTTCTGGTGTATATGTGACTGTCTCGGCTACTGATACTCTCTCGATGTCTGGAGCAGTACCAGTATCTGGTACAATAGCTGAACCTATTACAAGTGTAGTTGTGTTTGATCTAGCTGGTCTAATGATTATTCTAGAATTTAAGGCCTTAGGAGAGCCTTCATCTAGTTTGGCCCCACCTCCAGGGCCATGGTCTCAACAAACACCTTTAACTGACAAAATGATTGATTTCCTTCGGAAAAGAGGTGAAATTGCACAGAAAGAGGTGGTCCAATATGAGAAATTAGAATGGCTCAAAAGGCATGAGGTTACACTTATAGAACATCTTTTGAATGAGTTTGATAAGTCTAAGAAGGTCTTGTCAGTTTGCTGCTCTTTGTGGGGATGTAGCTTGTTTTAAGCATTTTGTGTCGATTTTGTGCATTGTGTATTTTGTCATTTTTTCCAAAAAGGGAGAGTTATACATAGGCTAGTGGTCATGGTTGATAGTTACTTAGAGTTGTTAGGTGGATTGATTGTTACTATGTTGTTACCATGTTGTTACTAGTGACTAGTGACTATGATGGTACAATTCTGGCTAATGGGTTCCGGTTGTAGTTATTAGTAGTGTTCTGATATGATGACTATGATCTATGAATGTCTATCTATGCTTATGTCTATCATTGCTGGAATTTTCTAGACTATGCGAGAAAGGGGAAGAAGGTGTTGGACATGCAGGTGTAAAGTACTATTGGTGTGGTTGGTGATAAACTTGGGGTTGTTGTAAAAAATGAGCCAAAGAGGAAGTTTGTTAATGTATGTATTTCTGATTGGCTAAGTTTTGACAATCTTAAAGGTTACTAAAGATAAAAGTTCAAGGTACAGGTGTCCAAAAATTTAAACTCCTAGATAAGGGATAGAGATTAGAGTGATCTCAAGGTAAGGACGAACTTAAGATAGACATCCAAGGTTGAGTATAGCGAAAGCTATAAAGAACTCTAGGTCCATTAAAGATGATCTCTGATTATATGTGAATGATTGTATTGTGTGCAACTTGAAGTCTTCAGGCTTAACATCAAAGAAGCCATAGACAATTTCCATGTCTGTCTCATTCTTAAAAAACACCAAACTGACGATTCCCTGTGAGATGGGATACATTGAGGGGGAACCTCAATGTAAGGGAGACACGATGAACCACTATTGATGTTGTGTCAATAGTAATCAGAAAGTGAGAGTGTTGTTCAAATCCTAGACTGGATGAGAACTTTTTCTTGTAACATTTAAGTTATTCTAATCACTCACTATTCTAATCACTCACTAGTGAATTTGTGCTCCCGGGCTGAATGCCCCGCAAATTAGGAATACTTTATTGCAAACTGTGATAACAACCCTTCGTGTCCTTGTGTATACCTGTAACTTTGACGTAACACACAGTGCAACTTCAAGTGTAAGTACACCAATGATCAGGTGTAGCTACACTCCCATGTACACTGATCCAGGTCACTTGTTTTCACACATGATAAGAGGTATACCAGATTTGGAATGGAGTGGTTCAGATAAGTACAACCTCGGGAATGCCCCTTTTTTGGATGCCATGGAGCTAAATTTTGGTGCTATGGTGACAAACTTTTGCCTTATAACTCAAATTTATCAATGAGTTTCCAAAAAATTTCACTTGGAGCATGTTATTGTGGGTCAAATGTACAATAGAACAGATTTCATGAATTTTCATTAAGAGATAAACAATTTTGAAAACTTGGCAGTAGTGCTGAATTTCTAGGCATATAGTAAGTTGTATGCTTTTTGGAACCTTTCTATCTCGCTAACCACTTATCATCTAGAACTGCAAAATAGCTTCCTAGATAGTACTAAGTATGCAATACAATAACCTCAAAACTATTTTCCTAGTCACTTCCATAAAACTTTAAAAATCAGCTCAAGGATAGCTAGATTGTATAATTTTCCACCTAGAAAATAACATAAACTACCCACCTTGCATTGCTCATAAATTTCTTCTACTTGATGAAAATTCCTAAAAACAGACCCTATTGCATCTACAAGTTCCCTCTAGAAATCAGTATCTTGTTTTGGAGCTCTTCACTTCCAGAATTTTCAAAATTTGGCCCCAAAGTTGGCTTCTCAGTCATAACTGTGGTTGCACAATAACTCCGCGCAGAGTTTTCCATTATGTTTTGTTGCCATTTTTTTTAAGGAAATTGATGAAATTGGATGAAAATGAAATTCCAAACTCCCTTCTACAGATATTTGCAATTAAATTTTGAAAGGCATATATAGAAATACCTTAAATATAACTGTAAAAATGGTAGCATGCAAGTAGCTCAACTTCTAAATTCCAGATTTTTAACTTAAGTGCAGGTGCCTATGACAGATTTGTAGTTTTCTTTGGTATTTTTTGCAAGATAAACATTTTGAAAGGCTAATATAACATGAGTAAAACTAATCTAGACCCTAAAAACCAAAATTCACACAAAGTGATTATTGAAAGAAAGAAAAATCAGAAAAATATAAGTAAAATTTCAATACTAAACTAACTTTTCTTACCTAACATAAGTTGCCTCCCATGAAGAACTAATTTTATGGTTTTCAGCCATACCATAGCTTCACTCCACCGAGATCAAAAGGAAAATGCATTTCCAATCTATTCATTAAGACCTTTTTACCTTTGAAATGCTTTGTGGTAGATTTACAAAATTTTGGTGTTGAGCTAAAAGTTCTCTTCTTTGACTTTGTGACTTCTAAGAAGTAAATCTTTACAACTACAAGCCGCTCATTAATCCCTTTTTCTTGCCCCAATTGAATTCTTAGTTGTATGTGTTGGTTAGGTCTATATGGTGGGATGATAAACAAGTCTAACTCTAACTCGTAGGAGTACCCAATTTTTTTATTCTCCTCTACCCATTTTATATTGCTTTTCAAGGAAGATTCTAGGATTTATTCTATGGCTTTTACCTCATTCACCTCATCTACTAATTCTGGCATTGGTTCTTCTTCTGCATTCAATGCACATAACTCTTCTATTTGCTGGGATTTTTCTTCAGCTTCATTTGAAAAAAATTGGGTCATCATCACTAACTCGAACTCATAGGAGCGCCCAATCTCTTTACTCTCTTCTACCAAGGCTTTTATTGGCTTTTTAAGGGGAGGTTCTAGGATTTGTTCTATGGCTTCAACCACTTTTCCCTCATCTACTACTTCTACCATGGGTTCCTTTTCAATCTCTAATGCACATGACTCTTTTATTTGCCAGGATTGGGTCTTAAGTATTTATTAATATACCAATCTCTTCCTCACGTTTCTTTGATTCAGCCATCCATTCCTCATGCTCTGCTTTATATTTCTGCATATTAGAATCAAAAGTCTCTAAAAATCTATCTAAGATAGTCTTCTCTTCTTGAAGTGGCGGCTGAATTGGACATGAATCCCATTTTGCATTAGTGTCATAAGGTTCACAAGGAAAATTACCAACTTTCTCTCCAAAAAAAGTAGGTGATGACTCATCATAATTAGTGGAAAACTAGGTTTAATTAATCCCCCATGAGGCATTGCCTTGACCAAGAGAATTATTATATGGCTAACAAAATATTCCAATGTCTGATGAAAAGAATTCCATGGCTGAGGAATAATGTTAGATTGCTGAAAAGAATTCCATAGCTAACAAGTGTTAGCTAGCTGATGAAAACTATTAGATCGTTGTAAAGGGGGCATAGTGCTTGGAGAAATCAATGTTTACGGTGAATTTGAAGTAATAGAAAATGATGACTCTGAAAGTAGACTTCCAGATATAATTTTCTCTTATTAGTGGTTGACACTGAGAATTTTAATTATTCTATTAATTCAAAACAACAGAATTTAGGAGACATTGAGACACTGACAAAAGTAATTACTCAATTTCACTTATTTATAAATAATTATATTTCTCTAAAAAAATAAGATAAAATATATTTTTTAAATAAATTATATGAATTGTGTACAAGTTATATACTTTTAAAAGTAAAAATTAATCAATAAAGTTAAATAAAATACATATAATAGAAAGTTTTGACATTAAAATGGCTGAAAGAGTTGTCTGTATTATAATAATTTCAGTTATTTTCAACTTTTTTGTATTTTAAAAAAAAAATAATTGGAATTTTTTTTTTAAATGGATCGGGTTTGGGTTGGTTGGGTCGGGTCAAATTTATTGAAAACTAGTTGGGTTTTGATCAGCTCAAGTCAGGTTTGGGTTTGCAAAACAAAGGATCCGGTTGTGTTTTTTGAACATGTTTCTCGTTGTACATGTCGGATCAGGTTTGAATTTTAAAGTTATACATTTCGGGTCAGGTTCGAATTTTTAAGTTGTACATGTTGGGTTGGGTTCAAATTTTTCGAAACCCGACCCAAACCAAACCCATGTCCACCCCTGATCGGAGAGAGTAATTCAAACAACAGGGAAGATGAAGGCAGAGATAATGTTGTTGAAATGGGAGAGAATTGAAGGGACTTTATAATTTCATGTCTCCAGGTGAGACAATGTGTTGGTGCATAGAAGTTTTATTGGCTATTTATGACAAAACATATGCTTGACCACGAGGGTTGGGAATCTATTGTGAGCTTAGAATCCTAGTCTATGTCAGAGATATAAATCATGAATCGTGAGTATTTTGAGTTTCCTAATCAAGGATATTTGAGTTTCTTAAGTTATATAGGAAAGAAATCAGCACAAGATATTATTGAGAATAAACATGGAACAGACGAGGAGTTTGTGGTGATTGAGTTTCCTAGTTGAGATAGGAAAGAAATTAGCACAGGATGTGATGTGTCTAAAGACAGATTTGGACACAGGATGTGATGTGTCTAAAGACAGATTTGGACACGGTTAACCCTAATGGTATTTATAGCACAGTATGTGCTGGGCTAGGGTTACGCAAAAACTGAAGAGTATCTATCAAGGATGAGTTTGAAGGGAAGGAGGAGAAGATCGATATGTTTATATCCTGAATGTTATATGTGATTGCTGAAGCTGATCAAGAGGTACCAATCAATATGTTTACATTATGAATGTTATATGTGATTGCTAAAACTGATCAAGAGGTCTACAAGCTTATTGAGAAGCTATTGACCATTGTAATGGTGTTCTCATCCTGAGAAGCCTGCGTGAAGAGACTCCCTAGTGATAGGGAACACACTAAGGGGGAGACTTAGTGTGTGGGTATCGAAGGGCTTCTGTTGAAGTGAGTAGACAGGAAGCTTGTCTAGGAAGAGGTTGTTGTTCGAGTCCTTGAGGGGAGGAGAACTTATTACTGTAAGTCGTGTTGTTGAATTACTGTAATACTCTTTCTAGTGGATTTTGATACCCTGGGCTGAATGCCCCGCAGATTAGGAACGATTGATTCTGAACTGCGATAACAAATTGTTGTTGTCTTTTGTCTATGAGTATAACGTTAAGTGTCATTACACCAGTCCTCGGGTGTAAGTACACTCCTGCGCTCACGTTTTATGCTTGTAGGGAATTTTGTAAGTACACTTCTGAATACACGTCTTGAGTTTACTTGAAGTTTCAAGTGGCATTAGAGCAGGATCCAGATTAGTTTGGAGATAAACGGTAGTATAAACTTGATGTGAAGAAAGATGGCAGCGTATCATAAGGAAGGGGCTTCAAACACAAGACCACCACTACTTGATGGAACAAACTACGCCTACTGGAAGGCAAAGATGAAAATTTATATCAAGGCTCAGGATGAAAGAGTGTGACGATCTGTTGAAGATGGATGGGCACCTCCAACAGTTTAAATTGGAGAAGGTGCTGATAAAAAGAGAATTTTAAAGCCTAGTTCAGAATGGAATGATGTGGTGGATAGATTATCAAACTGGAACTCCAAAGCATTGAATGCAATTTTTGGAGGAATCGATGAAGAACAGTTCAGGAGAGTATGAGCATGCACTACAGCTAAAGAGGCATGGAAGATACTGGAGGTTCATTATGTAGGAATCGAAAGTGTACGTGCAGTAAAATTGCAGATGCTGATGACTCAGTTTGAGCTTATGAGGATGAGAGATGATGAGACGATTTTGGAATTTGAAGGTAAGATCAGAGACATTGCAAATCAATCTGCCAACCTGGGAGACCTCAAGACCGACTGGTCAAAAAGGTACTTCGTTTACTCTCTTCAAAATTTAAGATGAAAAGAATTGGTTTAGAAGAAAATAGGTCTTTAAACGATATGACCTTGGATGAACTGATTGGATCTTTGAAAACTTTTGAGATGAATGAAGAGTCAAGTAATTCAGTAAGAGAAAGTAAGAAAGAGAGTGTAGCACTTCAGACTCTTGCAAGTAATGAAGCGACTCAGTAAACACAAGAATTTGATGTTCCCACCATTACTTAAACAGAGTTAGATGCAAAAGTTTCTTTCCTAGCAAAAGTACTTAACAAGTTTATAAGAAAAAGCAAGAAGAAAGATTATTCGTCAGGAGAAGGAAAACCAAGTGGTGAAGGCTTTGATTCAGCAAACAAGAGTAAAATCATAACGTGCTATGAATGTGGAGGCCGAGGACACATCCAATCAGAATGTCCTACCTACTTGAAAAAGAAAAAGTCGTTTGGTGCTGCCTGGAGTGATTACAGTAGTACTTCAGTGAATGGCGACCTACCAGTGCAATGAAAAATACAAGGCCTCAAAATAGCCTCGGATGATGAAACTGATGATGAGGAAGATATTGGTACAATAGAGAACATCATTAAGTAGTGGGATAGGGTTCTTGAGAGTACTAAGGTTCTAAAAGAGCAAGTTGTATCCCTGGAAAGAGAGAAAGTCGTGCTGAAGCGAAAACTGGATGAGAAAGAGGCAAAAACTAGAAAAACAGAAAGTAAAGAAGGACTGCTGAGAGAACAGATTAGTGTCTTAGATGAAGAGAACCACATGCTAAAACAGATAGTGAATGAGAAAGAGGAAATAATTATGAAAATGGAAGAAGAACTAAGGAAGGCAAAGGAGATATGGGTGAAGTTTGACAAAGGCAAGCAGCAACTAGATGATATATTGACTCAAGAGAAATGAAGGGGTAGTAAGCATGGATTGGATTACAGTGGGGCCAGTTTATTTCTGCAATCAGCTTATACTCAGCCTCGTCATAATCAGGTCAGAATATTCATTCCTACATGCCATTACTGTGGGGTCTACGGTCATATCAGATCCTATTGCTACAAGATACAAAGAGTTCGGAGAAGTAATGAAAACTTTAAAGGAGTTAAGTATACTGCTCAAAATCTAGTCTGGGTAAAGAAAGAGAGTAGTCTGTTTGCTGCTCATACTGCCAAAAAAACAAACATTGATGGAATATGGTATTTTGATAGTGGTTGCTCTAGACATATGATAGGAAGTACTGAGTTTCTTAAAAATTTACACAAGGAAAATGGTAGACAAGTTACTTTCGGAGATGGTGCAAAAGGATCTGTAGTTGGAAGAGGTGATTTGAATGTTCAAGGGCTTCCCAAGCTAAAGAATGTGTTGTTGGTTGATGGGCTGAAAGCAAACTTGATAAGTATCAGTCAACTGTGTGAAAAAAACTTGCATGTTAAGTTTACCAAAGATGGTTGTTAGGTAATGGATGATAAACACATCTCTATACAGGAAGGAACAAGAATAGGTGATAATTGTTATAAGTTACTGTTGTCGCACCAGTGTCAGTACACTATAGAGAATACTGCTCAACTGTGGCATAAGCGACTGAGACATATACATGCCAGAGGGTTACATAAGCTGGTAAAGTATGGAGCGGTCAGAGGGTTGCCTACTCTAACAGGAACTGTTGAGACTGTATGTAAAGGGTATATGGAAGTGTCTTATACGGAGACTCAAGAAAGTGCTTCTGCTAAAGAAAATGCACCGTCTATAAGAGTGCAGAAGAATCATCCGACTGATGCAATAATTGGTAATGTAAATGAAGGAATGAAGATCAGAGGTAAGAAAAAGAATTCTGGAGACATGGTTACATTTGTATGTTATACCTCACTAGCAGAACCCAGGAAAGTGGAAGAGACTCTAAAAGATGAGTTCTGGATAAGAGTCATGCAAGAGGAACTTGAGCAGTTTGAGAGGAATAAAGTTTGGACACTTGTACCTCGTCCAACAAATTTAAATGTCATAGGTACTAAGTGGGTGTTCAAGAGCAAGATGGTTGAAGGTGGAAAGGTTACATTGGAATACTTATCGATTGAGAATCAGTTGGCAGACATATTTACAAAGGGTTTGGATGCAAAAAGATTTAAGTTCCTTCGTGGAGCTCTGAGGTTGTGCTGCATTTGAAAGAGTACCAGTTAGTGTACTTAGACTTGTAAGTACACTAAGAAAAAAAAAAAAAGCGGGAAAAGAAAAAAAAAAAAAAAAAAAAAAAAAAAAAAAAAAGGGAGTTTGAGTTTGTAAGAAGAAGAATACATGAAGGTGAAAGGTTAAAGGTAAAAACTTGATTTTTTCATGTTCGGTGCCATTGTTCAAACTCCTGGAGCTTGACGACAACAACAAAGGAGAAAATCACAGCAAGGACGCACTGCAATGCTAGAATGGCAAGATTGATGGTAGATTCAACCTCCACAAGTGATAGCCAAGGTATGAAATCTACTCTTTCATCTTCCGTACCTTCGTTGAATGGTGAAGAATACAACGACCATGGGGACTCGATGGCTCCTTCACTGGAGACACTAGCCGTTGTTGCGAAAATGCCCTCACAGGTACATGAGAGTGTTTTGATGAAAGATGATGTCACACTTAGACATTTTCTTGATGTTCTTGTAATGAACAAATGCACAGTACACATAAGTGTACCTCCGAACCCTATGAGAAGGACAGTTTAGAGTTGATGAAGAAGAAGAAGAAATGGAGTTTCAAATTGCCACATCAAATGTTCGATAGCTAGTTCAGGAATCGTAAATTCAATAACAAGGATCTACAAGTAAAGAGAAAAGCAAGGGTGCTACACAAGTTGCGGGTAAGTTGAGGTCTGATTATACAGAACACCAAAAATTGCGCATTAAAAACTCCAAGCCTCCGGCAAAAACCCGTAGGTCTCACAGAGTTAGTGCTGGTTCATAACAAAAAGAACAGGTTACGAAACAAGACAAGCACATTGAACAAAGAAAAGGTGTCAGAATATGGTGTGGTTTCCATTTTTGAAGAAGTTGGACTTGCTGTGAGATCAGATCCAGTGATGAGCATATTGAGGATATGCCTTTGCATGAAGGTTCGGATAATCACCCAGAATTACATCCGCTGCTGGCTACATCTGATACAGTTCTTATGCCGCCACTACAAACGAGGGATGGCATTAATTTCAAGTTTTCTCCAGCACACTCTATGCATCAGAGTCTGCAGTCTTCAGGTAATTCTTCTGATCAGATGCCTCATGATTATCTCACTCGGAGGTTGCAGGGTGTGAAGAATGAGATGGATGATTTAGGGCGACGACACAATTTCTTGAGGAATGAGATGAAACTTTTAGAGTATCTCATTTCCCTCTTCGCAGTAGAGGATATGTTAGTGGCTTTCTTTTTGGCAAAAAGGGGGAGAAGAGTTGAGAAAAGTACAATGGTGGTGATCAATTTCAGAAATTTCAGAACCCTTTTCTATTTTCTTACCTCTATTACTGAGTACTGCATATCAGTTTACCTGCATGTGTATCTGGACACAGTTGACACCTCATGGTTGATGGAAACAATTGACTAATGATAGGATGTGTAGTTTGATGTGTGGATTTTGCACAATTAAGGAGAATGATATGATTTCAGGTCTTTTTCTATTCATTTATGTGAATGTGCTTACGTGAGAAATTGAATGTTCGTTTCTGAGAAAGTATACCTGTCTAGAACTCAGAACAAGTATACAATGTGTAGCTGAATTCAAATGAGGGTGTATCTGTGCTATCAAGGAGTTTTGTCTAAAAGAGCCAAAGGGGGAGAATGTTAGCGCATGGATGTTTAGTTGGCTATTTATGACAAAATAAGTCGTGGGTTAATGTGTTGTGGATTGATGATTGATATGTGGATGCTTGTTGGTATGTTTGTGGTGTTTGTATGTTTACATGTGAATCTGCGTACTCAAAGATTTGTATACTTGAAGAATCATGGAACTTAGATTAGATATAGCTGATTTCAGAGTGGACGTGAAACCGTGTTTATGATATGTGTGCTAATCAGGCTCATCAGGAAGTTTTGTCAAGAAAGAGCCAAAGGGGGAGAATGTTGGTGCATAGAAGTTTTATTGGCTATTTATGACAAAACTTATGTTTGACCACGAGGGTTGGGAATCTATTGTGAGCTTAGAATCCTAGTCTACGTCAGATATATATATCATTAATCGTGAGTATTTTGAGTTTCCTAATCAAGGATATTTGAGTTTCCTAAGTTATATAGGAAAGAAATCAGCACAAGATATTATTGAGAATAAACATGGAACAGACGAGGAGTCTGTGGTGATTGAGTTTCCTAGTTGGGATAGGAAAGAAAGTAGCACAGGATGTGATGTGTCTAAAGACATATTTGGACACAGAATGTGATGTGTCTAAAGACAGATTTAGACATGGTTAACCCTAATGGTATTTATAGCACAATATGTGCTGGGCTAGGGTTACGCAGAAACTGCAGAGTATCTATCAAGGATGAGTTTGAGAGGGAGTAAGGAGGAGAAGATCGATATGTTTACATCCTGAATGTTATATGTGATTGTTGAAGCTGATCAAGAGGTACTGATTAATATGTTTACACCCTGAATGTTATATGTGATTGCTAAAGTTGATCAAGAGCTCTACAAGCTTATCGAGAAGCTATTGACCACTGTAATGGTGTTCTCATCCTGAGAAGCCTGCGTGAAGAGACTCCCTGGTGATAGGGAACACACTAAGGGGGAGACTTAGTGTGTGGGTATCGAAGGGCTTCTGTTGAAGTGAGTAGACAGGAAGCTTGTCAAGGAAGAGGCTGTTGTTCGAGTCCTTGAGGGGAGGAGAACTTATTATAGTAAGTCTTGTTGTTGAATTACTGTAATACTCTTTCTAGTGGATTTTGATACCCTGGGCCGAATGCCCCGCAGATTAGGAACGATTGATTCCGAACTGTGATAACAAATTGTTGTTGTGTCTTTTGTCTATGAGTATAACGTTAAGTGTCATTACACCAATCCTCGGTGTAAGTACACTCATGCGCTCACATTTTAAGCTTATAAAAAATTCTGTAAGTACACTTCTGAATACACGTCTTGAGTTTACTGGGAGTTTCACAATGAATTCCTGATCAACACCTAAATTTAGACTATGTGAGGAATCTATAGTCTCTCCCATTTATAAGGAGAATTCAAAGTTACGGTGGGATGGACAACCACTATGAAAATCCATGCACACAACACATCTGTCCACTAAAAAAAAAAAAAAAAAAATAGAAATTAAACTCAAAGTCATTGTTTTAAACACAAGCAATTACTATTAAAACAATGGTTCCCAACAACGGTGCAAAAAACTTGATGCAATCCCACCTATCACTAGCAAGTGGACTAATCAAAGTAATATAGACTCTAGGAGTCCGAATATTATCCTGCTAAGACCAAGTTAATAGTTAATTATTTTTCTAGTTTAAAAACTATAGTTTGAGAAACCAAGAAAAAGAGTTTTGTGAAAATAGTAAATAACTTAATCCTAAGCAAAACTATAGAAATTAAGAGAAAAACTTTGATCAAATTCAGTGTAAAAAATCGTTGGAACTCCAATCATCTCTAATTGTCTCAAAAATTGATTTTTGAAGGAAGTTGTAGAATTGAAACTCGACGAGCTTTTCAAAAACCTGGGCTACCTTGCACTTCAGGAATCACCTTCTACCAAGATCCGAACACCACATGTCAGGAATCATCTTTACTAGGTAGCATAAAGATTAAGCTCAGTGACCTTACTATGTCAGGAATCAGTCTATGCTATAAACTAACTGAAACAAAAGAGCATCACCACACGTCAGGAATTATTTCTAAGATTTGATAAATTTGCCTAGTGTATGTAGATCATAAAAGAACTTGTACATCCTATCCTTTCAATCAAGCCATGTTATAATTTATCACATGTCAGTCCATCATTTGAATCGTAAAAAGGAAATCAAGAAATTAACAGCTTAATGCACTCATCCATACCCCATTTGAATTCAACATTGAAATTATGGTGTCAATGTGACAATGTCATTACATAACTAAGGAGTCATGGACTCCCAACATATATAGGATGACTACTCACTGAATTTAAGCACAAAAAGAATGGTTTTAGATACAGCCATTCAAGAACAATAGAAAAGAAATGAGGGAAATAACCCTATTGAACTAATCTACCTTGAATGAAAAAAAAGCTCCAATGCTAACTCTCCTCCACGATCCAAGAGCTTGAAAAAAATGCCTCAAGGCTTTCTCTAACTTCTCATGACCCTCTCTAGGCACAAAACTCGTACAAAAAAACAGGAATGAAAACTAGATGGAACTAGATGTCAAGTCTTCCCTTGGAACCCCTACTTATGGTGTACATGTTGTCCAGCTTGATATGGGATGAGCCTTACGATAGTGAAGTTCAAGGCAGTCACAGTGGAAAGTGCCTGTTACTCATGGTTCCTCTTAGTCCCCGCATGGTGATGAGTTCCCGGGGTTTTTTTTGCAAGGCGGGGACACGTTTTCATGAGTCACTAGGTGAGTAAGATTGATTTTTCCACCGTCTCTGGTTTGACCAAAGATCAACGGGAACATTCTTTAGTTAAAATAATTTATAGTGCAGCTAGTAAAATTTTCTTGTATTCTCTTCCATAACGTACCCAACCTTCTCCATAGTTGTAATTGCAGTAATTCATTTGTGATTAGTTCCCAGCCTCGCGCGTTGAATTTTGCAACAGTGAAGTTTTTGGTAGCTGCAATTGTTAGTGCGACTATTAAAGATGGAATGCTTTTATTCCCAGGACAAAAGATAAGCAAACTGGCATAGCAATCAAGCGTAGAGCAAAGGTCAACACTCACATTAATTAATCAATTCAAGGCCAACCCATGAGCATAAGGGCGATGGCCACAATGATCCTATGAAAGTGTAATAGGTATTGATTCCTTTCTGCCACTGGATTCCCGTGAGGCCGGCCACCCATGCAGAACTCACAGGTCTGCACCTCTGCCCCTGTAGCTGTTGCTTCCTCAAACATCCCATGATAATTCTTAGCCGCCATAGCTTGTAAACCATTTACAATATCATCAAAAAGCATATTGTAAAGTTGAAGACACAAATTGTAACAATCCCTGTCCGGATCTTTTGCACGGAAAGTCTTGAGCATTGAATAAGTCTCCATTGCATATCTCCTCTCTTTATCGAAAGTGATGTAGCCCAGGTCCGTCACCAACCAATTCTTGAATACAAAAAAGATAAAGCATGTAATCGCGGCCAGCGCGATGACAGACCTTCACAATATCTTTGGTTAGATGTGTGTTTACCCCTGCCGTCGCGAAAGAACACCCATGGAGGAGGAAGAGGAGAAAGGGATAGACACGGCAAACGAAAGCCAAGTTATAACCTCGTGCTCTTGCCATCTTCTTCTTTCTCTGGTAAAACATACGTATGAATACTAAAACTTCTACTGCTTATATGGTCGGCAAGCCAGTAGCCACACCCTTGAGGAGAAACCGATGCAAAATGCAACACTGTTCAACTTTCATTAATTTATTCTTGACAACAAACTCTCATTAAAGCAAAAAACAAAAATGACACTCGAAACCAGCAAATGATTAATTTTACCAGCGAATTCCCATTAATGTAAGGGTCCCAAGCACAGGCGGAGCCACAGGGGCAAGGGGGGGCAATTGCCCCCTTTAAAATTTTGATTTCCCTTTTATTTTTTCAACTTTTCCCTCTCTTATTTTCTATATTCCCCCTTTAAATATTTATGTTATGCCCTTATTTGACGATATATTTATTATATATTTTTTTATTTACACACATTTTTCTCTAATTTTACTCTATATTTAGACTAGTAAAGCGTAATTTTGGTTAATTTTCTCTCGGTAGAAAAGTCATAAAAAGTGCATGTTACTAAATTTAAATGTAATTTTAAATTTTTTTTATTAACTCACAAATTTATTGGTCTTTCTTAATTCTTTTCCCAATGTTCCCTTCTCTTTTCTTTCTTTAGTTTCATAAGCTTTCAATTTTATTTTATTTTTTTGGATTTTTCCCCCTCACTCTTAATCACTCTAATTGCTATATCAAATTTTAGTCTTAGAAGAAAATCCTAATATTTAGTCTAATTAATTGTTCAAAGGCTAAGTATAGTAACACTTATTAAAATATATGAATAGATTGAATTATTTCAAATAGGTACAAGTCATGTTTTTTATACTTGATTTTTATTAATTCATCTTTGATTTTAGACTCTAAAAATTTAAAAAATTAAATATAATGCGATGCAATAACTATTAACACAAGCAATTAAAATCAACAACTATATAAGTCCAAGAACATAATAATTTTTTTAAAATTTATTTGGGAGATCATATTAGTTAATTAACAATGTTTTGAGTATATTTGTTATGTTAACAAGATTTTTACCATATCTACTACAAAAATAAATTTACATAAAAAGGTTTTTTAGTGTCTATGAGTGAGGGTATACTTGTCGTTCTCTAACATAACATGAATTGTTATGATATCTGGAGCGGATATTATATATAGTATGATAGAAGACTTGACACGATTTCTGGCATATAGATCTATTATTTATGGAAAGATCAAGATTGTGATTATTGCAAGTAATTAATCAAGGTGTAATGAAGTATTATGACAGAAGGCTGCTTCGTATAAGGAAAGACAAATAGATTGATTGCAATCAGATCCTTATTCAGAAGAGTCATCATAAACCATGTATGCATACAACGAATGACTACTTAAAGGCATGGAGGCCTGAGCAAAAAACACGAATTCAAGAAGCAATTAGAGTATCTTGGAGAGAGAGTTCGTATTTATAATGAGTTAAAAAGTCTTCATCAATCTGATTTCCTGAGAAGCTCGTGTGAAGATTAAGGTGTGTTAAGTGATGTTTCTAACATCGATACAGTCTGTGTTGAAGACAGACTAAAGCTTTCTTGTCGAAGGCATACACTGAGGGGGAGTCTTAGTGTGGATGATAACAAGATTACTTGCCCTGAGTAAGTCGTTAAAGAAAGGAACTTGAAAAGGTATTCACTATTAGTCACTACAAGAAAAAAAAGTTGTAGTTACAATTTTTTTGTCACGAAATGATTTTTGTAACAATAAATAATGCTTTTGTCACATAATAAAATATTTCGTAACAACAAGTGAAGAATTAAAAAATATTTTTTTAAAATGAGAATATTTGTCACGAAGCTCTCTGTTTCGTGAAAAAGTAAAACTCGCGGGAAATTTTATTCTTCCCGTGAAAGTTTATAGTTACGAAATTGCACTTTGCGTAACTCAAAAGAATTATTAACTTGTCTTTTTGTTACGAATGTAATTTTGTAACAGATAAATTTATTTTTTGTCACGAACTTTAAATAATCGTGACAAATAAGAAACCCAGGAAATTGGGTGAAGTTGTTGTTACAAAATAAGATATTTGTGACAGATAAATTGTGACAAATAAAAAACGCGGGAATTTTTTCTTACGCTGTTAGAAGTTGTTGTTACAAAATCAGGTATTCGTGACAAATAAATTCGTATTAATTTGTTTATTTCTTTTCTCAATAGTTAATTTCATGACTATATTTTGATCCCCAGAAAGGTTTTATTTTACCACTTTTAATAGTTGCCAGTATATTTAATTTCGTAGTTAAATGATGTAATTTTTTACTAGAAAATTAAAATTTTGTGATAATTTTTTAAATAACTTTTATTTAATTAATGAAATTTGTATTTAAAATGTGCAACTTAGTGTTTTTTAAAAACCAAACTGGCCTTTAAATCCAATATGTCCAGACGAACCTGGTTAGACCGGGCTATACCAATGGTTCAACCATTGAATATTATACAGTATATAGTTTTATATATTTAATATTTCAATAGATCAAAACATGCAAAAATTAGTGGTGGTTATATTGGAAATAGTTATGTCAATAAGAACCGAATTGGGCTCCAATTTGGGTTCAACTAGGTCGGACCGGCTGGTTCGATTATTTTTAAAAACACTACTAATTTTTATCAAATATTTTTATAAAATATGACACATTAAATCCCATATTAAAATAGTTTCTTATTAATTATTTTAAAATACACACAATTATTGGAAACTATAACATTTAATAAAATTTAATTTTTAAATCCTTGAATTAGCTTAAAATAAATTTAGGATGTTTATAAAAACTATATATATCGGTCAACAAATTATTAAAACTAATTTATTAGGTTGATAAGTAAATTAATTTAATATATAAAATAAAGCCATTAATTGTGTATATGATTTATCTAAAAAGTATACTACATATCGTACTACTCATTTACATATCTTAGTGATATTAGTGACCTAAACTTTATTACATTTTTTTATTAAACTATTAATTATTTTAGCTAATTACAATGTGATTGTTGATCGTACATGTATGTGAGATTTAATTTATTAAGTAGAGCTCGGTCAAAATTAACAAATCATATATAATTTTTTATTAAGACTTGTTTAAATTTTTAGAAAATAATATATGGTATTTGAGAATTGGAATTAGTATCATATAAAACAAGAAAAATAAAAGGGAAAATATTTATAGATTTAATTAATGAATAAAGAAGCCTATTTGTCACGAATTACATATTTCGTGACAAAAAACTGATCTTTTTTTCACGAATTAAACTACTTCGTGAGAAATATAAAATTTCAAAAGTCGCTCCCTGTTCCCCCATTCATCCACTTCGATTTCCCAACGTACGTTCGTCGAAGCTTTTGCTCTCAAGCTGCGGAATCGTTACTCTCAACCTGACGTTCGTTGCTGAATTTTTATTTTTTCTTCCGATTGGGAGTCTCAATCCTGAGTTATTATTCATTCAAGAGCAATATAGATTTTTAATCCACTCGGGTAAGTTTTTCCTTTGCGCCCTTCTCTCTTTCTCTCTCTCTCGCTCTCTTTGAGGTCTTTTCTTTTCTGAATGGGTCTGTTGTGAATGGGTGATGCTAGTTTTGTATTTTTCGCTGCAAGCCTCTTGCTTTTGGACTCAATTTTTTTTTTTTTTTTTTGTCTTTATCTTTTTAAAATACGCAGCAGATGTTGTTATTATTGCTAGCTTCCTCCCCCTCCTTCACAGGGCTTCTATAAAATCCGCAGAGCCGACTTCTCTTGCTCTGCGGGGATGACACTTAGTGGCGTTTGCGCATTGAAACTGATTTATGTCTCTTTTTGACTCGTATAATGGTTTCGGGTGGGTGATGCCAGTGAACGTTACCTGAAAGTTTCTATTTTGTAATTTGGAACTTGAATTTTGCTGGGAGAAGGCTTGAAGGTGGTGTTATGGTGTTTGAGATTTACCAAAGAGCTTCTTACCTTGACGGAGATGTTTTTGTTCTGTTTTCTTTTATGAATTCTAAGTTTTAGCTTCTTCACGCCTTCAGCGTAGGATATGATCGCTTGAATTTGGTATGTGGCGGGGTTCAACAAGTGGGTCGTCCAGTTTTCTCTGCTTTTCGCTTCTCTAGATCCTGGATTCATCGTGAGTAAGTCCGTGATTCTTAAGTAGGACATTCTTTGAGGCAGTTCTCTGGAGTGCACGCTTTGAGCAAAAATTTTTGTGATGAGTACTTCCGAGGAAGACGGTGTTGTCGTGTTGAAAATTTTAGCTATTCTGGAGCTTAGTCTGTTCTACTTTCGAATCTTTTGAGTCGTTATGGGATGTTTTCCACCATATCACAAACTGATCTACTCTGTTTCTTTCTCTGCAAATAATATTCAGGGGGGGGACTTGGTAGTTCTCAAAAAGTATTTAGGTGGATGTTGTACTATTTCTACTTGTTCAGAAACAGTTATATCTTTATAGGGTTTAGTAAAGTACGAAAGTTTGATCTGGGTTGGTGATTAACTGATCATGGTTTAGTCTACGTCTTCTTCTTTATGTTTGGAAGGTTTTTTTTACTTGTGTACCTTCTTGCATTCTTTGGTGCAATCATATTATTGTTTATCTATATTTGGTGTAAACACTAATGCTTGGTTTGTGCTGGAAGTCTTTAGGAGTCCTGGATATGTCTCCAGTTTTACCCTTTTGTCATTAAGTTCAGGTCTACAGTAATGATACCTTTTTAGGTTTTTACTCATAAATGTGAGGTTAGCTTTCTTAAAGATCCAATAGCAAGTCATCATCATTTGGACAATATTGAAATTAGGTTTTTAATATTATGATTCAATGCTCATCATTCTTTAGGTTTCATGTGATTGATCTTTTGATCATTCGAAAAATTTGCAGGAGCTGACTTGGTGTTGAGAAAAGTTAGTGGATTTTGTGCATAATAAATTTTTTTCTGAAGTTGTTCATAGCATGACGAGTACACAAGAAGGATACCATCAGAATAAAGAATTTATGCAGATAGGCCTAGGTGGGCAGCAATGGTTTTTTCCCTTGCAAAGTGGGCAGCAAAGTTTTTTTACCTGGTTAAAGGGCTACAAATAGGAGTTAGGAATTTAGTTATCTTCCCCATTACTCGTTCTTTTATGCTTCGAGATGCCTTCAGTAGTGTGGGAAGATTTTATTAGCTAATATATGAAATTTTGTTGCCTATCAGGAATGGACAAAAGTTGGATGGAGAATTGGCATTCTAGGCTGACCAATAATGAATACAAAGAAAGAATTAAGTCTTTTATGCAAAAGGCACAAGTTGTAGTTGGGTTAGACAATAAGATTCGTTGTCCATGCCATTTTGGTGCTAATAAAGAATTTATTCAGATAGGCCTAGTGGAGGAGCACTTGTTTGTTAATGGGATGTTGCCAAGTTATACCCATTGGGTATTCCATGGAGAAAATTATACTTTAGAAGAAGTTATTCGACGAAGACGGCCTCAAAGGGTTCAAACAGACAATAGTAGGATTCATGAACTACTACATAATGTCGAAGTAGAGCAAATTGTAGGTCATGAAAATGTTGAAGACTTTGGTGGCGCTGAAGGAGAACCTGAACACGATACAGTGGGAGGTGAACAATTTAATAATTTGTTTGCAGATGCTAATAGAGAATTGTAGCCTGGGTTCAAATTTTTTCTAAGTTGAAGTTTCTCATCCGATTGCTCCACATTAAGACATTAAGAAACTTGAGTAATAAAACAATGGATGACATGATTGGTCTCATGAAAGAAGCCTTGCCCACTGTGAGACATTGCCTCGTAACTACTATGAGGCTAACATTGGGAAGAATAGGAGGGATGGAGTGTACTCTCAGTATCTTACCCATCATGTGGGTAACGCACTGAGATCACACTTGAAGCTAAAAGTAAGAAAATTCAAAGATTTAAAGGATGAAGACTTCACAAATGCAGATGCCTTTATTCAGGTAAATTATATTTGTTAATTTTTGTTTGAATGCTTAAGTATGACACTTTGATTTGTGTTTTTTAGGATAGGTTTGATATTGACATGGCAAAACAAGAACATAAAGAATGCATCCGTGGGATCATGATGGATCTAAACCAAAAATATAGATCTCAATTACATTTTTGGTATAAGAAACACGGAGGCTTCCCACAGGGCAAATTAACACCTTATCCTGGAGTATCATTAGAGGATTGGGAGTATCTATGTGAGCATGTCTTCATAGATGAAGCGTTCAAGGTAATTCGAAACCCTTGGAGGTTTAGTAGATATATAGAGTGGATAAAAAAATTTATTATCTCTAATTCTTATTGCAGAACCAATCCAAAAAAAATCAAGTCAACATTAGGAAGAAGAAAGTGCGGCACACCACTGGTCAGATGTCGTTCCAACGAATTTTTACAGCTACGGTAAGGAAAGCCTTGATGTCATAATTTATTCTCTATGAAATATTTTATAATTTGATCAATCATTTATTGGTTTTGATAGTGTTTTATAGAAAGAAACTAGTAGGATCAATCAATTCAAGCTGACTCACTATTCTGACAAAAAAGGGTGGGGTTTTGGAGCTAAAGAAAAATATGTAAGTTTTATGTTTAGTATATATTGCAAATTTTTGTCCTAGTTACATACTAAAATTAAATTCAATAATACTATTTTTGTCATATTTCTTAGGATGAGATGTTTAATGCAAAAGAAAGAGCTTCACAGAGTCGTGAAGTGGATGAGGAGCGAATTGTTGCAGATGTCCTCGGGTATAGGTCGGGTTAGATTAAAGGGCAAGGCACTGCACAACAGCGTATTCCTCGAGGACCTCGTGGGATTTCTTCTTCACAGCAAGTTGAAGCTATGGTGATAGGGATACGTGAAGAATATGTACGAGAGATACAAACACTGAAATATGAAAATGCATCTATGAGGGTAGGGCACAGTCAACAATTACGGGAAGAAAATAACAAACAAAAGCAGGAGATGCAACAATTACTAGATGAAAATAGGCAACAAATGCAAGAGATGCTTGAGATGATTCATAGCATATAGGGTACCAAGAGGAAGGATATGTGAGCATCATACACTTGTGGGTCTATTTTATTTTTTGTCAAAGTAAATTCATTGCTCCTACTTTTGTGTATTTTGATATTTATATTATTTTTTATAATTAAAAAGTTTTTTTTTGCTTATTAAGGGTGATTATGAATATTGTATGTCTCAATTTTATGGTTATATAGGATTTTATATAGGTTATATAAGTGTTTGGTCACTATTTCAGAATCTCTGTAACTTCTAACAACATCGACATGCTCCCCTTCTTCGGCCAGGCCCAATACTTGACATACAACTTCGCGTTCAAAACGAACATACCTGTTGTTAATTAAGAAGGCTACCTGACCAACATTGTACTGTTGACATAAGGTGCACAATAAAGTGCCCTCAATGTTCGCCTCCTTCACGTCTAAAAAGTGGCCGAATGGAGTACTTCTAATTAACTCAAGGTGTACCTCCTTAAAATTTAATTCCTTCAAAGACCTCGCAAACTGCCCTAGGGCACACCTGGTCCTAATAGATATGGGTAATTTCTCCATCTGTAAGTAAAAGATTGAGAAGATTTAAATCATTAGGAAGAGAAGAATTAAATAAAAATAAATTTAAAAAATAAATCAAAAGGAATAAATATTTAATTGAGGAATAGAACAATAAATCATTTGCAAGGCAATAGTAAAATCAAGGAATCTAACTCTTGGCAAAATAACATATTTCATACAATACAAAGATTATCAAAATACAAGAAGATATGACAAAAAAAATATATTTATTTGGAGGGAATTAAGCAACATTTCCAGTTTGCAACGGCTCCAATCAAAACCAATGGAGGCACAATCTAGTTGATCAGGGCAACTCGGGCAATGATTTACAGCAAGAAAAAAATAAAAGAGTATGAAAAAATATTTAAAAAATTACACAAAGTTAACATGAATACCAGTTTAAACATAAACTTAACTTTCAAAATCCAATTCAAACTCATCCAGCAAATACAAAATTAAAACATAGACAACCATTGCTTACGGTGTAAAGGTAAATAGACTTTATCAAAAAGTTATCTACAAAAATGTACATGGCATGCTAAGACAGAGATAATCTCGTCAAAACAGAACATCACAAACTTATTAGTCGATCAGGGCAACTCGGGCAATGATTTACATCAAGAAAAAAATAATAGAGTATGAAAAAATATTAAAAAAGTACACAGTTAACATGGATGCAAGTTTAAACGTGAGACCTAACTTTCAAAATCCAATTCAAACCCATTTAAAAATTAAAACATATACTGCCACTGCTTAGGTGTTAAGGTGAATAGACTTTCTCAAAAATTTATATACAAAAATGTACACGAGACATAGATAATCTCGTCAAAACATACCAAGACTTAAATTTGTCAAAATAAGACAAACCTGAGAAGGCTGGCAGGTCTGGATCGAAGTCTGGGAGGGAGGGTGTGGAGGTCTGGTAGAGAAGATTTGGAGGTCTGAGAGAGAAGAAGCTCTTGTTCGAAGGACCCACAACCGCAAGAGAAGGAAAAGAAGCTGAGAAGACCTCGGACCTCGCAGGAGAAGAAGCTCGCATGAGAAGAAGGTCGAATGAGATTTCTCACAGGAGAACAACCGCAAGAGGAGAGCAAGCGCAGGCCGGAGCTCGCAGGAGGTCGAGAGGTCGCAGGAGGTCAAGAGGTTGCAGGAGGTCGGGAGGTCGCAGGAGGTCGGGAGGTCGCAGGAGGTCGAGAGGTCGCAGGAGGTCGGGAGGTTGCAGGAGGTCGGGAGGTTGCAAGAGGTCGGGAGGTCGCAGGGCAGGCGGGAATGAGGAATGAAAAAATTTTAATTTTTAGGCTATACGGGAGGGGGGGGGGGGGGGGGAGGGGGGGGCTTACGATCTGTTAACGGAAGACCGGAAGACCATAACTGGTCTTCTATTTAGCTAAGTGGGGGGCCCCACGGCGCGCTACGTGGCGCGGCGTTAGCAAATTTGGTCCCTACTAAAGCCCACATGCAACTCTAATTTATATGCAACCTTCCCAAACTCTCCAAGATGCGAAAGGGCCCGAAGTACCGATACGCCAACTTTTGGTTCCTCCGACGAACTACGACTGTTGGCGATAAGGCTATCTGAGGGATGCTTATCACTCTGCTGTCACATCCGATTGCGAGTCTGGGCTAGTGTATGGTGGAGAAATCGCAAGAGATCATCGCGGGCTAGAAGTGTTGTCTCTAAATTCGGTGAAGCTATGGTGCCATGAACGAATGGGGGATCACAGGAGGGATGCAGCCATAAACAGCTTAAAACGGTGACATCTTGATGACAGAAAGATAAGCCAAATTATAAGACCATTTGGCCCAGCAAAAAAATTTGGCACACGCACGCAGCTTGTCACCCGCGAAGCACCGCAATATGTTTCGAGCTCACGGTTCACCACTTCTGTCTTTTCGTCTGTCTGAAGATGGTATAATGTATTGTGCAAGAATTTGATCTGAGAAAGGTGGAACAGCTCGGACTAGAAAGCGGAAAGGAACACTAGGTCCCGGTCTAAGACAATACTTTTCAGAATGCCATGTAGGCAAACAATCTCATGAACAAAAAGTTCGGCCAACTCAGTAGTTGTGCATGTGTGGTGAAAGCCCATGGGTTACAGATCGAATTTGTGGCCACTGGCCAGCCAGTGGCCACATATCTAATTTTTGGCGACCGGTAGACAGTGGCCAAAGCCCTCGGTATATGGCCTCTGACAATGTCGGTCGCCACAAACTGTCTCGCTACCATGTTTGTTCTGACCAAATTATGACGACCAGCAATCGGTCGTTACGACTTTGGCGACCAGTTTGTGGTTTTTTACTAGTGCAGAAGTGTGCATACTAATTAAGGCGATCGACAATAACCCAGATAGCGGAAACTCCATCTAACAGGGGTAAGCCGTCAATGAAATCCATCTATAGATCTTCCCAGATTTGAGCCGGAACGGGTAGCAGTTGAAGAAGACATGCTGGGGCAGTACGTTCGGTCTTGACTCTCTGGCATATATCACAAGCGGCCACGACTCTCTTGACATATGCGAACATATGAGGCCAAAATAAATTTGCTCCCAAATGCTTGAATGTACGAAAGGCACCTTCGTGTCCTCCCATGGCTGAAGTATGTACTTCCATCACCAAGGAAAGACGCAAGTTTTCAATTACAGGTATGTATTGCCTAATCTTGAAGAGAATCAAACCATCAGTAATAAAAAAATGTGGATTGGTGGTCGCTTTGTCCCAAACCTGTACCATATACTGCTGAGAGGTGAGATCAGGGTCGAAGGATTCTCGAATCCTTTGCAGAAGAGGGACCAAGGATGTCAAAACAAACTACGACAACTTCTCGGAAGGGCGGCAAGATAAAGAATATGCTGCACTATTCTCTTTTCCCTTGTGAAAGGTATTCGAGAAATCAAAGCCCAGTAGCTGACAACGCTGATGTTGCGGAGTCAAAAGCTATTGAACCACCAACTTTTTTAGAGAACGATGGTCGGTTACAATTTTAAAGCGACGACCGATGAGATAGCCATGCAAGTGGTGGACTGTTAGTACTGCAGCTAATTTTTATTTCTCATATGTCGAAAACCCTTTGTTAGACATCCTGTATCACACGATGATACAGGTCGAGTTACAGCAAGAGTTACACGTCAAGTATCAGAAGGTGGTACAGTCGATGCTGCACACCTTCCTTATAATCCCAATCTCCTTTGATTTGATTATGTAAACTTTCCTACTCCAACTAGGAAACAAACACTCATTAAGTGTATATATGTACCATTGTACATCTGAATGAAATACGATTGAAATTAAACATTTACATAGTATCAGGCCAGACCCCCAGCTCCACGTAAAAACCCTACTTTGCGTGGAACCCTAGCAAATATCTTCCACTTCCTCTTCTGGTTCTTGCTTCCTTGTTCCAATGGCCAATGAAAGTTCCCCTCAATCATCCACCACCCCTACAGCTTCCCTATTTGCTCCCCCTCAAACTTCCAGTCGAGGTGTTCTCTTCGACCTTGGCCAGACATTAGGCCAGATTTACGTGACGGTGAACAATATCACGCATCATGTTCCGATCAAACTTGATCGCGACAATTACTTACTTTGGCGTCAGCAGTTTCTTCCGGTGCTCAATAGTCAATCCCTCATGGGATTCGTTGATGGCTCCATTCAACCACCTCCTCAGTACTCTACTGCAGACTCCTCTACTGTCACGCCCGAATACCTTCAGTGGTATGCCCTCGACCAAACAATCCAGAGTTGGATCGTGGCAACCTTGTCCAACGTTGCGATTGGGCAAACAATCGGCATCACTAGTGCCTCGGCCATGTGGCTTAAAATCCAACAGGTCTATGCCTCAACCTCTCAAGCTCGGTTGAACCATCTTCGGTTCACTCTACAGACCTTGCGGAAAGGGTCTCTATCCATGGGCACCTATCTGGATCGTGTCAAAACCATCGTGGATGATCTTGCTGCTGCCGGACAACCACTCGACGATCAGACTGTGACTCACTATGTGGTTAATGGACTCGGTCCTGACTTTGAACCGTTTGCTCAAACGGTTACCGGACAAGTTGATCCAGTGAGCTTTGACACTCTCACAAATCTGTTACTGACTCAAGAGCATCACCTTCAGTTATAGGTCCATTTACAGCACATGGACTCCTCCTCTCGACCATCTCTCAATGTTGTTGCACGAGGCCACCGCGGTGGTGGTCGTGCTGGTCGTGGCCGACATTCCAGGGGTCGCGGCCAGAACGGTGGTCGTGGTTTTGGACGAAACCAGCAAGATCGAATTGATTCCTCAAATCGTCCTCTCTGCCAAATTTATAATAAAAGAGGTCATACTGCCATTCAATGTCACAATAGGTTCAATCTAAGCTATCAGCCACCTGCTCCTCCATAAGCTCATTCGGCGCAGCTGGACAATTCCTCTGATTCGGCATGGTACATTGATTCTAGGGCATCACACCACATATCCTCAGATGCTTCACTGCTAACTGACAGTGGTCCATACAATGGACAGGACCAAGTTATGCTTGGAAACGAATCCAATTTACCTATTTCAACCATTGGTACACTCTGTCTTACACCATCTTTACCGCTTCAAAGAGTTCTTTCCGTTCCCTCTTCCCTTAAGAATCTATTATCAGTTTCAAAACTTACCTCTGATCACAATTGTCAGGTTATTTTTGATTCTAATGGTTTTCGTGTACAGGAAGCAATTACGGGCAAACTACTGCTCCAGGGACGGAGTAGGAACAGTCTCTATGTCGTCGACCACAATGCTTCGCCTAGTTGTTTACTGTCTTCTGTGTCTGATTTCTCTTTCTGGCATCGTAGGTTAGGGCACCCTGGTGCTTCTGTCATGCGTCATGTGTTTCGTAATCTTAATATTGTAGTTTCAGACTCTCCAAATAATACATGTCATGCTTGTCGTATTATCAAGTCTTCTACTCTTCCTTTCTCCTTCTCTCAAACGCGCGCCCCGTCTAAGCTGCACACGATTTCGGTAGATATTTGGGGACCTTGCCCCATCACTTCCATCAACGGCTATCGTTATTATCTCTCCTTTGTCGATCACTATCCCCGTTTCACTTGGTTGTTTTTGTTATCCTCTAAAACTGAAGTTCCATATGTTTTTGCCAAATTTCAGATCCTAGCTGAAAATCAGTTTTCATCTAAGATTAAAGTCTTTCAGTCAGATGGCGGCACTGAGTTGATGAGTAAGAAATTTCAGGACCTCCTGTCCTCCTCGGGTATCCACCACAATGTCTCGTGCCCCTATACACCACAACAAAATGGCTTAGTAGAAAGGAAACATCGTCACATCGTGGAGATGGGCTTGACCCTACTTGCACAAGCTTCAATGCCCAAATCCCATTGGGACTCTGCATTTGCTACATCAGTCTACATTATCAATCGTCTCCCCACTCCCATTCTTCATTCTAAAAGTCCGTTTGATGTCCTTGTTGTTAAACCACCAGATTATTCCTCCCTTCGTGTGTTTGGGTGTCTATGTTACCCACATCTTCGACCTTACTCAGATCACAAACTTGTGGATAGGTCAACAGCATGTGTTTTCTTGGGTTACCATCCCAATTACAAAGGATTTAGATGTCTAGATGTCGCCAAAAATAGAGTATATGTCAGTCGCAATGTGGTCTTCGACGAGACTATTTTCCCCTACTCCCAACCTGCCCTACTTCCTACACCGAAGCCCTCCTCTTCATCCACTGCACCTTCATTTCCACTTCTTCCTCTACCTCCCATTGTACCTTCCCCCGTACCTTCTACTGTACCTACGGTTGCTACTCCCATCACTTCCCCCGTACCTTCTACCGTACCTACAGTTGCCACTCCTAGTGATATTCACACCGTAAGTACACCCACTAGTCCCACACCTGACAACTTCTCCTCAGTTCCAGAAATACGAACCCGAGCACGACCGGGTGCTCCTCTTGCTACACATCCCATGACTACTCGGTCCATGACCAACTCCCTCCCACCCCGTACCTTTCTCACCTCTAAGCACCCCTTGCCAAACCCCACACCCCCATCTGTTCCCACTTGTTACAGTCAAGCAGTGAAGTCACCAGAATGGCGTGCGGTGATGAATGATGAATTTAATGCTCTACTAACAAACCGCACATGGTCTCTTGTTTCCTTACCGCAGGGTCGAAGGGCGATTGGTTGTAAATGGGTCTTCCGAGTGAAGACCAAACCTGATGGCAGCATTGACAGGTACAAAGCTCGTCTGGTAACAAAGGGGTTCAACCAGCGTGAAGGACAGGATTACTTTGAAACATTCAGCCCAGTTGTCAAACCAGTTACCATTAGCACGGTATTGACTCTTGCCGTAGGTCACAATTGGTCCATTCGTCAATTGGATGTCAACAATACTTTCCTCAATGGCAATCTGGATGAGGAAGTTTATATGGTCCAACCTTCTGGATTCCAGGACAAGACCCATCCATATGCAGTTTGTCGGCTTCACAAATCTCTTTACGGCCTGAAGCAAAGTCCTAGAGCGTGGTACCAACGACTTACATCTTATCTCCTTGATCTTGGTTTTACTTTATCCAAAGCGGACTCCTCTCTCCTCGTCAGGTACACCTCCACTGCCACTATCTTTGTTTTGATTTACGTCGACGATATCATTATTACCGGTAGCTCTACAAAGGATATTGCTTGTCTTCTCGCCAATTTGCAACGAGAGTTCTCAATCAAGGACTTAGGCTCTCTCCACTACTTTCTTGGGATTGAGGTTACCAACCTACAGAGCGGTCTTCACCTTGCTCAGACTAAATACACTACTGATATTTTGTCTCGGCTGGGTCTCTCTGAAGTTAAACCATTGTCCACTCCAATTGTTACCGGCTCCAAACTGTCGAAATATGATGGCACTCCCTTACCCGATCCTTCGTCTATAGAAGCACAGTCGGTGCCTTGCAGTACCTTACCCTGACACGGCCAGACATTCAATATGCAGTCAATCAAGCTTGCCAGTTTCAACAAAATCCCACGGACACACACTGGTCTGCGGTTAAACGCATTCTGCGTTATCTTAAAGGTACTCTCAGCTATGGCCTCGTCATTCATCCTTCCTCTGATCTAGGGGTGGATGTCTACTCTGACGCCGACTGGGGCGGTTGTCCCAATGATCGGCGCTCAGTAACCGGCTTCTGCATTTTTCTTGGTGGATCACTCATTTCCTGGTCCTCCAAGAAACAACCGACGGTTGCACGTTCAAGTGCAGAAGCAGAATACCGCGCTCTTGCTATTGCAGCTGCCGAAGTTACTTGGGTTCTTCAGCTGTTCAAAGAACTCAAGGTGTTCGTAACCAGCCCTCCAGTGATTTGGTGTGACAACCTATCAGCCACATACATTGCAGCAAATCCTGTGTTTCACGGCAGAGTTAAGCATGTTGAACTTGACTACCATTTCATTCGTGAACGAGTTACCTCTGGTCTGTTGAAAGTTAAATACATCTCCACACACGATCAAGTTGTTGATGTCTTCACCAAAGGTCTTCCCAAATCTCAATTTATGAAGTTTCTTTCCAAGCTTCGTATCTTCTCTAAGCCCCTCAGCTTGCGGGGGAATGTTAGACATCCTGTATCACACGATGATACAGGTCGAGTTACAGCAAGAGTTACACGTCAAGTATCAGAAGGTGGTACAGTCGATGCTGACACACCTTCCTTATCAGAATCCTAATTTGTTCCAATTCTGTAATCTTATCCAGCTGTAATCCTGTAATCCCAATCTCCTTTGATTTGATTCTGTAAACATTCCTACTCCAACTAGGAAACAAACACTCATTAAGTGTATATATGTACCATTGTACATCTGAATGAAATACGATTGAAATTAAACATTTACAAAGCCCAGTAGCTGACAACGCTGATGTTGCGGAGTCAGAAGCTGTTGAACCACCAACTTTTTTAGAGAACGATGGCCGGTTACAATTTTAAAGCGACGGCCGATGAGATAGCCATGCAAGTGGTGGACTGCTAGTACTGCAGCTAATTTTTATTTCTCATATGTCGAAAACCCTTCCTGCCGTTCGCGAAATGGCTTGCTAAAGAAGGAGATCTGATGCCCATAGTGTTGTAAGATCGCTCCAACTTCTTGCCTTGAAGCATCGCATTCCATTGTGAATGGAATTGAAAAATCTGGCAACACGAGCATTGATGTTGAGATGAGGGCCTCTTTCAAGGTCAAGAAAGCCTCCTCGGCTAGGGGGATCCACTAAAAAACTCCCTTTTGTAGAAAATTTGTAAATGGTCATGCAATAACGCCAAAGTGGCATATGAATCGTCTGTAGTACCGGGCCAATCCCAAGAATCAAATAGACACTCAAGTTGAGACGGCCTCAAATTTCTGAGGGTCGGCCGCCAGTACCCATCTATCAATGATATGACCCAAATAGACAATCTTGTCGAAGCCAAAAATGTACTTTGTCAATTTAAGAAAGAGCGAGTGAGCAGCAAGTACCTCGAAAGTCAATTGCATGTGGTGAATATGCTCTTCTATCGATCGACTTTATATGAGAATGTCGTCGAAGAAGACCAAAATAAATCGTAGCAAGAATGGTCTGAAAAGATCACTCATGAGGCTCTAAAAAGTGGAAGGAGCATTCGTGAGACCGAAAGGCATGACAAGGAATTCATAATGTCCGTCATTGAGGATTTGGTGGTACCCGGACCGGAGGTCGAGCTTGGAGAAGATGTGGGCATCATGAAGCTCATCAAGAAGCTCGTCAATCGTCGGGATAGGAAATTTGTCTTTCAATGTGGCAGAACTGAGTCCCTGATAATCCACCTAGAACCGCCACGAGCCATCCTTCTTCTTGACCAACATAACAGGTGATGAGAAGGGCAGATGCTAGGGCGGATAATGCCAGAACTCAACATCTCCTGCACCAATTGCTCTATTTATTCTTTCTGGGCATGGTGGTATCGTTATGGTCTGACGTTGACTGGCTTTGACCCGAGACACAGCTCAATGTGATTGTCATGCAGACGTTGTGGAGGAAGGTTTGACGGTTCTCAAAATAGAGGAGCGAACTCCTCAAACAGAGGTGCTAGTGCTTGTAGGCAAGACTGTAACTCCTGCAAGGGGTCAACCGAGGGGCGCAGCCACATGAAAAAATCTGTCGTGTCAGCATTCTTTGTGAATACTTTGATTTCTCCAACCTCCATTGGTTGTGGTGCCAACCCAATATGCCAAATAACTGGTTTGCCCTTATAGTCGAAAGAGAAGGAGGAAATCTCAAAATTCTTGTGTATGGGTCACAATTCCTAGAACCATTGTAGGCCGAGTACAACATCGGCTCAACGAATGGGAAAAATATACAGATCCAACAATACCGTAGTCCCCTGAACTAGTATCGTTACTTGTTTACACAAAGCAGAGCATTGCAAATATTCGTCGTTTCCCTCCATTACTCTAAAACTGGTGCATGGACAATTGGCAGACCCAATTTATAGGCGAGTTTAGCACAAATTAAATTATGTGTGCTGCCACTATCTAATAAAATAATAATGGAGAAAGCATGAATATTGTTATGTTGTGCCTTGAATCTATATGGGCTGGTAGGCCCATAATTAAACCCGTCTAACTTGGGTTGGGCATTTTGGGAATTTACTCATGTATTAAGGACCTAGGGATTGATCTTTGAAACCCTAGCCGTCTCTGAGCTATCTCTGAGCTCTACAGTTTGTACCCCTTTTGGCTGGCATAGTGAAATCTCTCCTGTCTCTTCTTGCCCATGGATTAGGCTACCCTAGCCGAACCACGTAATTCTTTGTGTCTCATTTTATGTGTTATTGATTCGCACCGATTTACTTTTCCTGCGATTCTACATTTTTCGTAACAAATTGGTATCAGAGCAAGGTTGCGAAGTTGCAGATTTGGAAAAGTTTTGTTTTTGGTGCGGAGATGACGATCGCAAAGTTCAATATCTACAAGTTCGATGGCAATAAGAGTTTCGGGTTATGGCGAGTTTGAATGCTTACAGTTCTGACCCAGAACGACCTAAAACCTGCATTGAAAGGGAAGGAGAAGAAGCTGGCACATATGAGTGAGGCAGATTGGGAGCAATTGGATGAGAAGGCTCTAACTGCAATCCAATTATGTGTGACAGATACAGTTTTGAAGGAGGTTTTGATAGAGACGACTGCTGCTAGTCTCTGGTTAAGATTGGAGACATTGTATATGACAAAATCTCTCACAAACCATTTGACATTGAAGGAACGCCTCTATACTCTTCGTATGGCAGAAGGTACGTCAATTAAGGAACACCTCAGTGACTTTAATTCTATTATAGTCGATTTATCACATATGGATGTGAAATTAGAAGATGAGGACCAGGCCCTGCTACTATTATGTTCATTACCCCAATCCTACAAGCATTTTTGGGAGATTATTTTGTATGGCAGAGAGACAATTTCTATTGAGGATGTGAAAACATCTCTGTTGAGTAAAGATATGATTGATAATCAACTTGTTGGGACATCCAGTACAAATAGTAACCAGGGAGATGCTCTATTTACTAGAGGGAGGTCAAAAGAAAAAGAGTCTGGAGGTGGAAAGCAGAAATCGAGGTCAAAATCAAAATAAAAAAATTTGACCTGCAATTATTGCAAGAAGGTGGGGCATATTAAAGCCGATTGTTACAAATTGAAGCATAAACACCAGAAGGGAGATGGACAAAACCAAAATCCTGGAGAGGCCAGCATTGCAGAGGCCGATGGTAATGTTCTCTCAGTTGTTGGTGAAGAAAGAACAAAATGTTGTGATGAATGGATTCTTGATTCGGGTTGTTCCTATCATATGTGTTCCTATAGGGAATGGTTTACCACTTATGATGTTGTTGATAGTGGAGTTGTTATGATGGCGAATGATTCAGTTTACAAAGTTGTTGGGAAAGGAACTGTTCGTCTAAAGATGCATGATGGTGTTGTGAGAACACTAACAGATGTGCTGTCCCAGATTTGAAGAGAAATCTTATTTCTCTAGGCACCCTTGACTCAATTCGGTGTAGGTACTCCACTGAAGGTGGAGTTATGAAGATTAGTAGAGGTGCCCTTACAGTTATGAAAGGGAAGAAGATTGGAACTCTTTATGTGCTTCATGGTTCTACAGTCACTGGTTCTACAGTTGTGGCTTCTTCTTCCATGACAGAAAGTGACACCAAAAAATTATGACATATGAGATTGGGCCATATGAGCGAAAGGGGGTTGAATCTATTGAGTAAGAGAGGTCTTTTATGCAGACATAGTACAGGAAATATGGATTTTTGTGAACATTGTGTTTTTGGCAAACAGAAGAGGGTTGCATTCAGCACAGGCATTCATAAGACGAAAGGTACTCTAGACTATATTCACTTAAACCTTTGGGGGCCAGCACAAGTCTTTTCTAAAGGTGGTGTTAGGTATTTACTCACTTTCATTGATGATTTTTCAAGAAAAGTTTGGGTTTATTTTTTAAAATCAAAGAGTGATGTTTTCACTAATTTCAAGCTATGGAAGTGTATGATTGAGAAACAGACAGGGAGATAGATAAAGAGGTTGACAACTGACAATGGTCTTGAGTTTTGCAGTGGGGAATTTAACAAATTCTGTAAGGACAAAGGAATTGTGAGACATCACACAGTTCGTCACACACCACAGCAGAATGGCGTTGCAGAAAGAATGAATAGAACTCTTTTGGAAAGAGCTTGATGCATGTTGTCAAATGCAGGTTTGGGCAAGGATTTTTGGGCCGAAGCCACTAGTATGGCTTGTTATTTGGTGAATCGATCGCCCTCTACAGCAATTGAGTGCAAAACTCCATAAGAGGTATGGTCTGGTACTCCTGCTGATTATTCTGATTTGAAAGTTTTTGGTTGCACTGCTTATATGCATGTGAATGAAGAAAAATTAGAACCTAGAGCAAAGAAATGTATATTTCTTGGGTATGCTACTGGTGTTAAAGGATACAGATTGTGGTGTTCTGATCCAAAGTCACAGAGGTTTCTTTATTAGCAGAAATGTTATTTTTGATGAGTCTGCTTTACTTAATGTAAAGAAAGAATCTACTATTTCTCTTGGTACAAGAGAAGAACCAGAGTCTTCTAAGAAGGTAGTTTGTGAGGTAGGAGTCTCTTCAAAAGCTCCTAAAGGGCAGGTTTGCTCTCAAGAAGTGGCTCAAGATACTACTGAAGAAGAAGATGGAGGTTCCTCAGAACCTATAGTGGAGACTAAAAATTATAGCATTGCCAGAAACAGACCAAGAAGAGAAATTCAGAAGCCAAAAAGATATAGTGATGCTGATTTGGTGGCTTATGCCCTTTCTGTAGCAGAGACAATAGATGAGTCAGAGCCTTCTACATACAAAGAAGCCATTCAGAGTGACAATTCAGAAAGGTGGTTAGTATCAATGAATGAAGAGATGGAATCTCTACACAAGAATCAGACTTGGAAGCTGGTCAAACCACCAAAGGGAAAGAAAATTGTGGGTTGTAAATAGGTGTTTAAAAGGAAAGAAGGCATTCCAGGAGTTGAAGATGCACGCTTTAAGTCACGCTTAGTAGCTAAAGGCTACAGTCAGGTACCTGGTGTTGATTTTAATGATGTGTTTTCTCCTGTTGTGAAACATTCATCTATTCGTGTCTTGTTAGCTTTTGTAGCTATGCATGATCTAGAGTTAGAGCAACTTGATGTGAAAATAGCTTTTTTGCATGGTGAATTAGAAGAACAAATCTATATGCATCAGCCTGAAGGATTTGTTGTTGAGGGTAAAGAAGACCATGTTTGTTTGCTTATTAAATCTCTTTATGGTCTGAAACAGTCTCCTAGACAATGGTACAAGAGATTTGATTCGTTTATGGAAAAAATAGGATATTTTCGAAGCAAGTATGATAATTGTGTCTATTTTAGAAAAGTTGATGATGGTTCTTTCATATATTTGTTGCTATATGTTGATGATATGTTGATAGCAGCAAAGGAGATAGAACATATTAATCAATTAAAGACACAATTGAGAGGTGAATTTGAGATGAAAGATTTAGGGGCAGCAAAACATATTTTGGGCATGGAGATCGAGAGAGACCGAAAAGGTGGGAGGTTGCATCTTTCACAGAGGAAATACATTGAGAACGTCTTAGAAAGATTTAGCATGAAAAATGCTAAACCAGTTAGCACTCCATTAGCAGCCCATTTTCGACTCTCTTCAGGGTTATCACCTCAGAATGAAAATGAGAAAGGGTACATGTTGCATGTTCCTTATACCAGTGCAGTTGGTTGCCTTATGTATGCTATGGTATGCACTCGTCCTGATATTTCTCATGCTGTTAGTGTGGTTAGCAGGTTTATGTCTAATCCGGGAAGAGAACATTGGCAAGGAGTTAAGTGTATTCTTCGATATCTCAAAGGTACTTCCAATACTTGTCTAGAATTCAAGAAAAATGATTTTAGACTTGTTGGGTATGTTGATTCTGATTATGCGGGAGATTTAGATCGTAGAAGATCACTTACAGGTTATGTATTTACTCTTGCGGATTGTGCTATTAGTTGGAAAGCTACATTACAACATGTAGTTGCCTTATCTACCACAGAAGCAGAATATATGGCAGTAACAGAAACGGTTAAGGAAGCTATTTGGCTTCAAGGTCTATATAGAGAGTTAAGCACAAATGATGAGGTTACTATTGTATTTTGTGATAGTCATAGTGCTATTCATTTGACGAAGGACCAGATGCATCATGAGCGTACTAAACATATTGATGTTAGATTTCATTTTATCAGAGACACTATTGCACAAGGTACTGTTATGGTAAAGAAAATTGGGACAGAAGATAATCCAGCTGATATGTTGACTAAATCTTTGCCAGTGAAAAATTTTAAGCATTGCTTGGACTTAGTCGGTGTCTTTGATGGTTGAGGTATGCCCAAGAGGGTGTTTGGCAGTGGAGAAGAAAGATAATTATTCTATGTTCAAATTATGGAGGAAATTCAAGTCAAGGTGGAGATTGTTATGTTGTGCCTTGAATCTATATGGGCTGGTAAGCCCATAATTGAACCCGTCTAACTTGGGTTGGGCATTTTGGGAATTTACTCATGTATTAAGGACCTAGGGATTGATCTTTGAAACCCTAGCCGTCTCTGAGCTATCTCTGAGCTCTACAGTTTGTACCCCTTTTGGCTGGCATAGTGAAATCTCTCCTGTCTCTTCTTGCCCGTGGATTAGGCTACCCTAGCCAAACCACGTAATTCTTTGTCTCATTTTATGTGTTATTGATTCGCACCGGTTTACTTTTCCAGCGATTCCGCATTTTTTGTAACAAATATTAACCACAAGTTTCATAGTTTTGGGTGCCAAATTCGTGCCAGAGAGAGGATGTAAAGAGATAGGTGAAACAGAAAAGTCATCCTCATTTGTCGATGGATAGCAAATCCCGTATCTGGTCTGTAATCTTCCTCCAATAAATGGATTTGGAACCACTTGCATCGATGATCGGGGAGAAATTTCTCATCGCAGTTGAAATAGAGTCCCTTGGCTCGTCGAGCATCCATCTCGTCCTGAAACAGTGTCAAGATTAATGGCTTTCATGAAAGAGCCAGGGTGCGGGTAGGGCAAGCAGTCGGTGGGCTTGGTATCGGTGTAGCGGGCACTGTCAGAGTCGACAATTGGGCCAGCAGCCTCCGCATTGTCCAAGTGGAAGAGCGCAGGATTTGCAATTTCTCTACATGAATCGGGGCTAGTGAGCTGGCTAGCAAAAGAGATGCAGATCGAAAAGATCTCACCTCAGCCTAGATGTTTCAACATCAGCCGCTGACAAAGCTGTTAGTGTAATATGTGTATATAGGTTATTATTGTAATATGTCTACATATATAGGGGCAATTTGGTCATTCTGTATATGTAACCCATGTGTATTAAAAGACTTGTACACGTTAATGATAATTTAATTGGTTTTTTTATAAGTTTACATGGTATCAGAGCCACAAAATTGCGTGTTTTGTTGAGATGGGGCGTGACTCAGTCAGAATAGGTCACAAAACAGTCAAAATAGGCCTAACTCGGCTCAACTCGGGCCCAACTCGGTCCAAGTTCGCGATGTCACCGAGTTGACTCGTCGTGACTCGGTCGTCTTCAACCCTGGGCTAGGGTTTCGGCGCCTGTTTGGGGTTGCGATTTTGGAGCTTTCACGCCACGAAAACTAGTTCTGAGACCACGTATAGGGTCGTTTTGGCTTGCTCTTCCAGATCCCTCAACAAATATTGGAGAAATCTTGCGATTTTGCGACGATTTGAAGAGCTTTTGGGGCTGCGTCGTCGACTTTGTGCAGGTCGCGATTTTGTTTTTTTGGGCGAAATTTTGCGCTTTGTTGTAGTTCTTCTTCTTCTTCACGGGTGTCATCTCTCGAAAACCGATTGAATTGAGAAGGCTTTTGGTTTCTCTAGTCTCCTATTTCGTTGCTTCCTAGACTCTACTGGATTTTCTTTGTGAGGTGTGTTCTGGGCGTTACGGGGACATTGCTCACTCGCGTCGCTCCACTTTGAATGCAGAAAGGATTGTTCAGTTATCGGATTTCCATTGCGGCTGTCTGCTTGTCTCCCTCTGTTCGAGATTTTGGTTGCGGCTCGGGGACTCGGGTGTTGTTCGAGATTTTGGTCGCGGCTCGGGGACTCGGGTGTCGTTGTGGTTTATCCCATTGTGCTTTTCTTGATTGTCAGTCACAAATTGTTCTTTTTGCGTTGCTTGTATCTTGATTATTGCATTGAATTGTGGCTTGCTGGGATTGTCTTTTTGGGCGATTGGTAATTGTTAGTCCGGATTTTGGCTTGGGATTGCTGCACTTCATTTTTTTTTACCCTATTTGTTTTTGTGTTTATTTTGGGACCCTAATGGCCACGAGCATGGATATTCAGATTGTGCCAGTGAAGCTTGATGGCACTAATTATGTTCATTGGGCCTCTATTGTGCGTACTTTCTTGAAAGGTCGCAATTTGTGGAGATATGTCACTAGTGCCTGCCCACCGCCGGTTCTTGCTGCTGACAACTCTAATTTGAAATCAGTTGATGAATGGGAAATTAACAACTCTAAGGCACTTACTTTACTTGTTAGTTCTGTGTCTCCTTCTATCAGTTTTCAGATTGGCAAATTTGATTGTGCCCATGATGTTTGAGTATTTTTGGAAAAACGATATATGGGCACTAATTTTGCTCAGAAATACAAGTTAGCAATGGATCTTCACTCTCTTCGGCATATGCCAAAACAGTCTATCTCTGATTTTTATGCTCAGATGTCTTTGTTGTGGGATCAGTTAGCAGCCATGGATCCCCAATTTAAATATGAGGAAGATATAGTTATTTTTCATAAGTATATTGAGGAAATTCACTTGGTTCAATTCTTGATGGCTCTTCGTGATGAGTATGACTCCATTCGTTCTTCTATGCTGCACAAGTCTCCACTACCGTCTGTTGAGAGTGCATTATCAGAGTTGTTAGACGAAGAGACTCGTCGCCTTACTCGGGGACCTTTCAGTTCCTCATTGGGTGGTATTGATACAGTTTTTGTCACATCATCACAGAAATCCTCTGCTTCCTCCGAAGGCAAACCTAGTACTACTCGAAAGACCTTTATATGAAGTTCACTTGTCCTAAACTCAAGAAGTCGCCACACTCTACCTCCACTCGTCGCACAACTGCAGCTTCAGCCGCTCAGGATGACTCATTGCCTTCGCAGCCTTCTACCTATCCTAGACCTATTCCGACCTTTGGTGATATTCAAGAGATGATAAACAAGGCTTTCATAGGTCTTGGTCAAGGTACTTCCTCAGCTTCTGCTTTGTCTGCCAGTTCAGGTAAGTCTTCTTGGATCATTGATTCTGGTGCATCGAATCACATGACCTTTGATTCTACTATTTTCATGTCCACTTCTTCCTCTTCGTTATCTCCTATTTATACTACCGATGGGTCTACGCTTTCTGTTTCCTATTCTGGTTCTATCTGTACATCTCGTGGAATTCACCTTTCTGACGTTTTTCATGTTCCTGCTTTGTCCATGACTTTGCTATCCGTTGGTCAGTTGTGTGATCTTGGTCTTGATGTAGTTTTTTCTTCTTTTGGTTGTCAGGTACAGGACCCGTCAACGGGGAAGGTGTTTGGGACAGGGCGTAAAGTTGGACGGCTTTTTGAGTTAGATTCTTTAGACATTTCAGATTTTGTTTCTTCTCGCTGTAGTCTTTCTGTTACTTCAGACTCAAATTTTATACTTTGGCACAATCGTTTAGGTCATGTATCTCATTCTACTTTGAATAAAATGATTTCCTCTAGAAATTTGGGTTTTGTTTCTTCTGCATCTTTACAGTGCATTAATTGTAAACACTGGAAACATACTGCATTGCCTTTTCATACGAGTGATACCTATTCTTTGGCTCCTTTTGATGTAATTCATTCTGATATTTGGGGTCCTACTCCAGTTGAGACCATGGGAGGGTCTTCCTATTATGTTATTCTTGTTGATGACTATTCTCGTTTCGTTTGGGTGTATCTGTTGCATGCTCGTTCTGAGTTCTATAATGCATATGTTAACTTCTCCACTATGGTTCGTACTCAATTTTCCAAATCTATAAAGGTCTTTCGTTCGGATTCTGGGGGAGAGTATGTTTCTCATATTTTTCGTTCTCTGTTACAATCGCATGGTACCTTGCATCAGCTTTCTTGTGCCTATACTCCTCAACAGAATGGGGTTGTTGCGCGTAAACACAGGCATATTGTAGAAACAGCTCGCACTCTCATGTTGTCTTCTTCTGTTCCGAAACAGTTTTGGGGTGAGGCGATTTTAACCTCTGTTTATCTCATTAATTAGCTGCCTTCACCTGTTTTGCAGAACTCTACTCCGTTCACTTGTTTTTATGGTACATCTCCTGATTATTCTCTTCTTCGTGTTTTTGGCTCTACTTGCTTCGTGCTCTTGCCTGACCGCGAACGCGATAAGTTATCTTACAAGTCTGCTATGTGTGTCTTTTTGGGTTATGGCATTGAACAGAAAGGTTTTCGGTGTTTTGATCCTGTGGCTAACAAACTGCGTATATCTCGCCATGTTCCCTTCTATTCCTTGCCAAAATACTCCGATCAATCTTCTATGTCTCCTACAGTTGCTATTCTGTGTCTAGCAAGTGCACTAGGTCAGCAAGTAATATAGGACTTGAGAGTCCAGATATCGATCCCACAGGGACCTTTGATGAGAGCCTAATCTAAGCAAAAATTTTCCTATTGATTGAGGTGAAGAAAAGTTGGATTTTTGTGTTGAGAACTGAAAAGAAAAACAGAATTAAATTTCTGGAGGAATTAATAGAGATGAGATGTTGGGGAAGAATGCCAATCCCTCCTAGTTGTAAATATGCAGAATTCTGACTTTACGACTCAAGTACCCTTTACCTTGACTTAGCTTTTGAAAACCTGGTTACCCATATACAGGAAATAACTTTCACTCATTCTTTGAACTCCTTCTCAACCGGAACATTCAAATCCTGAGTGCATAAATATAAAAGCCTAAAGATTTTACTCTCTCTTATTCAGAACAAGAGTTAAAGAAGCCACATCACCTCTCACTAGTCTCCTTCGAAACCGGAACAATCTAGTTTAAAAGCGAGTTGTTTTTAGGAAACAAAGAATCATATAACTGACCCAAATCTTTTACTGGAATCTAACTTCTCATCCGTACCTCATTAGACTTCAGATATAAATCTAGATTAGCAACATGCAATGAATTCAGATTCTAAAACAAAGGCAGAGTACTTTATTGCTGTAAATTTCAGAATTCGAACATAATACAAACTAGGAGTTCATGACTTTCCCCAACAAAAAGAGACTACTTCATACTTATAAAATAAACACACAAAGAGAATTCAAGTACAGCCATGAGCATGAATAAAGAAAAGAAGTAAAGAAAACCCCCTCTTGAGGACTGCCCTTAGCCTCCTCTCCTGCCTTGGCTACAATCTCTTCTCTCTCTCTCTCTCTCAACTCAATACTAACTAAAAGAACACGGAATTAAACTAAATACAAGAATTAGAACTCTCAAAAACTGGATTTATACTACCAAAACTCGATGCCTTGCTCTTTGCCTCGGACCTCCTTATATACTTGTTCTGCTGCCCATGCCATGTAAATTGCTCTCTGTCCAGGGGTATGAAGTACCCTTTCCCGACCTCAGAATTGGCTAAAATTACACCAAGACCTTCCTTTTCAAGTCTTTTCAATGCTCACGAAGTTTGAATCAATTCTGAGTTGGGAAACTCGAGATATGAGGGAAGGAAGTTGCCTGATTTTCTGCTGCCAACTTCTATACAGGTCCACCACTTTGGAGATATGTAACTCGAGAATCCCTGCTTGGATTGACCTAAATTTTCGTGAAAAGATCATCTATAGTACCAGGAAGCTTCGTTCCAAATTTGGATTCAATTGGAATTGTTAAACTCCTTCTCTATCCTTCACAAAATTCGGATTTTATCTCTCTCCATAGGCAGCAGATTCCTATTTTGAAACAACTTCTTCTTTTTGGATCATTAATGCACCTGGACATAAGTAATTTACCTTAAACTCTTCGTGGGCACCTTCCTTAGACGTCTGTGACTCCTTCTCCCAAGTTTGGATTGGATTTGACTACAGGATCCCGAGATTTTCGTATTCTGAGCAGCTGAGTCATCGGCGCGGTCGCGCCGAATTTTGGCGCGGACGCGCCACAGAACTCGAAATCCGTTTAAGTCCGGTGACCGCTTGGCGCGGTCGCACCGAACACTGCTGCGAAATGGCACGGTTGCGCCAGTCCTTAGGAATTTTCTTGGTCCCCGGATGGCAACTTCTCTTTCTGCTTTTAGCTCCCTTTGGCGCGGTAGCGCCCTCCAGTGGCCCGGTGGCGCTTCCTGTGGCGCGGTCGCGCCCATTCACATTCGCCAACCTTTGTCTTTCATGACCGTTAGGTCGTTGGACACTTCTGCACATTAATTTGAATTTTCGAGGATTTGATTGGCGCGATCGCGCCAGAATCGGCGCGGTCGTGCCGTTCTTCTTTTTGGCCTCTTTTGCTCATTTTTCCTCCGTCTTAGCTCCAAATCCCATTTTTCTTCTTCTACCGGGTACCTGAGACATAAAACATGTATTTAAGTTATATTTCTCACTTTTAAGCTCATAATCAACTCAAATTAGGAATTTATGATCTATAATTCATGCCTAAATAAGTGTCTTTTGGACACTTATCACAACACCATACTTAAACTTTTGCTTATCTCGAGCAAAACTCAGAAATAAATACCAGATAAATCTGTAAAGACTTGTGCAAAGTTCAGTGATCCTCCCTACTAAAGTTTCAAAATAGATGAGTCACTTCTTTCCTAATGATGGTTCTTCTTGCTTAGTCAAAACAGATTTCGAATTTTCTTCAAACTTTTCAAAGATGAACATGCCCATACAAGTGAGAAGTCTCAAGTCAACTCCATAAGCCAACCATCAGTCCACTCTCCACTAACCTGAAGAAATTCGCAATTCTGATCAATAGGTCTTTATGGGTTGTAGTGAGGCAGGGGTAATAGGTATGATGAAAATGTTTGGTTTTCTTTTCGGTTTCATTCTCCTCCTCATATCCATTTTCCATTTTCCTGAGCATGAATTGGATTTGTGACTTTTCCTCCAAGCTCTTCCACCCCAAACTTATTCTTTCGCATTGATCCCTCACTTTTTCCTTTTCCCTCTTTTTTTTTCTTTCCCATGTATCTTTTTCTTTGGGTTTTGTCCAGAGTCTAGATTACCTCATCGGTTGACTCAGAGTCCCTAAGCTTGCTGAGGCTCGAGACCCGGTACACACACGAGGTGGCCTTTCCCTTAACTCACCCTCAACCTTTTCTTTCTTTTTTCTTTGGCTTGGTTTGGAGTCCAGCTTACCTTGCCGGTTGACTCAGAGACTCTAAGCTTGCTGAGGCCCGAGTCCCGGTACACACACAAGGTGGCCTTTCTCCTACTCAGCCCAGAACTCTCTTTTCTCTCTCTCTTGCTTCTTCTTCCCCATTACAAAGAAATATTTCTATACCCTTCATCCATCCCTCCTTATAACTTCAAAATCTTTATCCATGCTTATTCAAACAGAATACTTCAATAATTTGGAGAATCATGGGTAAGGAAGAAACAAGTTTATTTATCACTAAGGCTGGTTCATGTAGCATGGGTAATTGAAACAAAACAGGGATCTTTTCGGCTCAAAGGTTTTGACAAAAAGGTGATGCAACTTGTGCATTAAAATGGGTGGCTTTGAAAAAAAAAAGCTTAAACGATTTTTAAACAGGTGCCTAAATCACCTCAAAATTTTTGAAAACCTTTCTCTGTTTCGCCTCAAGTTTTCCTCAGGTTGGTTCTAGTAGTTGAAATCAACTTGCTCACATGTACTTTGTTTTCAAAAACTGTTTTTTAAAGAAAAATTCTCATCCATTCAAGACTAAGCATCTGAACTAATATATTTTTCAGAAGGTGAATCATTATATTCATATGATCAGGAGTTTTCACTGGTATTTTTCAAAATCTCTAATGGACTTTTCTGGTGAATTTTTGAAAAAAACAAAAAAAAAAACAGAGTTTTCATATCCATGCATGAAAAGTATCCCACCCCAAACTTAAAATTTTTCAAATCCCCATAAATTTGCATGAAGCGTATCCCACCCCAAACTTAAAAACATGCTTTGTCCTCAAAGCAGCAATAAACATAGGGGTGATAGAGATACTTCCCTGACTTTCTGGGTGGATTGAGGTTGGATGGATCTCTCGTTGTGGCTCTTGCATTCTGCTCTCATGGGTTAGTGATAAAAATTTGCATGATTTTGAGCTATTGAAAATGAAAATTGACTAAACGTGTCTCTCAGGCATAAAATGTGTGTTAAGAAGAATACCTGCAGTGGAGGTTCTGTTTCCTCAGCTCTGTAGTGGCCAAATCTCGAAAACCAAGTGGCGCGGTCGCGCCGATTAATTCCAGGAAATCATCAGATTCTGAATGGACTTTTCAATAATTCCAGTTTGGACAGTTAAATATTAGAGATAGGCATGGTTTGGAGTGATTTGCATTTATTTTCCTTGGAAGAATGAAGAAATGCATGCTTTGAGACAAATCATTTAGAGTAAAAAAATAATTTTCATTAATATGAATGGAGATTGAGTACATATTAATGAAAGTTCATTTAGCACACTCTCAGACATAATCACACACAAAAGCAAGCTCACACACGAGATAAAATAACAAGTCAAAAGATCTAAGCAAAAGCTAAAAAAATCTAATCATCTTCTTCTTCATCTTCTTCTTCTTCCTCTTCACCTTCTTCTTCTGCAGAGATATGTCCAGTGGGTAGCTGATCTTCTGGAATGCCTTCCTGTTTAGCCCACAGTGTCCACATCTTCTTGTTGTAGGTGGCCAGTTTTCCCATCTGCTTTTCCAGCCTACTCATCCTCTCATGGAGAGCAACCAGGTCTGTCTCCTTGGATTTGCTAGTACTTGCTGCTGTTCTGGTTGGTGGGTGGTCTCTCATAATTTGCTTCACTGAGCTAGCTGAAATCCTTCTGGGAACTTTTTCCATTGGCTCTGTGGAGCTCAGTGCAATCCCATTGGCTAAGCAAATAGAGGTGATGAGATAAGGAAAAGGGAGTCTTCCTCTTTTGTGGTGGGCCATATCCATGATTTGTCTATAAATGATGTCTCCCACATTGATGGGAATGCCGTCGAATAAAGCATGGAGGAAATAGGCTCTTTCTGGAGTGATTTCAGTAAAGTGGGAGGTGGGGGTCAATTTAGTAAACAGAAACATTGACCATACCTTAGCATCTACATGCATGCCCTGTCTCTCAAAATGCAACAGTTTTCCTCTTCTGGTCTCCCACTTTGCTCCCCGTGGGCATAACCTTTCTGCAATCTCTGTTGCACTCACCCCCTCTCTCAAACTATTCAGTGGGTTGGTTGGGGGCATCAGGAATGTGCAAGTGATTGTTGATGTCATGGGGGTATAGCTGGATCCATTTGCCCCTTACAAAGAATTGCCAAGTTCTTTGGTCTGGCAAATTGGCATAGAATTCTTGGACCAGTGTGATGTTAGCTTGTGTAGGAGCTACTACCCATTGGGTCCACCCCCTTGCTTCTATCATGGCTCCATATCGTTCCTTTATGAGCTCATCCATAATAAAACCCCTTTCCATGTGGACATTGCATTTGGATAGTATGTCATTGAACCTCTTGTGTCCATCTTCTGTGACAAACCTCTCTTTATCCCACGTTCTTGCCACTTTTGCTTTTGATCTCTGGTAAAATTTTTGGGGTGCCATTTCAGTGCAAAAAATTGCTTTTTGGCATTTTTGAGGGGCTTGGTTCGCTCTGGTCTAAGGTCGGTGTGGGCTAAAAAGTGAGGCTTTGGAAATCTCTAAGTGTGTAATTTCACGCTCTGAAATCAGTTTTCCAAAAACAGTCTCAGGTAATTCTATAGACGGCCCCAAAGGAGGCAAGAAAAACACTGTTTTTTTTTATTTTTATTTTTTCAGCCCAGAATTTTGCAGAAGCCGAGATAAACCCCCCCAACTTAGAGAACTTCGTTCTCCCTTGTTCCTTAATGGAAATACCCCAAACCTGGACCAAATTAAACTAGGAAGTACCCTCTGTGTGGTTGTACCTTTTGGATTTAGAGCTTGATTCCAGATTTGTCCAAAATTGACCCAAACTATGCCTACGCCAAACTGTTTTTCTGCTAGGACACTGTGCTTCGCCGAATTCCGAGCTGTTTCCGGAGAGGTTTCCGGCGACATTTCTCTTTGGAGGGAGGTGATTTGGAGATGGTGAAGTTGATTCTCTAGGGTTGTGCAGGTTATTTGGGTTGAAGAAACCTCGAAATGGTGTTTTAAGCCCTCTGAACCTCGCTTCGCAAGAGTCGAACCGGCGCGTCGACCCCAATGGCCGCGCCGGTTCAGAACAAACTCTGCAGGGTAAAGCGATTTGGCGCGGTCGCGCCTAATTATGGCGCTGGTCGGCTTTCTGTTCGAGTTGATTTTTTTTTTTTTTTTTTTTTTTTTTTTTTTTTTTTGTAAATTCTCTTCCTATCCTAGGTTGAATAAAAATAAATAAATAAATAAATAAATAAATAAAATCAAAATCTTCTACAGATTCAAACAAATCCTAACACTATTGAAAAACAAACACTAGTTAAATCAACTCACACACCTACTCCTATTCCTACACTACAAAACATCTTATGGGCTCAGTTTATCAGATGTACAACAGAGGCCTCAGATAGAAACCTCTCCTGATAGAGTTTTAGCCTGTGCCCATTCACCTTGAATTTTTCTCCATTTTTTAGGTGTTTAATTTCAAATGCCCCAAAATTTGATACCCCTACCACTTCATATGGTCCTTGCCATCTGGACTTCAATTTTCCAGGAAAGAGTTTCAATCTTGAATTGTATAGAAGGACTTTTTGGCCGACCTCAAAATTTTTCGTCCTAATGTTTTTGTCATGCCACTTCTTTGTTTTCAGCTTATAGAGTTTGGCATTTTCATAGGCCCAATATCTCAGCTCCTCTAGCTCATTTAGATCCAGCAATCTCTTTTCTCCTGTCTTTTGCATATAAAAATTTAAGAATTTAGTAGCCCAATATGCTTTGTGTTCTAATTCAACAGGTAAATGACATGCTTTCCCATATACCAATCTAAAAGGTGTAGTGCCAATGGGGGTTTTGTATGCAGTCCTATATGCCCAAAGAGCATCATCTAGCTTCATAGCCCAATCCTTTCTTGAGAGACTAACAGTTTTCTCAAGAATTCGTTTTAGCTCTCTGTTTGACACTTCAACCTGCCCACTTGTTTGGGCATGGTATGGTGTATCCACTTTATGCCTCACCCCAAACTTTTTAAGCAAGGTAGCAAATTGGGTGTTGCAAAAGTGTTTCCCCCCATCGCTGATTATAGCTCTAGGTGCTCCAAATCTGGTGAAAATATTTTTCCTTAAAAACTCTAATACCACCCTTGCATCATTGGTCCTAGTAGCTATGGCTTCAACCCATTTAGAAACATATTCAACAGCCACCAAGATATATTCAAAACCATGGGAAGATGGAAAAGGCCCCATAAAATCAATCCCCCATACATCAAATAATTCACAGACCAATATGTTTGTGAGAGGCATTTCATCTTTTCGAGATACATTACCTGTCCTTTGACATCTATCACAAGTGGATACATACCGCTTTGCATCTTGATACAGTGTGGGCCAATAGAAGCCTGCTTGCATCACCTTTGCTGCTGTTCTGTTTGAGCTGAAGTGTCCTCCGGCTTCTCCATCATGACAATGCTTCAGAATTGATTCAAACTCTGTTTCTGGGACACATCTTCTCACCACTTGATCAGGACAGATTTTGTAGAGGCAGGGGTCTTCCCAAAAATAGTGTATCACATCAAAAAGGAACTTCTTCCTTTGCTGCCAGCTCAGCTCCTTTGGGATCCAGCCACCTGCAAGAAAATTTGCAAAATCAGCAAAACCAAGGGGTTTGGAAGGATAATTTATTAATCTGACATATAATTTCATCTGGAAAAAGTTCAGAAATCCCCCTTCTGTCTACTTCTTCAGTCTCCAGCCTGGATAAATGATCTGCTACCACATTCTCAGCGCCTTTCTTGTCCTTGATCTCAATGTCAAATTCTTGAAGGAGAAGGATCCACCTGATCAGTCTAGGCTTGGAATCCTTTTTGGCAAAGAGATGTCTAAGAGCGGCATGGTCAGTATACACAACAACTTTCGAACCAATTAAATATGACCTGAATTTTTCGAAAGCATATACTACAGCAAATAACTCTTTTTCTGTGGTAGTGTAATTCAATTGTGGCCCGGTGAGTGTGTGGCTAGCATAATAGATAGTGTAAAAAATTCTTTCTTTTCTTTGCCCAAGTACCACCCCTACAGCATGATCACTAGCATCACACATCAATTCAAATGGTATGGTCCAATCAGGAGCAACAACAATGGGTGCTGAAATCAGTCTATTTTTTAGAAGTTTAAAAGCATGCAAACAATCATCATCAAAATTAAATTTCACATCTTTCATGAGCAGATTTGATAATGGTTTTGCAATTTTAGAAAAATCTTTGATAAACGTCCTATAAAAGCCTGCATGACCTAGAAAGCTTCTTATGCCCTTAATGTTTGTAGGTGGAGGTAATTTTTCAATCACCTCTACCTTTGCTCTATCAACCTCAATTCCTTTCTCTGAAATTTTGTGGCCCAACACAATGCCTTCATTCACCATAAAGTGGCACTTTTCCCAATTTAGAACCAGATTGCTTTCTTCACATCTTGCTAGGACCAACTCTAAATTCTTCAAACAAGTATCAAACGTCAGTCCATAAAGAGTAAAGTCATCCATAAAGATTTCCATAAATTTTTCGATAAAATCATGAAAAATAGCAATCATGCATCGCTGAAAAGTAGCTGGTGCATTGCATAACCCAAACGGCATCCTCCTATATGCAAAGGTTCCATATGGGCAGGTAAAAGTGGTTTTCTCTTGGTCTTCTGGAGCAATAGGAATTTGAAAATATCCAGAATATCCATCAAGAAAGAAATAAAATTTGTTACCTGCCAATCTCTCAAGCATTTGGTCAATGAAAGGTAAAGGAAAATGGTCCTTTCTAGTTGCTGAATTCAATTTTCTGTAGTCAATACACACTCTCCATCCAGTCACAGTCCTAGTGGGTATTAACTCATTTTCTGAATTTTTTATCACTGTTATTCCCCCCTTTTTAGGCACTACTTGGACTGGACTAACCCATTTACTATCAGAAATTGGATAGATGATACCTGCATCCAGCAACTTTACCACTTCCTTTTTTACCACTTCTTGCAAGGTTGGATTTAGCCTTCTTTGAGGTTGAATTGTGGGTTTGAAAGTGTCCTCCATTAAAATTTTGTGCATGCATGTGGTTGGGCTGATTCCCTTGATATCTGAAATTGTCCACCCAATTGCTTTCTTGTGCTTGCTCAGCACCTTGATCAAGAGCTCTTCCTCCCTGACATTCAAACAAGAAGAGATAATCACTGGTTTTGCATTATTTTCAAGATAAACATATTTTAAAGAACTAGGTAAGGGTTTTAGTTCAAGTTGGGATGAGTCTCTGATTTCAGCCCCCTTGTCCTCATCTTCAATTCTTTCGGCCTCCAATTGTGCTAATTCTCGCTGCATGAGAGGATCATCATCTTCCTTGGTGCATGATTGAACCAAGCACTTTTCCAAGCTATCCTTCATCATCACTTCCTGCTGAACATGTTCTGCACATACATCAATCACATCAATAAAATAACATGTATCATCACAAGAATTTGAAGGGTTTTTAATAGCTTATTTAATGTCAAATACGATTTCTTCATCATTTAATCTGAGAGTTAATTTGCCCTGTTTGACATCAATGAGGGCAGCTGCAGTGGCTAAGAATGGTCTCCCAAGAATCAGTGGTAGTTCCCAATCCACCTCCATGTCTAGCACCACAAAATCGCATGGGTAGATGAATTTCCCAATTCTGACCAGCACGTCCTCAATCAGTCCATTAGGCTTTTTGGTTGATCTATCAGCAAATTGGAGCATGATATTGGTTTCCTTAAGCTCTCCAAGATTCAATTTCCTGCAAATAGACAGAGGCATCAAATTTATGCTGGCTCCTAAATCACACAAGACTTTATTAAACTTGAAATTTCCAAATTCAGAAGGTATAGTGAAACTCCCTGGATCCTTAAGCTTGGTATGCAATTGATTTTTCAATATTGCACTACAATTCTCTGTTAGCATCACTGTCCCTTGCTCCTCAATCCTTCTCTTCCCTGAAAGTACCTCCTTGAGAAACTTTGCATATTGAGGCATTTGCATTAGAGCTTCTACAAAAGGGATGTTAATTTCCAGCTTTTTAAAGATGTCAATGAATTTTGAAAACTTATCCACTAACTTATCCTTTTTTGCTCTTGCTGGATATAGCAATGTATCCACATTTATGTCATCATTAGAGAGAGATCTAGAAGCCTTACCTTTTTGCTTTTGTTTCTGACTTACCTCTCTCTCCTGGTTTTGTTCTTCTCTTTCCTTCTCCTGCTGCTGAGTTGATTTGTCCTCCTCCACTTGGGTTTTCTGCTGCTCTTCTAAGACCTTCCCACTTCTCAAGGTGATGGCTTTAATCTGTTCTTTTGGATTAGTCTCAGAATTACTAGGTAAGGTTCCTTGATTCCTACCTGTTAAAGCATTGGCCAGCTGTCCCATTTGGACTTCCAGATTTCTGATGGATGCCTCTTGAGTTTGAAACCTGGAATTGGTCAGAGCATCCCTTTTATGTTGATTCGCCATGAACTTTGCAAACATGTCTTCAATGCTGGGTTTTTGTTCCTGCTCTGGTGCTGCTCTTTGGAAACCAGGTGGTGGCCTTGTTTGAGCAGTTGGCTGATGAGTGCTGGGTTGCTGATTTTGGTTGTTTGACCATGAGAAATTTTGGTGACTCCTCCAACCATGATTATAAGTGTTGCTGTAAGGATCATTAGGCCTGCGAAAATTTGAAACATAATTAGCCTGGTCTAAAGAATTCACAGCTTGCACATTACCTGTTTGACATTCATGGTTGAGATGTCCTCCTCCACACATGTCACAAATCTGAGCAGCCGTAGAGGGTGTCTGAAATTTTGACAGTTGTTTAGTTAGTGACTCGACTTGAGCTTGCAATGCCAATACAGGATCAACATTGTGTATGTCAGCCACTCTCCCTCTTGCACCTCTCTCCACTGGATATTGATACATATTGGACGCCATCTCTTCAATTAATTCATAAATTTCATGGGGAGTCTTTTTGTTCATGGTGCCACCAGCTGCAGCATCTATCAAGCTTCGTGTTGGAACTGTAATTCCATTGTAGAATGTCTCTATCTGCATCCATAGTGGCATTCCATGATTTGGGCATCTTCTGAGCAGCTCCTTAAATCTTTCCCAAGCTTCACAAAGCTGCTCATCATGTTCCTGCATAAAATTTGAAATAGCATTACGTAACTTAATTGTTTTTGCAGGTGGGAAATACTTACCAAGAAACTTCCTTTGCAGCTCATCCCATGTTCGAATTGATTCTGGAGGCAGTGTGTGAAACCAACTTTTTGCTCTATCTCTTAAAGTGAAAGGAAATATTCTCAACCAAACAGCTTCGTTAGTAACATCCTTAAATCTGAAAGTATCACAGATTTCAAGAAATTTTTCAATATGCTCATTAGGATCTTCATTAGAAAAACCTCCAAATTGATAATTGTTCTGAATCATGGACAGAATTTGAGGCTTGATCTCGAAGTTGCTTGGGACTTCAGGTCTCACGATGGCTGATCTTAGAGCATTGGGGTTGGATTGCACATAATGCTCCATTGTTCTCTCAGCCCCTTCTCCATGGTGTTGATTCTCCATTGTTGAAGTTTCTTTTCTCCTCCTCTCACGGAGTGATCTTTCTGGTTCAGGATCTGGTTTGGCTAGTGGATCCTCACTAGACCTCGTTTTCATGCACAAACCAGGTTCAACCTGAAAGACAAAAATTTAAAAAACATAAACTCAATCAACAAAATCAAATTCACTTAAACTTACTCTCAATTCAAAAGTCCCCGGCAACGGCGCCAAAAACTTGTTGGGTGTCTAGCAAGTGCACTAGGTCAGCAAGTAATATAGGACTTGAGAGTCCAGATATCGATCCCACAGGGACCTTTGATGAGAGCCTAATCTAAGCAAAAATTTTCCTATTGATTGAGGTGAAGAAAAGTTGGATTTTTGTGTTGAGAACTGAAAAGAAAAACAGAATTAAATTTCTGGAAGAATTAATAGAGATGAGATGTTGGGGAAGAATGTCAATCCCTCCTAGTTGTAAATATGCAGAATTCTGATTTTACGACTCAAGTACCCTTTACCTTGACTTAGCTTTTGAAAACCTGGTTACCCATATACAGGAAATAACTTTCACTCATTCTTTGAACTCCTTCTCAACCGGAACATTCAAATCCTGAGTGCATAAATATAAAAGCCTAAAGATTTTACTCTCTCTTATTCAGAACAAGAGTTAAAGAAGCCACATCACCTCTCACTAGTCTCCTTCGAAATCGGAACAATCTAGTTTAAAAGCGAGTTGTTTTTAGAAAACAAAGAATCATATAACTGACCCAAATCTTTTACTGGAATCTAACTTCTCATCCGTACCTCATTAGACTTCAGATATAAATCTAGATTAGCAACATGCAATGAATTCAGATTCTAAAACAAAGGCAGAGTACTTTATTGCTGTAAATTCCAGAATTCAAACATAATACAAACTAGGAGTTCATGACTTTCCCCAACAAAAAGAGACTACTCCATACTTATAAAATAAACACACAAAGAGAATTCAAGTACAGCCATGAGCATGAATAAAGAAAAGAAGTAAAGAAAACCCCCTCTTGAGGACTGCCCTTAGCCTCCTCTCCTGCCTTGGCTACAATCTCTTCTCTCTCTCTCTCTCTCAACTCAATACTAACTAAAAGAACACGGAATTAAACTAAATACAAGAATTAGAACTCTCAAAAACTGGATTTATACTACCAAAACTCGATGCCTTGCTCTTTGCCTCGGACCTCCTTATATACTTGTTCTGCTGCCCATGCCATGTAAATTGCTCTCTGTCCAGGGGTATGAAGTACCCTTTCCCGACCTCATAATTGGCTAAAATTACACCAAGACCTTCCTTTTCAAGTCCTTTCAATGCTCACGAAGTTTGAATCAATTCTGAGTTGGGAAACTCGAGATATGAGGGAAGGAAGTTGCCTGATTTTCTGCTGCCAACTTCTATACGGGTCCACCACTTTGGAGATATGTAACTCGAGAATCCCTGCTTGGATTGACCTAAATTTTCGTGAAAAGATCCTCTATAGTACCAGGAAGCTTCGTTCCAAATTTGGATTCAATTGGAATTGTGAAACTCCTTCTCTATCCTTCACAAAATTCGGATTTTATCTCTCTCCATAGGCAGCAGATTCCTATTTTGAAACAACTTCTTTTTGGATCATTCAATGCACCTGGACATAAGTAATTTACCTTAAACTCTTCGTGGGCACCTTCCTTAGCCGTCTGTGACTCCTTCTCCCAAGTTTGGATTGGATTTGACTGCAGGATCCCGAGATTTTCGTATTCTGAGCAGGTGAGTCATCGGCTCGGTCGCGCCGAATTTTGGCGCGGACGCGCCACAGAACTCGAAATCCGTTTAAGTCCGGTGACCGCTTGGCACGGTCGCGCCGAACACTGCTGCGAAATGGCGCGGTTGCGCCAGTCCTTAGGAATTTTCTTGGTCCCCGGATGGCAACTTCTCTTTACGCTTTTTGCTCCCTTTGGCGGCGGTAGCGCCCTCCATCTGGTGGCTTCACGTGGCGGTCGCGCCATTCACATTCCCCAACCTTTGTCTTTCATGACCGTTAGGTGGTTGGACACTTTTGTACATTAATTTGAATTTCTGAGGATTTGATTGGCGGTCGGCGCCCGAATCAGCGCGATCAGCGCCGTTCTTCTTTGGCCTCTTTTGCTCATTTTTCCTCCGTCTTAGCTCCAAATCCCATTTTTCTTCTTCTACCGGGTATCTGAGACATAAAACATGTATTTAAGTTATATTTGTCACTTTTAAGCTCATAATCAACTCAAATTAGGAATTTATGATCTATAATTCATGCCTAAATAAGTGTCTTTTGGACACTTATCAGTTGCCTTTGATATTTTTCCTGATGGCTCTTCTCCTTTGCTTTCTACCAGCTCTGATTCTGTTGCAGGTTCGCCGTCTGATGATATTTTGTCGCCTTCACCTCCTGCAGTTGATCTGCCTATGCCTTCCTCCGCTTCACCGTCTGAGCCTATTCCTTCTTTGGCTCCTGACGTCCCTCCATCAGCACCTCGTCAGTCTTCGCGCATTCGTCGCCCTTCGGTACGTCTCAATGACTATCATTGTTTCTTTTCTGTTCTTACCTCTATCTATGAACCTTCCTCCTACAGGGAAGCTTCCTCTGATCCTCTCTAGCAGCAAGCTATGGCTGAAGAGTTGCAAGCCTTAGACAAAGCTCATACTTGGGACCTTGTTTCTCTTCCTCTTGGTAAATCTCCTATTGGTTGCAAGTGGGTCTACAAGGTTAAAACTAAGGCTGATGGGTCGATTGATTGGTATAAAGCTCGTCCTGTGGCCAAAGGATATAATCAGGAGTATGGCATTGACTATGAGGAGACGTTTGCCTCGGTGGCTCGATTGACTTCAGTCCGTGTGTTGATAGCCATTGCCTCTATTCGTCACTGGGATCTTTTTCAGATGGATGTGAAGAATGCCTTTTTGAATGGTGCACTCACTGAAGAAGTCTATATGGTACCTCCTCCGGGTTCTTCACATCCTTCTGGGTAGGTATGCAGGCTTCGTCGTGCATTGTATGGACTCAAACAAGCACCTCGTGCTTGGTTTTCCACCTTCTGTTCCAAGATTGTTCAATTTGGGTATACATAGAGTAGTCATGATTCTGCTTTGTTTACTCATCAGTCCTCGTCTGGCACAGTTCTGTTATTACTCTATGTTGATGATATGATGATTACTGGTGATGACATACAGGGCATCTCTGATCTCAAGCAATATCTTAGCTCTTGTTTTGAGATGAAAGATCTTGGCCAGTTACGATATTTTCTTGGTCTTGAAGTTCTTCCGCTTGGTGATGGTTATGGTCTTTCTCAGGTTAAGTATGCCTCTGACTTGCTCAATCGAGCTGGTCTGTCTGATAGCAAGGTTTGTGACAGTCCTATGGAGCTCAATGCTAAATTTTGGCCTGCTGATGGTGAATTATTATCTGACCCTACTTTATACAGGCAATTAGTTGGAGGACTACTCTATTTGACTATCTCTCGTCCGGATATTAGCTATGCAGTCCATGTTGTTAGTCAGTTTATGTCTGCTCCTCGCTCTGTTCATTATGTTGCAGTCTTGCGCATTCTGAGATACATTAAAGGCAGTTTGTTCCAGGGATTATTTTTTGGTTCCACTTCGCAGCTTCATCTCTCTGCATATTCGGATGCTGATTGGGCAGGTGATGTTACTGATCGGAGATCTACTACAGGCTATTGTATTTTCTTGGGTGACTCTTTGATTTCTTGGCGCAGCAAGAAGCAGTCTATTGTGTCTCGTTCGAGTACTGAGGCCGAATATCGTGCTCTTGCTGACACTACTTCTGAGCTCGTTTGGCTTCGTTGGCTTCTTAGTGATATGGGTGTGCAGTTGGACACTCCCTCTCCACTTCATTGTGACAATAGAAGTGTCATTCAAATTGCTCACAATGATGTGTTTCATGAGAGAACCAAACACATTGAAGTTGATTGCCACTTTATTCGACATCACTGTGTTTCGCGTACTCTTCAGTTGTACTATATACCTTCCCAGGATCAAGTTGCGGATATGTTTACTAAATCGCTCACCAAGTCGCGATTTCAGTATTTGTATTCCAAACTCAAGATGTGTTCCCTTGGTCCCCCTTGCGTTTGAGGGGGGATGTTAGTGTAATATGTGTACATATATAGGGGCAATTTGGTCATTCTGTATATGTAAGATTTGTACATGTTAATGATAATTTAATTGGTTTTTTGATAAGTTTACAAAAGCTACCAATCTTTGCATCTGCAGACCATCCATGAACACGATTGGACAGCCACTCAAATTCTGCTATATAATCACGAACAGTTATCTTCTGTCGTAACTATGCAAGAGCCCCATGGAAGTCCTCGAACTCGCTCGGACCGAAACAAGCACAGAAGCCTCCATAAAATCTGACCATGAAGGAATAACCCTTCTAATTTGAGGCTAGGTTACCAGTATCATGCCTCGCCATCCAAGTCAAAACTTGCAAGTGATACCTTGTGAAGTTCTTCAACATTATGATAAGAGAAAACTTGTTTGACTTTAGAGATCCACATGGTTGGGTCATCATAGTCCACATACCGCGGTCAATCAATTCATATTATCTTCGGCTATAAAGAGGCCACAAGTTGGTGGTACAGTCCTCTGAATGCAGTTTGGCATTCAACAGAATCCTCCCGGGTTGAAGTTGGGGCAAATTGTCGAGCACCTGGAGGGCATTCCTCAGGCGAGTCTAAACTGGTGCCTGTAATCCAAGGCATTAATATGCTCTGCGAGGCTGAAATCTCCGCTATGGATCTACGTAAGTTGGACATACTATTCTCCATGTCTAGCAGCCAAGAGTTAGCTGGCTCCTTATCTGGAGTGAAAAGGAAGCCTTTTTCTAGTGAGGGTCCTGTGGTCGGCTTCGTGCCTCTATCTCGGACGTTTTTGTTGCGCTCTAAGCCGTGTGTGGGGCTGATCCATATGATGAAGGAGAAACAATTCTGCTAAACCATGTCGCTGTCACAATTGGGGATATGTCAGACGGTGCAGAAATAATCGGAGGTTGCAAAACGCACCCCAAAGTTGTCTGCCATTGTGCAATTGCATCCACGGAAATTCGAAAAATATTTTGACCAAAAATTGACTTGCCCTGATACCACTTTTATGCTCCTTAGTGTTGAATTACATCACCTAGCTAGTTTAATGTCTCAATAGTGGTCGATTATGGGGATCGCAGTGCAGAGAGGAGAAAGGATTCGAGGGATTCAGGAAGAGGAAGTCCGGAGTAGAAGGAAGGGAAGGAGAGGATAGAGAAGGGTAGGGGTCGGAGAGAGAGAAGCAAAGAGAGAAAGACAGGAGTTTTGGCTTAATTAGTTCTGACCTAGCATTAGGTCGAGCAGCTAGACTTTTATAACTTGAGAAAAAAAATGACTACTTGCCCCTCATATTAGTATAGGACATACACTTAAATTAAAGGACACACTCCAAAAATAAGTAAAGATAAGACATTTAAGCAAAATAGAGGTAACCGAGGGTCGTAACACATACTACCAATTCAATGGTTGATCAGGCTTTTAAAATATTGGGCTCATGTCTAGTTTGGGTGGGTCGTATTGGGGCAGATTTTTTGAAAAACAAGTGGTCTTATCGATTTGGGGTTGGGAAAATAAGGGATTGGTCAAAGATCGAGGTAGATTTTTTAAACCCATTTGGTCTTTTGCAGTTATGAGTTCCAGGTTTCCATGTGGTGTCGGGTAGTGGTTTTCAAAAGGGAGAATTACAAGTCATAGATCCATTGCTGGGTAAATATCAAACCATGGATACATGTTGGCAAAATATCCAGTCATGATACGAGGATGAAAATGCCACTTACTTAAACCTAGAACCGATTTATGTAAAAAATAATTAACTAATAGTATGTTATACATAACAAAAAGTATATTATGCATTGCATAATAGTATGTTATATACCATCAATTAATATGTAATACCAACTTTATAGGGTAAAACAAATCTCAACCATGAAAAATTAGACCATTAACTTGTATGTTACACAGAAGGGAATAATATGTTATAGATCATTAACTGATATATAGCTTCACAGGACCAAACACCCTTTAACCACGAGAAATTATACCAAGAAAAATTATATCATTAAATAGTATGTTATACAAAACAGGAAAATATGTTATTCATAATATAATAGTATATAATAGGCCATTAACTAATATGTTATACCAACTTCATATAACCAAACCCCCCAACCACGTAAAATTATACCATTAACTAGTATGTTAAGCAGAACGGGAAAGTAGGTTATGTATAACATAATAGTATGTTATAAATCATTAAATAATATGTTATTCCAGCTTCGTAGGGTCAAATCGGTTCAAAGGTAAAGAGGGGTATTTTCATCTCCGCATCTATTATTCGAAATTTTGTTAAGATTTATCCATGGTTTGATATTTAAGCAATAATTGGTCTATGAGTCATAATTCTCCATTTTAAAAAACAATATCCAAATCCGACTCGTCACTCGTGACATCCCTAACTAGTTAATCCAAGATAGTTGGTTTGCTAGTAATTTGAGTTAAATTAATATGTTCACATACATAAACCAGGGTTGTGTATCTAAAAACCAATACGTATTGGACACCTAAAAATCTAATACATACTTGGTGTATCGTGATATGTATTGGCTGATATGAGAGTAACTTGTAATGGTCGCCCCAAAATCCAACATCCGATATATACATCACTCTATAGACCAGTCAACCATGGTATATACGTACATATATTGTCGCATTATTGTGAATTTCAAGTTGCAACCAGTGTTTTAAACACTGAACCGAACTGAGCAATCCGACCCGGTTGAACCAGAATCGGAGGCCAGTCAAGTTCTTATTGACTCGGTCCGGTTCAAAGCAACCAGCTTTAATTTTGCCTTTTTTCTTATAAAAATGTTAAATATATGCAAAAGTATGGTACGTGTATAATATTCAACGGTCTAACCAAGTTCAACCAAAATGGGACATAGTGCCGGTTGGATGGCAGGTTCGATTTTTAAAACATTGTTGCAACCAAAAAAACATTAGCTGGTGACACTATCGTTCATTAATGAGAATTTGTTGTTGCAGAGAATAAAAATAATCAGAATTAATTATGTGATCGATGACAGGTGGGAGAACGTTTTGCATCGGTTTCTCCTCAGGGTGGCCATGCCCGGTGGTATGATCATATTTATATAGTTGTAGCTCTAGTTGGCATTGTATGTCTTCTTTTTCGCCTCCATGGCTCCTCGTTCTCGAAGGCTAGATAAACACACATCTAACCAAAGATATCGTGAACGTTTGTCTACGTAACTGGCCATGATAACATGCTTTACCTTTTCTATATTCAAGAATTGGACGATGATCGGCGAACCACAAATGTGAATCTCACTGACTTACAATACGAAGAGGAGAGATGCAATGAAGAGTTACGCAATGCTCAAGTAAAGATCCTTCCTCGAACAAGGATCGTTACAATCTCTGCCTTCAGTTGTATGATATGTTGTTTCATGTGATCATAAAAGGGTTACAAGCATTGGAAGGCAAAGATTATACTGAGATGTTTGGGAAAGTTTATAGTACTGGTCAGGAGGTAAAAACCTGTGACTACTGCTTGGGAGGTCACTCTAAGGGGAATCCACTTCTAGAAAGGAATCTCTACCTCTTACAATTTCATAGGATTTGTTAGAGATCCTTTAGGATCATGATTTAGCAATCCTTTAGATTCACGATTGTCGTAGGATTCTATCTACTTGTATATAATTATATATTTGTAAAGATTTTATATGATTGAATCCTAATTAGATTAGGATTCCAAATCAGGGCATAAGTCCCTTGAATAAGTATGTATCTTCATCAATAGAAATTTATCTCTGTTTTCTACACTTACATGGTATCAGGCCCCACCAATCCTCCATTTTTTTCTTTCCCAATCTTTTCTCCTCCTCACAAAACCCTAGCTACCCATGGTCTCTGAGAATCAAACTTCGTCTTCTTCTTCGACTCCAATCTCTGCCTCTTCTGTGCTTGATGCTCCGACACACACTTCCCGTGGTCTAGCCCATGACTTGGGAGATTTTGCCAAATTCTTCATCAATACCTCCAACATCACACATCACATCACCTATTTTGAAAGCAACAATTTCTACTGTGATTAATAGGCAGTCCTAAACTTGCTTCATCGATGGGTCCATCCAGGCTCCTCCGTTCCATTCAAACCTCCAAAACTGCGACAGCTATCCCGAATCCAGCCTTTCAGTAGTGGTATGCCATCGACTAGACTGTTCAGAGTTGGATCCTATCAACTTTTTCACAATCGGTACTTGGCCATACTATTGGCCTGACTACTGCGGCAGCCATCTTGTCCAAGCTCCAGGACAGATATGAGTCCACCTCTCAAACGCGTCTGAATTACCTTCTTTTCCAACTTCAGATGGTTCGCAAAGGCAATCTTACAATGACTGCGTATCTCGATCATATAAAAGCCCTTTCTGACAATCTCGCAGCTATCGGTCAACCTCTCACTATTCATACTCTTCTTCTTTACACCAATCGAGTGATTACGAATCCTTTTCTCAATCTATTACATCTCGAGCCAATACCTTTGATTAGGTTTACAACCTCTTGATGACACAACAACATCAACAGACTCTGCAAAGTCAACTTACGTAGCTTGACATCACTGACATACCATCTGCCAATGTCATTACTCGTACTAATGCCGTTTCGAGTGGGAACCATTCCTCTGGTTCGTGTGGTGATCACGATCCAGGCAATAGAGGAGGTCGCTCCCAAAACTATGGACGTGGCAACTCTAATCGTTCTAATCAACAAAATCGGCCCTTTGTCAATCTATAAAAAGTGCAGACATGTTGCTCTTGAATGTCGCAATAGATTCAATATGGCTTATCATCCTAATGCCTTATCAGCCTAATGCCTTATCAGCCTAATGCCTCTCCTCAAGCTCACTCTGCACAGCTCCATGACGCCCATGACTTGGCCTAGTATACAGATTCTAGTGCCTCATATCATGTCACTCATGACTCGAACATTCTCTTTTGAAGTGGTGTGTATAATGACCCTGTAAACGAGTACAAGAGGTGGACCGTAAAACACGCGTCCGATGTACAGTGTACAAAATAAATTGAGGGGTAATTTGGCAATTTTCAGGTGATTGTGTGGGGTGCGACTTCTAATACTCCTTTTATTCGATCTCCAACTAAGAACAAACGATCTCCGAATAGACACGAACGATCAACGTACGCCTTCTTCACGAACGGACAAAAAGAACTAGAATTTTGCCTAAGCTTGACGGAAAATTTCGTATTCAGGGTTGTACGCAGTAGACGTCCTCTGTTGGATGCCGAATTTCTCACAAAAATTATCCATGGTCTTGTTACGGAACGTGGTGCTGTTGTTAGTCATGATGTATATGGGAACACCATACCGATATACGATTTGCGTCCGGATGAAGTCGACACAGACGACTTTGGGGTGATTAGACCTATGATGTCCATTCCCCAGGCTTCGAGTGGCCAGGAGGCCACTGTTGGATGTAAAGGGCTGGGAGGCTGATGGATGTAATTGGCGTGGAATTGACATGCTAAGCAGTGTCATGCCAGTTCCATCGCATCTCGCAGCATTGTAGGCCAATTGTAGCCTAACTGTTTGACTTGGAGATGCAATTTGGGGCCCGCTTGATGGGCACCACAAATTCCTCCATGTGCTTCGGATAAGATGGCTTGTCCTTCTCCTTTGGAGACGCATCGGAGCAGAACACCATCGTAAGATCGCCGGTAGAGTGTATTATTGAACAGGCAAAATTTTGGCGCAACTCTTCGTACGTACGCCCGAGCTTTCAATTCCTCAGGAAGTTTCTTGTGCTCTAAGTAATCGAGGAATTGTTGACGCCAATCTTCTTCCTCGATTTCATAGACCGAAACCAGATTGATTTCTTCCTCCCCTGAGAATTTCTCTAAGGTCGGCACCACCCATCTTTCACATATTGGGATGCGCTCAGGCCTTGCATCGAACTGTGCCAAACTTGCGGCAATTCCTGCCAAGGCATCAGCTTGGCTATTGTTGGCTCGCGGCACATGACCTAAGGTCACGTTTGGGATTTTCTGTAGCAATCTTTGAGCCTCTTTTTGATAAGGCACTAGTTCCTCTTTTCGGACCTCGAATTCTCCGATTAGCTGTTTGACCACCAGAGCCGAGTCGCCGAAGATTTTCAGATGGCTTAGGCCCATTTCGATAGCCATCCCCAAATCGAGGATTATGGCTTGGTACTCGGCCTCGTTGTTTGTGCAGCAATGAGACAAGATGAAGGAGTACCGCATTAAGTCATCGTTTGGAGATGTGAAAAGGACGCCAGCGCCTGCTCCATTTTTTCGTGCAGCGCCATCGAAGTACATCCTTCATGGGGGTAACACTTCGATGTAGAAGACTTCTTCATCGGGCAAATTCTCACTCACCTCCCATTCTGCCGGGACGGGATGGTCGGCTAGGAAATTTGCAAGTCCTTGTCCTTTGATGGCTTTCTGAAGGATGAAATTGATCTCGAACTCAGAGAGCAACAAGGCCCATTTGGCCAGCCGTCTAGAAAGCATAGGTCTGGACATGATGAATTTTAGGGGATCTGCCCGTGAAATCAGATTTGTGGAATGTGCGAGCAAATAGTGTCTCAGCTTCTGGATGGCAAAGATGAGTGCAAGGCACGTCTTTTCGATTAGGGAGTAATTGAGTTCAGCCCCGACCATCGTACGACTTAAGTAGTACAACGGACGTTCTTTCCCTTGGTCATCATTTTGGGCGAGAAGGGCACCCAGAGACTTCTCTTGAGCCGCGACGTAAAGGAGAAGCGGCTTTCCCAAAGTCGGAGCCATCAGAACTGGTGGCTTCATCAGGTAGTCTTTGATGTTTTGAAATGCCCGTCGGCAAGATTCATCCCATTCGAATGGTGTATCCTTCTTCATGAGATGGCTGGCCAAATTTGAGATGAACCGCCGAATATAAGCCAGATGCCCCTGAAGGCTTTTTAATTCTGACAAAGTCTTTGGTTCGGGCATTTGTTGAATGGCATCGATCTTGGTCTGGTCGATTTCGATACCCCTGTGTCTGACCACGAATCCGAGGAATTTCCCGGATGAAACCCCAAAGTCACACTTGAGTGGATTCATCTTCAACTGGTACCGTCGTAGGCGTTCGAAGACAGCTCGCAGATCTTTTAAATGGTCGTCCCTTGATTTGGTTTTGACCACCAGATCGTCCACGTAGCATTCCACAAATTTGTGGAGGAAGTCGTCGAATATCTTTTGCATGGCCCTTTGATAAGTGGCTCCTGCATTCTTCAGACCAAATGGCATTACCTTGTAGCAGAAAATACCTTTTGGCGTACGGAAGGCTATCTTTTCCTCATCTTTTGGATCCATCCGAATTTGATTGTAGCCGGAAGATCCGTCCATGAATGACAAGGCCTCGTGCCCCGTTGTTGCATCAACCATTAATTCAGTGATAGGAAGGGGGAAGTCATCTTTTGGACAGGCTTTATTCAAGTCTCTGAAGTCGACACAGACTCGAATCTGCCCATTTTTCTTCTTCACCGGTACGATGTTGCAGGCGCTTCTCCCAGGTCATCTTCAAGGGTTGAGTCGTTACCTTCGTCGGTCGAGACGTGGTGGACAGCGACTACCTCTTCTTCTTCCGGGTCTTTTTTCTTTGACGACATGTAAATCACCACTGGGGTGACTTCGCTGTTGTTTGCCTTTATCCTTTTTGAAGAGTTTTCCTCTATTTTTCCCAATCTTTGGCTCACATGGACCCGTATGGGTGCCCCAAGTCTTTGGAAGACGGTTCTTTTGGGTTGTTCCTTTGATTTCCCCAACCTCTGCAATACGCTATGTTTTTCTGTGGTTAATGGAGCAGTGGTGTTTGGTTTAGGGTCTTCTGCTTGCCCCTTTTTCCGCCAAACTTTCGTAACTTTGAACTTACGCTCGTTACTTGGCTCTGATGGAACGTTTGGACTTCTGTTTTCTTCTTGCCCCAATCGAATGAATGCCGAGACTCGTGCCTCTGGGACACCGATCCGATCAAAAGCCGATGTCCTGGTCTCTTTTGTAGTGGTCGCCTTCCTTTTGGTTGTGATTTGGTTGTGATTTGGTTGACACTGGCCTTGCCAGAAATCACAACTGGCTCATGTTTTTGATAGCCAAGCCAATGTCTGTTAGAAGGAATTGAATAACCCTGCGCCTGGAGGCTTTTCTGGGTTGGTGACAGGTTCTGAACAGCCACCACCGATTTTTCTTGCAGTTGTTCGAGGGAGAGCCCGGACCCTGCTTTGGCTATCATCCTGTAGGCATTGGGATCGAATCTTTGTGTCCGAGTTTTAGGAAGCTCGGGTCGGTTTTGCTTCTCGTCAATAGAGATGCCCCGGTTGTTGAGTTTGGGCAGAGGGATAGTAGCAGTGCCTTCTAAGGCCTTCAATTTCTCTGTTATTTCTTCTCGAGCGCAAGTGGTGAAAGGAGATTCGCCCTTCTTTCTTGTTGATTGAGGAATGTACCTGAGAACCGGTTCCTCCTTTTGTCCCTTAGTGTTGGTATGTTCATCTTTAGCCGCTTTGGAAGGATTAATTTTACTCGAAGTAGCACCTTTTTCTTCTAAGTAATATTTGGCGTCTGTGAAGGAAGCCTCTGCCTCTGTGAAAGGGCATTCATCAGCGAACACCGTCTTTTCCTCTCCATCTTGATAATATTTGAAGCATTGATGGAGAGTCGAGGGAATGACTCTGTTAGGGCCTCCCGAGCAGCACATTGTAATAGGTGTGAGCGTCGATTATGTGGAACAACACGTGAGAAGTCATATCTCCTATTTGTAATTCCAGCCTGATCGTTCCCAACGCTCGTTGTCCTTCTTGATTGAAGCCTTGGATCATCAGTGAACTGGCTTGGAGATCGTTGGCCACCAACCCGACATTTTTCAAGGTTTGGATTGGCAAAATATTTACAGCTGACCCGCTGTCCAAAAGTATACGGTTGATCCAGTGGTCTTTCATAGCTCCGGAAACGAACAAAGGTCGATTATGAGACTTTTCTCCGAGTAGCATGTCTGCTTCTTTGAAGGAGATGGAGATTGAATGAGCCTCCTTAATTTGTAGTGGCTCTACCGGTTGTTCTTCTTTCAACGTGCTGGGAGATAAACCGACTTTTGGTTCATCATGCATCCGCATCTTCAATTGCTCCACTTCAGCATGCCAGTCGTCTTTGGCCGCAACGAATTTGATGAGAGCTTGCCTAGACCTAATTGGCAGATCTAAGTCATCATGTATAGCATTTGTGATGGACAAGTCTTGTAAGCATGTATGGATATAGTTGGTGGACCCCATCGGAGCCTTCCCTTCACGTCTTTGTTCGACCACTTGGGGTGAACAAGTGGCTACTAGTGCAGAAGTTGGCGCTAGAAAATCTGATGGGAAGAAGTAAGCCAAAGTGATTGGTCGTGGCTTCTTTTGATAGATCTCTTCTTCGACTTTGGCAGGGGCTGATTTGCGTTTGTGCCTTCTGCCTCCTCTTTTCTTCTGGATTTTCTTTCTTTTTTATTCTTCTTTTTTCGACGCATACCCTTTGATGAATATCTTCACAAGAGTTTCAGGAAGCGGTTTCTTCTTGCGAATTACCATTTCCCACCCTTCTTTGTCTTTTGTGGCAGATTGTGGTTTTGGTCGTACAACGCTTGAGATGAAGAATTTTTTGTTCGTCCTTGGATTTCTCGTTTCAGTACCAGAATCTGCTTGGACGAAGATGGTGTGGGAAGCCAACGTGTTATCGTCGGTTTCCAGGATGATGCGGCCTTGCGTCACTAGCTCGAGTATTCTGTCCTTCAGGACAAAACATTTTTCGGTAGGATGGCCTACCAGGCGGTGATATTTGCAATAGTTGGGATCCGAAGTTTTTCCAACATCTTTCGGCCTTTTGGCTTCTGGAAGCTGCAACAGGTTCTTTTCCAGGAGTTGTTCGAGCATACCTGGAACATCGGAGTCGGAAAAAGGATAAGTTCTGGCTTGCTTATCCTTTAATGTGACCTTCTGCCGGGGTGCGCCACCATTGATCCGGTTGACACTCGGCTTCCAATTACTCCCCGTACTTTGATTTTGTGTCGCCGTAATTTTCTAGGGTTCGACGACGTTGGTAGCGAGCGAGTCTTTAGTAGGAGCTTTATACTCCTTCGTCACGAACTTCGGCTTCTTGTCAGCCTCGGATGTTGGAGCCTTTCCTTCTCCCTTTTCATGGATAAGGATCTCCATGTTGTGCGCTTCGATTGCCAGTTCTTGGAAGTCTCTCGGCTTTCGGCTCTGTAAGAAATATACCAGAGTCCAGTTCATCCCTCGAATGCACATATCGATGGATGTTTGTGTAGACAAGGATGTCCTCTCCTTGCAGTTGAGACTTAGATTGCGCCAGCGGTTGATGTATTCAATCACCTTCTCACCCTAGCGCTGCTTCAAATTGGTGAGTTCCACCAGTGTTACTGTTTGCTTCATGCTGTAGAAGCGGCTAAGGAACTCGTTTTCCAGCTGTTCCCAGCTGTCGATCGATTCGGCCGGGAGCTCAATGAACCAATCGAATGCGTTCCCTTTGAGGGATCACCCAAATTGTTTGACCAGAAGGTCACCATCTGTTCCTGCGTTATTGCAGGTCTCAATAAAGTGGGCAATGTGCTGCTTTGGGTTGTCGTCCCCACTGAATTGCTGAAATTTTGGCGGGTGGTAAGAGGCAGCCATTTGGATTGCCTGGATGCGTCGGGAGTAGGGCCTAGTGTAGGCTTGAGATCTGACTCCTTCAGCTTGTACCTTCTGCTCCACTGCGTTGGAGATCATTTCTTGCAGGGTGTCGTATGATAGCGCCACTGGTTCTTCAAGCAGTGGTTCCCGGCTCATTGGGTGTTCGGGAGCTGGAGATGGACGGATGATGGGTGAAGGAGGGACACGATTAGCAGACGTGCTAGGTCCCGCTTGGCCTTCGTCATTTCTGGGTTGGGAGGATGCTCCCAGGCGATCCGCAATTAACTCGAACTTCTGCAGAATCGTGGCGATCTGTAGCTCCCTCTGCAGTTCTATTTCTCTCGGTTGCTCGTCCCTTTCCCGGATGGCAGCTTGGAGTTCGGCCAGCTGTTCTTCCACAGTCTTGGCTTGGGTCATCATCGCGGAAACTCTGATGACCAGAGATGTGGGGGAAGAAGGTCTTGGAGCAAGGGATGCCCCAGTTGGCGTAGCCGATCGTGGAGAAGGAATGATGCGCCTTCCTTCGAAGTGAGTGATTAATGCAGGGACCCGGCTTGGAGTTGAAGGAGAATTCCTTGCTGGGCTCGCGGCCGGGCTAACCACTGGACTGGTCGGTGGAGGGGATATCAGGACAGCCGAATAACTCCTCGAGGGATGGACCCTTGTTGGAGAAATTATTGGGCTGGCTGGAGCTGGGCCTGCCTGCGGCTGCATTTGTACAGCACGTTGGGTTTGCAGAGATCCCGTGACAGATCTGGTGGTTGGCCTTGAACGACCGATCACAGGAATTTGGGATGGGCGATTCCCTTTGGCTTGGCTGGCGGCAGCAGCTGTTGGTGTGCGCCGACGACGAGGGAAAGTGACCAACGGATCGGTCATTCTTGGTGCCGGTGACGAACTGGCTCCGGCAGTTGGAGTTTTGGCAGCAGCCTTGTTTTTGTTGTTGTTGGTGTTAGAACCGGCCATTGAAATTAGTAGATTGGAAAAAGAGATGAAAGGTAGAAGTGTCCCACCGGGCGTGCCAAATTTGTAAACGAGTACAAGAGGTGGACCGTAAAACAAGCGTCCGATGTACAGTGTACAAAATAATTTGAGGGGTAATTTGGTAATTTTCAGGTAATTGTGTGGGGTGCAACTTCTAATACTCCTTTGATTCGATCTCCAACTAAGAACAAATGATCTCCGAATAGACACGAATGATCAACGTACGCCTTCTTCACGAACGGATGAAAAGAACTTGAATTTCGCCTAAGCTTGACGAAAAATTTCGTATTCCGATTGGCTCACAGCAATTTGATTGCGAGACAGCGGCAGGAATGCTTGTTGCTCTCTCTGATTTTGAAGTGGCGATTTGGGATTTTTTGGAATTTGGTTTACGCTCTTGAGTTTTTTTTTTTGATCTTCGGTCTTTTGGCCGTATGTGTCTCTCTTTTTTCGTCTGTGATCCATTCCCTTCTCTTTCTTGAGCCTATGATTTTATAGGCTTATCTGAGCTTTAACGGTGTTGACCTGATTTGTCGGAGTGGTTGTAACTTATTTCGACCGCTTCTATGTAACGTCTCCTTGAATTATGGGACTGTCTTAGACCAAGGTGAGATCCACGTGTGATCTTTGAAGGTTGCTGACGTGGCCACCTTGCATGACTTGTCGTCCATGTAAGCTGCTGACGGGGTAATTGCAATCTCGGTCGTTGATCTGTTGAAGCTTGATCGACGGCTTAATTTCGTCGGTTTGACTGAGGTCGGTCTTTAACTTGTTGACCCGGGTCATACGGTGCTGATTTGGACCGTAATTGTCGGACCTTGCAAAATTGGTTCATACAGACCCTAATCAGCTGGTGATGGCTAACGGCTTAGGTTTTACAATCTTTAGCATTGGCTCCCATCCTCTTACTTCAAACGTTACTTTATAAAATGTTTTGTGTGTCCCATCTGCTATAAAACAATTACTCTTTGTTTCTAAACTCACCCATGATAACAATTGTGTGGTCCTTTTTTCAGCTAATGGTTTTTTCGTGCAAGATCGCAGTTCGGGCAAGGTACTTCTCACGAGTAGGAATAAAGATGGGCTTTATGTTGTCGACTCCATTGTTTCTCCTTGATACTTGTTTTCTCATAGGTCTCCTTTACATTTTTTGCATTGTCGCTAGGGTCACCTTGGCCACTCGATTTTATCTCATGTACTTAGGAGTATGAATGTTGTTTTTTCCAATTCTAATAAATTCAATGTTGTCATTCGTGTCAAGTTATTAAATCGAAGTCCCTTTCTTTTCCAAGTTCTACTATACATGTTTGTGCTCTTTTGGGAATGATGTCTGCTAATCTTTGAGGAGTGGGCCCAGTCACGTCCTTCGTTGGTTATAAATACTATGTTGCCTTCATTGATCAATTTAGCAGGTTCACACGGTTCTACCTGTTACGATCCAAACCCGATGCTTTAAATGCCTTTCTGAATTTCAAGGCATTGGCAAAAAACTCCCTCTCCACCAATATAAAATGTTTTCAAACCGATGGGAGAGGTAAATTTTTAAGCCAGGACTTTCAGTCTTTCTTGCGCACCAATGGAGTCCACCATCGCATTTCATGTCCTTATACACCTCAGTAAAATAGTATTGCCGAGTGAAAACATCATCACATCGTCAAAGTTGGTCTAACAGTGTTAGCTCAATCCTCTATGCCTAAGATTCATTGGGATTCGGCCTTTGATATGGCCATATATCTCATTAATCGTCTACCAACCCCTTTAATTCATCTTATTTGTCCCTTAAAGTCCTCAAGAATGATAAACTAAATTACTCAAGTCTTCGTATTTTCGGATGTCTATGTTTAACCATGTCTTCGGCCTTACTTCAAAAACAAAATCGAGGACCAGTCAAAGCCCTGTGTCTTTTGGGGCTATCATAAAAGTTACAATGGATATTGTTGTCTTGACATTTCTACAAGTCGGGTGTACATTTCGAGGAATGTGGTGAATATGGTGTTCGATGAAACACAAATTTCATTCTCTTAACTTGTTTTGCTTCCTGCCCCAAGCGACACTGCACCGACGGACCAACCTATTGCGTTGTTACCATTACTGCCTCCCATTTGTCCCATCCATACTTCTGTGCAATCTATACCCCTCTAATTCCACCATCTACTGAACACTGCTGAATCAGGCCCACCTCCTCAACTTCCTCTCCCTCCAGCCAAGACCCACCTCCTTCCCCTAGCCACGAAACACGTCTTCCACTGCATCTGAGTGCCCGCCTATTGTCCGACCAACTGTCCCATTTGCTACACATCACATGACTACACGTGCCATGACCAATAGCCTCAAGCCCAAAAAATTTTCGGGCAGTCAAGTACTCGTTACCATCGGATCTAGGTTTCATTGAATTAATAAACTATACATAGGGAACTAAAGTTTCTGAGTGGCAGGTAGTAATGTGTGCCAAATTTGATGCTTTATTGGCTAACAAAACATGGTATTATGTCTCTCTCCTATAGGGTCAAAAAGCCATTTGTTGCAAGTGGGTCTAGCTAATCAAACACAACCCGGATGGTACCATTGACAAATATAAAACTCATCTTGTGGCCAAAGGCTTCAATCTGAGGGAGGGGTTCGATTACTTTGACACCTTCAGCCCCGTTGTCAAACCCATCACAATTCGCGTCATTCTCACTCTTGCTGCCAGCAAAAATTGGCCGCTTTGTCAACTTGACATAACCAATTCCTTTCTCCATGGCGACTTAGATGAGGAAGTTTACATGCAGCAACCCCCTGGTTTTAAACATCCGACTTTCCTTCTATTGTGTGTAAATTGCAAAAGGCTCTCTACAACCTCAAGCAAAGTCCCCGTGCATGGTACCACAAGCTAACGTCTTATCTACTTGAGCTCGGCTACACTTTGTCCCAAGTAGACACATCGTTGTTGTACAGGATTGGTCCGATCTTCATTCTTATGTACGTTGATGACATTATTGTCACAGGAAGTAGCCACTCTGAGATCATGACTCTACTAGAAAGTTTGCAGAAAAGTTCTCCATTAAAGATCTTTGTGACCTGCACTATTTTCTAGGCATTGAGGTATCCCATCATGGTTCTGGTCTGCACCTCTCTCAGACCAAACATGCTACTAATCTACTGGCCCGCCTATCACTTGCTGAAGTCAAGCCAATTAGTACTTCGGTTCCCGTCCGTTACAAACTGTCAAAGCTCTCCAGTTATGCACTGCCCGATGCCACTGAGTACCTCACACTCACTCGTCCGGACATTTAGTATGTTGTAGACCAAGCATGTCAGTTTTGGCAAGCTCCAACGGACGAACATTGGTCCGTTGTGAAGCAGATTTTGCATTACATAAAGGGAACAATCATGGTTTTGTCATTAACCCTCGATCCAACCTTACATTGGAAATTTTCACTGACGCCGATTGGGATGGTTGACCTGACAATAGACAATCCGTCTCTGGCTTTTGAATTCTTCTAGGTGGTTCTCTCATTTCATGGACATCCAAAAAGTAGCCCATGGTATCACGCTCTAGCCCTGAGGCAGAGTATCGAACACTAGCAATTCGACTTCAGAGATGTGTTAGACACTTGAGCTATTCCATGAGATTCAGTTGTTTGTTCCAGTTAGGGGTGTAAACGGGTAATAATCGAAACGGGTAAGGGTTATTCCGTTACCCGTTTCGATTACCCTACCCGTATTCCGTCACCCATTTTGCCCGAATAAAAATAAGTCATTCCATCAACCGAATTTTTTACCCAATTACCCGTGGTAATCGGGTAAGTAAATGGATAATAATATTTTATTAATATTTAACCCTTATAAATTTTAAAAAATAAAAAATTAAAATCATATAAAAGCTAAAGGCAATAACTCATCATCGTTTTACATAAAACTTGGTTTTTAAGTCCATCGGAAAAATATTATAACGAGAGAAAAGAAGCCAAATGCACCAAAACAAGCCAAAAGAATAGAAAGTCGTCCAATTAGCACAAAATTCTCAATAAACATCCAAAAAACCAGTAAACTGAGTTACAGACGGACGACAAGATGCGTTTTTTTTCCAAAACAGAAGTGAAACTACACAAGCAAAGCAGCAGTAAGCATGAGAGAAAGAACGATACAAAGATTCAAAATTTCTGAAAGAAAGCAGAAATTCAGCCACAATGAGAGTCGATTGAGAGACGAATCGACGAGATCCACCGAAAATTAGACGATTGAAACAGCAAGGCAGCGTTTGAAATGGCGATTCTGACTTGAAATGGAGATTTGAGCGGTCGGTCTCAGTTGGGAGTCGAGGAAGAGAAAGAGGGGAAGTAGAGGAAGGGAAAGAGGGGAAGTAGAGGAAGGGAAAGAGGGGAAGTAGAGGAAGGGAAAGAGGGGAAGTAGAGGAAAGGAAAGAGGAGAAGTAGAGGAAGAGAAAGAGGGGGAGTTGGGGAAGAGAAATCGGGAAAGAGGGGGAGTCGGGGAAGAGAAATCGGGAAAGAGGGGGAGTCGGGGAACAGATCATCGGGGAAGGGAAAGCAACTTATAAAAATTAGGGTATATGTGATACGAATAAGAGCATAAATTTTTCAAAATTTACCACATTGTCATCCGAGTAATCGGGTAATCGGGTAAGAAATACCCATTATCCATATCCGTTTCGATTAAGAGGCGGGTAATCGGGTAATCGGGTAATCGAAACACTTAATGTTATTCCTTATCCATCCGATTACCATTCGGGTAAACGAGTAATCGGGTAATCGGGTAATCGGGTAAAATGAACACCCTTAGTTCCAGTCGACCCCGACTGTATGGTGTGACAATTTGTTTGTCACACAGATTGTTGTTAATCCAGTGTTCCATGGCAGAATGAAGCACGTTGAAATCAACTATCATTTTGTCCGAGAACGACCGGCCAATGGCATATTACACGTCAAGTACAATATCCCACTAGAGATCAAGTGGCTAATATTTTCACAAAGGGTCTGCAACAAGGTCAATTTGAACGGTTCGTTACCAAACTTCGGGTTCTCCCAAGACCACCAAGTTTGATGGGGAATATCAGAGATCCTTTAGGATCACATGTTAGTAATCCTTTAGACTCATGATTGTCTTAGGATTCTATCTCCTTGTATAGAATTATATATTTGTATATGATTGAATCCTAATTAGACTAGGACTCCAAATCAGGGCATTAGTCCCTTGTATAAGTATCTTCATCAATAAAAAATTATCTCAGTGTTTTACACACTTACAGGATCATCTTAAGCATCGGTATGTTACTCGGGGGTTAGCCTCGAATGAATATGAAGAAGCCCGCCCACAACCCCTCTTATTACTGCAATGATGCTTTGAAGTTAATTACTTATGTTATGCCCTGTCACTTACCTAAATTTCTATCCCCAGTTTAATTAGATCTCTTTATTTATGTGAAACGGTCAAGTTTTGGTATCCCTTGTAAAATAAAATAAACCCAAATTACAACTCTCAAAACCCAAGCTCTTTGAGGTCATAACCTGATCACATTACATAACAATCTCAAGTCCAAGAATGAAGGAATTGGGAATCATATGATAAATTGACCAATTTTCTGTGGGAAAGTAACTCTTTTGCTGTGAAAATGTCACCAATTTTTTCTATGAAAAATAATGTCTTCATCAAATCAGACTAACTAATGGGACTCCACCTCGCACTTCACTGGTTGTATATAGTGAATATAGTTTTACAAGATCATCTAATGCATCGCCATTTTAATGATGGGTTACATCTCTTTAATTTCAATAAAAAGGAATATGAGCTGACCCTTAAGTTTATATACAAGACTACAAATTAACTCCAATCTGCTGCGCTAGTTAAATAAGTATTACTAACTTAAATAAGTATTACTAGTTAAATAAGCAGATGGATGAAATGTTAAATAAGTATTACTAACTGATTCAGTTCCTTCAAGTGAATATTACAACAAAAAGTAACTGAATAATTTCTATTTAACCAACGTTTATTAAAAAGACTCAGCAGAGAATGGCTTGTAAAGAAATAAAATTAATTAAGAAGTAAATCGAAATCGAATCAAAGTTACAAAATCAGTTCAATCAAGAAATGCTTCACTGATAAATAGCAAATAACTTCCTTGATGATTAGTTCTCGTAATAAAAAATAAAGAACAGATACAGTTTATAGTAGCAGTTATATCATATTTTTGCGTTATTAAACAATATGCTTCAACCAAGTAGTCTGGATTATAAATAAAAATATGATTCAGTGAATCCAGAGATTACCAATAATCACCACAAGAGCATAAACCCTCTTTAAACCGATGAAACCTTGCGCGATCCCTCACCACAATCTCTCGCTCATAAATTTTAGAAACAAGTTTGAAGACAATGTGACAGTCCCCGCATATCCTGAGGTTCTTGTATATCTGTATCAGGGACCCTTCTTTCACAGTAACCAAACCGAATGCCATAGCCAGTTTCTCACTGTGGTACAACAAAACATTTTCCTTGTCCTCCTCGCCAATATCATGCAAGACAAACCGAGTCCCAGGAACATACCCAAATGCCTTGATCCTGATACTGATCTCATCCAGTTTAGCATAAATCTCCTTGGAATTCGAATGTGTCTGGTCTCCGTTCACAAAATTATGAACGATGCCATCTACTTCAATGAAGCTACAACCAGGCATCTTCCTCACTTCATTGACCTTCATGGCTTCTCTTACCCGCCCCACATCGACCCACCTCCCATAGGCTGCATATACGTTGGACATCATCACATAGTCCCCATCACTAGCAGAACCCATTTCTCTGAGTTTTTCTGAGGCTAATTCAGCAAGATCAATGTTACCATAAGTATTACATGCGCCCAAGAGCGTTTGCCAAAGAACAGCATCTGGAACCAGAGGCATAGACTTTATCATCATATGAGCCTCCTCTAATCGCCCAGCTCTGCCTAAGAGATCCACCACACACCCGTAGTGCTTTATATTTTGGGTAACACCATATTTTGTCATCTCCTTGAAAATTCGTAGCCCTTCTTCCACCAAACCGGCATGGTTGCACGCACAGAGCGCAGCAAGATAAGTAACAGCATCAGGCCGGACCCCAGAACTGGAATCCATCTGATTAAAGAGTTGAACTGCGTGGAAACCCCGACCATGCATGGCAAGCCCCATAATTATAGCATTCCATGAAACCAGACTCCTGTCTGGCATCTTATTAAACACATCGCAGGCTAGATCGATCGTCCCGCACTTGGCATACATGTCAATTAAAGCATTGCAGACTCGAGTATTCGTGTCTAACCGGACCTCTGAAATGTAGGCATGAACAAACTTCCCTTCACTCGCCGCACCCAACTGTGAGCACGCCGAAAGAGCCCCTATTACACTAATTTCGTTTGGCACGACTCCAGAATCCCTCATCCGATTAAAGAGGGACAAGGCATCCCTAGGCCGATTGCCCTGTGCCAACCCAGTAATCAAAGCATTCCAAGTGGGCACATCCCTCCTCGTCATTTCATCAAACAGCTGCTGCGCCTGCTCCAGCACCCCACATTTAGCATAGACATCGATTACAGTGGTTTGCAGCAATACATCCGCCTCAAAGCCAAACCGAATGTACTGTCCGTGTATCTCTCTCCCCTCGAACAAACCCAACATCCGGGCACAGGCCTTGAGGGCGAATGAGCACGTAAGAGCATCGGGCCTGCGGGCCTGATGCAACATCGTAACGTACCATTCCACGGCTTGTCTCGGCTCATCCGACTGGGCGAAACCACGGACGATGGCATTCCACTCATTTGTGTGGTGATTATCGACGTGGCGGAAGACCTCCACTGCATAACCCAGATCGCCGGAAGGGGAGATAGAGCAGAACTCCAGAAGCTTAGTGCGGCACAGGTAACTCTGAAAAGCCGACGAAACAATAAGCTGAGCTTGGAGCTGCTTGATGTGTTTGAGCGCTTTGCACTTGTGTAGAAAGGAGTCTACAAGGGCCATGCGCAATTGTGAACCCAAACAAGCCCCAATGTAATTACAACTTCCCGGAGAAAATTCAACCAATGGTGAATATTTTGGATTAATAAAGCAAAATCATAAATATTTAATCGTACTCCACCACTTTATAAATATTTGTACAGAGGAAATCAGTTCGGTTCTTATTGACTCCGCCCGGTTCACTGTATTCTATAGAAATATCAAACATATATGAAGTACGAAGTATCAAGTATGTAATATTCAATGGTAGAACCCCATCTAACCGGTTTCGGACAAACCGCTGGTTTAATAGCCGGTTCGATTTTAAAAACAATGATCCTGACAAACATTAAAACTAACTTGACATTATAATAAAATTACAAAGAAATAATAATACCTCAACCCGTTGTGCTCATATTCACAAAGAAGCAACCTGCATCACTTCTATCTGAATCTGAGTCTATATTTACTAAATAACATTTAAGTCTATACTACCACACAATATTTACAGTACTTCTTATGTTTCTCACCCAAGCTTCAGATTGAGACCAAAGTCCTCATAAAGAGACTCCTCTCCCGCAGTCCTCTTCACATGCTTCTTTGGTTTCTTCTTATTTTTCTTCTTGATGGCAATCAGCTTGTCATAAACAATCCACGCAAAACTAAGAAAGTGAGCCCTGTCCGACGACCCTTCGTTGTAGCTTCCCCAGTAGTCCGGATGATAAGTTACGTGGTACCATGCAGAGGCCTTTGAATACTCGCTGTGAACAACAGCATGAGGATGGGCCTGAGTCCCCATTTCATCGAACCATTTTCGAGCTTTCTTTTTCAAGGATCTCACAGCAAGACTGACGGTATCCGCATCCTTATTTTTTATGAAAGTCCTCGAAACACTCAGTATATTTCCACTGATTATCTCAGCCTCGGTTTTTATCCCATAGTGCTGCATCAGATTACCCAGTTTGTAGTCGTACATACCCTTGTAATAGCAAGCATCTGTGATGTAGTTTTCAAACCCATCCACTTCCATGTCGGGGTCATAAGAACGCCTAGCACCAAACATGGTGAAAGAGTCTACATGAGAGGAAACATCCTTCACGGCTCTATAGAGTTTTCCTATCACCCGAGTAGATTCATAGGTGGGTTTATCATGCTTTTCCATGAAATCTGGGTACTCTTTAACTTGTAACCGTCCAGGTATTTCAGCTGGGATGCCTGTCTTGGGGAAGTCGACCGCTATGGAGAAAAGTTCTGCAAGCTGCAAGCAGGCTTCACTCTCAGCCATGAGCGCCTCCTTATCAGCAAAGACTGTATGAGCATTTGCAATCATACCCAAGCTGTCATTGACCATATAGTTCGTGAAGTATTCCTCAACTTCCTATAACATTGAACATGAAACTAGTGTTAGTCTGGAAACATAATGTAGTCTACAGCTTTTCAGGAAAAGAAATGTTACCTAACTGGGGTAAACATTGACAAATTCTCTAGTTACTCAACTTGAGATCAAGAAGAAATTACTCAAAAGACTGAAATACCTCAATTAAAACATCGTGATCAAGGATGGCTGTTGGTGCAGCATCATAATCCATAGGTGAAACTTGACGCGGTGGGATAAGTTCAGGGTCCCAACAAACAAAGTACATGTCTCCATCCAAATCGCTCCCAGAACACTCATTAGGGTGTGGTCTGAAATCAAAATGTACTCCCAGTAAACGTCTCAAAGCGAAAACAAGTAGTAGTGTCCTTAACAAAGGAAAATCCAAAAGAAGGAATGAAGCTTTATAAAGAGAAAATGAAAATGAAAATTAAGAATTTGGGAAAGAGAACTTGGTTACTACACTCAAATTTTATTCGGTCTTTGGAACTATTCTTGTTAGGACAAACACCAACGTTGCTCAACAGGCATAAAGATATTCTCCAGAAACATTTGAAAAGAATATATAACCCATTAAATTGTTTTATAAGGAGCTTTACTCTAGACATTCTTAGAGATAATGACCATCTCGACCAGTTGTTTCTCCATTGGGGCTCCTCATATAAAAGCTCTTTTCTTCTAATTACAAAATGGTCACGGGCACACAAGCTGATACTGGTTTAGAACTAGTTCATCCTATGGTAGTTTACAACTGCTATTTTAATTTAAGAACAAGTAAGTGGCACATTTAGCTTTTCAGACATCTCATCTATCAATTATGATCTAATGTCTAAGCAGGAAGAGTGAAATTACATTCTAATATTCCAAGAGATTTAGAACTATGAATTAACATTACAATAAACATGGAAAAATCAAACATAAAGACTAATCCAAAGCATAGCTCACCTTTTCCCTTTTTGTGGAAAAACAACACAATCAACCATATGGTGCAGCTTAGGCACATCCACAGCAGTCAAAACTCGAACATCCCCTGGATGAAGGCAGGGGTTTTTGGCCACAACCACCTTCCCCTCCACAACAAAACTCCCTTGATGTGACTTAGTTCCATATGTCTCAAAAAACTGCTTTGATCTAACACTAGAAGCTTTCACAAAGACTTGGCCATAGTCCAAAGTTCCAGTCTCATCTAAGCAGCCCATCATTAACCTTCCATTTGGAACATACATTCGTGACTTTGTCCTTAACTCTAACAGCTTAAAAGCCCGAAATGTCTGTAACATCATAGACAAGAATGGTTCTGCATCTGGCATGTAACCACATAGTAACATCTCTTTAAGGACCCTAGTGTTTTCCCCTGGGGCCATCACCTCGAGTGCCTCTTGTGCTCTAACAGGATCAATTAAAATTGCATCCAATTGATCAAGAGCTTCTTTTTGCTTCGTCTGGAAAACTTGATCATGAACTCCCAATGTGGACAGAAGAGTAATCAGCTGACGATTGAGAAAACACGGAAGGTACTTGCTCCATCCCAAAACATCCAATTTTGTGTTATCTGAGTTATACTTGTACATACTTCCCCTCAATGACAGCTTAACTTTTGACTTAGGATCCACGGCCACAACTCCCTTGTATCCTCCATATCTTATCTGGAAAGCAGAAGGTGCAGACCTCTTTAAGTCACACTTTGATGCCACTTTTTTTGCCAACTCAGAAGAAATCTTCCCAATACCATCAGAGAAGGTATACTTTCTTCGCTGTATTGAGCCTGGAATTTCCATTTCCACGTCTGGAATAATTTCAATTTCATGTCGCTCTACGCTAAGAATTTCTTTAGATGAACTGAAAGATTGACCAAGTCTTGCTGCATATTTGGCAACATTTCTAATCTCCCTGAAATCACCCATCCATTTTCTGATGTCAGCTGCACTAAGTTCACTCCTTGAGGCAAACATCCATAAAGAATTCTCTCTCAGTTGGCTTGAAGAGAATGCAAGAAATTCAAATCTTTTGTTCCCAATAACAATCCCATTCTTCAATATGGAAAGTATTCTCTTATAAACATCAGTGTGCTTTTCACCATCTGACAAAGCAATCCGAGGTATTAAATCTGTTGACCGGATTTTCTCTGAGTCCTCATCGATAAAAGAAACGCGTAAAAAATTTTCAATATCTTCCACATAGTGCCGCACCACACGATTGGAGACATTAATTTCAGGCCCACAAAAGTAAACTTTGGTAGGGGTAACCTGAACCCTGTGAACATACACCAAACCTGAGTTCAGAGAAAAGACAACAGGTTTTGGTGGATGCCTTGATTTTTTGTACTGCTTGTATTTCTCTTGAAGATATTTCACAGGTTCCAAGCATGAATCTTTCATGTGATAAAGGCTCTCCAAGGCATTGTCAATGAATGAACGTGGATTTGAATGAGGATCAACCAAGTTATAGAAATCAACATCCAGTGTTGGTTGAATAAGTATACCATTTTGCACCAAAGAATTTACCTTGAATAAAATGCCATAAGGTAGGGGACTGACAGAAGATTCCACAACAGGGACCAAAGCGGAAGGGTGAATAGTAGGTGATCCTCGTCTCACCATGAACTCATCGTCATCCTTTTTGTAATAGAAAAAGTTTCTCTTAATATCTGGAAGTTTACAATCACTTGCAACCTCCACACATAATGAAGAAGACTGCCCAATGCTAGAAAATGGGGTGAAATCCACAGTGCGAATCCACTGCTCATCTGAAGTGTCTCTGAAATAGTTTAGAAGAGGATCATCATAAAAATTGCCAGAATTATATACTCCTTTCTTATAAATACGAGGAGCAGCTTGGACCTGGTAAAGTGGAAACCTCATTAGTCCGTACATATAATAGAAAATTTCACGTTTATTTCCTTGACCCAGTAAAAGCATTAAAAGGACACAACAGGGCTCCAACCTGAATAGTTGTTACCAAGAAAATCTGCCTGTTTTCTTCAAATGCAGCTTAATTAGTTTCAGGCACTTTTTACCACAGAAACCACATTAAAGTTAACCAATGTTGCATATAGTACTACAGCTATCAGCAGAAAGGTTTGGACACTTCAGTAATCAGAAGCAGTAATGAAAGACAGGGGGCACAAAAGATACAGAAATCAACAAACAGGAAAACAACTAAGGGGACAAATGTAGTTTCAGCAATAAACAAACGAAAATAATTTGAAAAGTTGAAAGCCGGCCATCTGGAGATTTTCAACCGAGACTTCCAACTTGGCATAAACTGCATTAGATAAGTTTATGCGATGATATGCATTAAACCCGACTCAGAAGATGAAAGAAGTCTTAATTAACAACATGATCGGGAGAATGAGACAGCTAACCTGGATCACAAGAAACTTCGAAGTATGTCTAGTTGGGCAACGAAGCTGGATTTGCCAAATGCTGCCATAGAAGAGGTCCAATCTATATTGAATCCCGTCATAGGAAATAAAAAATTCCAATTTTTTAAGAGCGTGGCCAAAATGCACCCTTACATCTTCCGCCAACCACAGATACTGAAACTCTTTTCCGGAAACCTGATGGCCCAGGAACAGAGATGCTCGATCCAGAGTGCCATCCAGCGTTTTCGGTTTAGGAACTATATCCCGCTCCATGTTCCGGAACTTGAGCAGCAGAAAATTGAAAACCAATGTCTTAGAGCATATAGCTTCAGCACACTCTTTGCTAGTGAACTGGACTATTGCATATAGTGTTGATCTCCACCCCAATTTATTAGGTTTTCTAATCTTCACCGCCAGCACTGTTCCCTCGCCGGTCTCCCTTTCCAGAAATTCTTTAACGACTTCTGCAGTGGCAGAGGTTGGAAGATTGCACACTTGAATTGTTTTGCCTCCCATTTTCACCCTTATCTTCTTCTTTTTTGGTTTCTATGATTCAACTACTACATACAGATATCAAACACTGACACCCTTTTAACTTCAAACAGAGCAACTTCACCTTATAAATTGTGCATGTTATTCAAACACTCCCGAGTCCTGACAGGTCGAGAAACTCTTCAGCACACAATGCGTATATCACATACCCATGAATCCCATTGCTGGTCCGATCGCTCGTTCCTGAAAATTGCCAAAACGAAACACCAGCAAAAAAAATATCAATTTCAATTTCAACTCATGCGAAACGAAAACAATGAGCAGAATGAAGCAACACACTCAAGCTTCCAAAAATCAAATCTTTTCTTCCTAGTGGATCGATCAATGACGTTAAAAGAAAATTTACTATAAGAAAAAACGCGGCGATAATCGATCCGGTGACCAAAATCAAAACAAGATCATAGCTTTCGCAGCAGGAACAATGCGACACGTAAACACATTAATGCAGGGACAACTCCAAGCGAAAAACGATAAAAAATACTCGTACTGGCAGTCTGGCACTTGCGTTGATCACCGTGAGCATCAAGAAAAAAACGATCCCAGAAGCAAGAACTCGAAGCGGCAGATTCTTAACTACAATAGACAATCAAAAAGCAGAATTAAACGGAGGGATTCTCGTAGCAGAGGTTGCAAGAAGCAAGAAATTCAGTCCTATAAATTATCGACTTCCCGTCTCTGCTGCAGCTCTGTGACTCGCAAGTCACCGCACCATGCTGGACCAAAAAGCTACGAAAGGAAATACGGTGCGGTCCCCGCTGACTCCATCCGTACGAGAGGGTCTCGCACATATCTTTCCCAGTGACGATATTTTAAATTAGAAGATAAAAAGACGCTTCGTGGGGGGACGTGTGCAGTTTCTCGACGTCTGAGAGAAGCGCCTTCGACATCGAGGATTCTAAATTATCCCTTGGAATTATCCGCTTACTCAAGGAGTCAATCAGAGTCGTCTCTTTTGTCGTCTAGAGGTCGTCATTTTTTATATTTTTGCCTTCTTCCGCAAGCTACGCGGAAAGTGCAGGAGCCCCCAAGGGCTCACAGGAACGATGCGTTTTCGACCTCTGATTGGTCTCAGGAAATATAAAACTTATAAATCCGGAGAAGTTACTCTTTTGGCGGGAATCCGTACGAGAAAGTAAAAAAGCGGACACTTAGTCGCGAAGAAAAAGAAGCCATTGGTTAGAAGTATCCGCGGCACGGTTTTTTTTTTTCTTTTTGCTTTTTATATATTTTCTTGGATTTTTTTTTAAAATATGTGTTTCACCGAAAATCCGTCGGAATAAATTTATTACAGGGTGTGGTATAAATATCAGAAATTGCGAGTACAATCTCCTAATAACCATCTGATTCGATCTCCGTTTGATTTTGATGAAGTTTTGGCTCCTGCGAGGTCGTCGTCGAGACTTCGAGTTACAGAAACGAATGTACACGATCTGGTGTGGCTTTTGTCGGTCGGATGGAAGTATTTGTGTTTTGTGTGTTTCGACTTATGACGATGACGGCGACGGTGTAGAATTGCTTCTGGTCGAGCTGTAGAGCGACGAACTGCGGGTGGCTGAACTCCTTTGCGATTTGAAAGAACCTCTGTGCGTGAGAGCTTCTCCTCTGGGAAGGAATTTGTGACCTTCGGTTTGGGAGAGGGAAAAAGTTCTTCACTTGTCGAGAGGTATTTTGAGGTTAATTTCTCCAACCCCTGGAACAGGGAACTTCTGGCCTTTTGTTGCCAGTCTGTGTAGTCGTTGAGGATTTTTGCCAGGGAAAGGGGATCACGATCCCCTTCCTGCTCGTGAAGTTGAGGAAGAAGAGGGGAGGAGGGAGATTAGGAACTCCCTGTTGAGATCCCTTGAATGAGGATCGTAACCTCTTTCCAAAGATTTTATCTTCTCGATTGAAGTGGATGACTGTATGCTGACTCGTGCTGATGTAGCGATGACTCATCGATTCGTTGCTGACTAGACGATGATTCACTGAGTCGTTGTTGGTTGTAAGCTGATTCACTGTGTTGATAATGCGGCGAGACGGGCTCCTGGCGGTAGGCTGCGTCGGATTACTTCGAGAATTGTCGCGGCATGTCCACAAACCTTATTTGCTGGATCGTTGGACTCCTGGACCTGTTGAATTTGGGCCGTGCACATTTTGGTGCATACAGATTGCCCCCTTCGAGACTTGTTCATTCGGGAGGAACGAACAAGTTTCGAATGTGAAGATGAATGAACACGACGCACACACACCTCTTTTTGTTTTTTTTGTTTTTTTTTTTTTTTGTTGATCCTCTTTCTCTTTTAAGATCGTTTATCTTTTGTGTAATGTATTCCTATCCGTCCTCTTGCTTTTTTAGGACACTGTATATTTTCTGTACACTTAGATGATTTTTTTTTTTTTTTTTGCATATAATGTGATATCGTTATATGGATATACGTACCGATATATGGATAGTGAAAGGCACCTGAATCGAGTCTACTGCGATGTCGTGATTAGAAACTGCATTGGAGTCTGAACTCAGTGTTTCTGCGATCTCTGCGAGAATGGCTTCGTCGGAGGAATTTTGCTTCGGTGGACTTGCTTCAGCGCAGGAGAAGATACGAGGCTGCGCAGTGTGCTCCACACTGCGTGGCCCTGATTCAGCTGACGAACTTCGGCTTTGGCAACGCTAATTTTGTGCTGGGGAAGATAGGAGGCAGCACCGTGGTCCTCGCCCTGTGTGGCGCTGACTCAGCAGCGAGCTCCAGCCTCGGCAGAATTGATTTTTGCACAGGAGGGGAAGGAGGCAGTGTTGTGGGTCCCGCCTTGCGTGGTGCTGACTCATCACCGACCTCCTGCTTCGGCGAAACTGATTTTTGCACAGGAGAGGAGAGAGGTTGCGCAGTGTGATCCCTACTGCATGGCGTTGACTCATCTGACGAAATTTGGCTTTGGCAGAGTTGATTCTGCGCTGGAGAAGATGGGAGGCAGCGTTGTGTGGCACTGACTCAGCAGCGACCTTCGGCTTCGGCAGAATAGAGGCAGCACAGGAAGAAGGGGGGGAGGTAGTGTCGTGGGCCCTACCCTATCGGGGTTGGCACAGACCTAGGGTTTTCCCAGGTCGTGCCCCCTTAGTCATGGAGCGTGGGTCCCGCCCTAATTGGGTTGGCACTGACTTAGGGTTTTTCCCAGGTCGTGCCTCCTCAATTAAGGGGTGTGGGCCCCGCCCTAATTCTCCTCCTTGTTAACTTTTGTCAATTAATTCCCCTAACAGAGGAACTCATTGACTTCCCTTAATTTCTTCTGTGACTCTGCTCTAAAAAATCTTTTTTTTTTTTTCTTCTTGACTGTCTGCGACCTACCCCTTCTTGTAAGTCCACGATTTGACACTGTCTGTGGTTTGACATTTTCTGTCAATCTACGCTCTGCCTGCGACTTTGCTTTGGGAGACAGTCTTCGAACTGACTGTTCTTATCTACGACTTTGGGAGGCTGCACGTGGTCGTCTGCTATCTTCTCTGATCCCTCCGGCTTGTGTCAGAGTTCTCTGCGAATCCAATTCAAAGGTACTGTAAAAAACAAAAAAAAAAATTTCTCCTGGCAGACTCGGATTGAATTCGTGTCAGTCGGGTTTCCCCACTCTCTTTTTTTTTATCTTCTCTCTTCCTTTTCCTTCCTCTTTTTCTCTCCTCTCATTTTCGACTCCTCCCTCAGTCTCTCATTTTCTCTCTCTTTTTTTTTTTGAGTTATTCTCTCCCTTTTTTTTTTTTACTTCTCTTTTCTCTTTGTCTTGTGCTCTAAGTGTTTGTCAATTTGTCTGTATGACAAACTGACAACTTTTGTGTCAACGTTGTGAGTTGTGTGGCGCCTGGCTCTGTCGCCAGGTACTGGAGTTCATTTGGGTCGCGCCGGGCTTTGTTGCCAGGTGCTGAAATTCATTCGGTTCGCGCCGGGCTCTGTAGCCGGATGCTGAAATTCATTCAGGTCGCTCTGGGCTCAGTCGCCTGGTGCTGAAATCTCTGTGGGCTGATCCGGCTTGGTCGCCAGGAGACAGTCTGTCTGCACTAGCACACTTGTTTTGGATGTCGAGTGTTATTAGCAGTCTGGTCGCAGTAGGCCAGAGTTGATTGCTAATGCAAGGTTGCAGCCGGCAAGGGTTGCCGGGTGCGAGTTGTTGTTGAGGTCGCAGCCGGCAAGGGTCGCCGGGTGCAAGTTATTGTTGAGGTCGCAGCCGGCAAAGATCGCTGGGTGCGAATTGTGTTGAGGTCGCAGCTGGCAAAGGTCGCCGGGTGCGGATTGTGTTTAGGTCGCAGCTGGCAAAGGTCGCCGGGTGCGAATTGTGTTGAGGTCGCAGCCGGCCGCCGGGTGCGAGTTGTGTTGACCTTTTCTTTTTCTTTTTTCTTACGACTGCTTCTTTTTGTCCTAGCTCCTTTTCTCTTTTTTTTTTTAGCGACGACTTCTTTTTGTCGCAGACTTTTTTGTTTAGCGGACCGTTTCTTTTTTGTCGCTGCTTTTTTTTTTGTCCAGAAATGAGTTACGTACCTCGTATGTTGGCTGCGTCCAGCTCGATCGCCGGGTGTTGCAGTTTTCGTTTTAAACTTGGCCGGCTCGGTCAGCCGGAGGTTAGACGTCTGTTTTGATCACCGAGTGTCGAGGCTTTAGTTCAGCTGAGCTCGGCCAGTTGCCGAGAGGCCCGGCGGGAGGCTGACTTCTGTTTTGGCCACCGAGTGCCGAGGCTTTGGTTCGGCTGAGCTCGGTTGGGTCGCTAGGGGGCTGAATTCCTGCGTTGGTGCACCCGGCTCGGTTGTTGGGTGCAAGCTGCTGAGTGGTCAGCTCTGGTTTGGTCGTCAACCACTTCTTTTCTTTTCGCGATTTTTTTTTTTTATCGCTGCATTTTTTTTTTTTTTTTCGCTTCCTTTTGTTGCAGCTTTTTGTTCGGCGACGGCTTCTTTTTTTTGTCGCCATTTTCTTTTCTTTTTTTTTTTTTTTTTTTTTGAGAAGATAGAATCGTTACCTTGTTCTGTTGGCTGCGTCCGGCTCGGTCGCCGGCCGCAGGGGTTTGTTGTACAGCACCAGACTCGGTCGTCGGGTGGTGTCTCTGCACTTCTTCACGTCCGTTTTGAGGTTAGGCGCCTGTTTTGATCACGGCCAACTGTTTGGCTGGTCGCAATAAGTTGAGTTGTGCCTGGCCTGGTCGCCGGGCACTTTTGTTTCGCAACATCCTTTTCCTGTCCAACTCAGTCGTCAGGCACTAGGATCGGGTATGTGGCATCTAACTCTATCGCTAGATATTGAATTCTCTGTTTTGGTGCGCCTAACTTGATCGTCGAGCACTAGAGAACTCTGTTTTGTTCGTCTCCGGTTCGGTGGCCACGAGACTTTGGGACTGTTCTCGGTTTGGGTCGCCAAGAACAGTGTTGTTGTTTTGGTCGCACCCAACTCGGTCGTCGGGTGCTGCTCTTTTTTTTACTGCAGCCAGCTTTGTAGTTGACTGCGAATTGGAAGATGTGCTCCAGCCGGTTTAGCTATCGGGTGTAGCGACTTTGCTTTGATCGCACTCGGCTCGGTCGCCAGGCGCGAGATCGGTATACCTCTTTGGTTTGCCCACTCTCTTTTTTTTTTGTTTCTCGGTTTTTTTTTTAACAACCTGGTTCTTTTTTTTTTTTTTTTTTTTTTGTGTCCCCCTCTTCTCTACTTGCGACTTTTTTTTTTTTTTTCCGTCGGGTTACCTTTTTTTTATTTGCCACTTTGCCTCTTTTTTTTTTTTTCGCATGGGATGCTCTTTTTTTTTTTTGAAAGAGGAGTGATTGACGTACCTGTTTGATTTGTTCGCAGATGTCTACTGTCTCAGCTTCAATTTCCCTCCTTGGTCTGACTTTCTCGGATATCTCTGTTCTGTCCGACGGTGTTGCGCGACGCTGCCTGCGGGTTAGAGATTCAAACGGGCAAGAGAAGTCGATGTTATTACCTCACGGCGAATCAGTATTTGGAGGTCAGTCCGTATCTGCGCCCACGCTCATGAGTGTGCATGACTTGTGGAGTCGTCCAGTGGTCGAGGACGACCAGATTTGTTATCTTCTGCGGCAAACGGCCTTTCCTTCGCATCAGACAGGGGGGAACGTTCTGTTGAGCCCTCTGCATAAGTTAGCCACGTACACAACACCCGAGCTATCGATTCACAGCCCTCGGCTCGGCGCTTGGGAGGCTTCACACCCTGCACCACCGGTTCCTTTTCCCGTTCACGTGCCCTTTCACTTCGAATGGACTTGCACCATTGTTCGTACTTGTCCGGACATCTTGGCTAGGCTGGGCATTTTGACTGCAATCCGCGCCTCGGCTTTCACTTATCAGTGTTCCACTCACGTGATTCATGCTTTCTTGGAACTGTGGTGCCCATCGACGAACACGATTTTCGCTCGAGGTGGGGAGTTCTCGATTTCTTTGTGGGACTTACATCACCTTTGTGGGCTGCCCATTTCTGGCTCTATTTATGATGAAGTGGTGCCGACGGTGGCTGACTTTACTGTTGTTCGAGCTTTGCCGTTGCCAGAGAACGTACCATATTTACTGTTGGCATTCTACCGGATTTACTGTCGTCGCAACCCGGGAGACAAGAAGGGTCCTGCCGTGTCCTTTTCGGATTGGACATCTTTCTGGTTTCGCACCGAGGAGGGGGCCGTTCCTTCGTCTGACCCTTGGACATATCGCGGCAAGATGACGGAGTCCCGTAGTAGAGATCGTTCTGCTATTCAGAATCAGGTCCTTGTCGAACTTGGCGTACTAGAAGCCCTTGCAGATGAAGTATACTTGGCAGCATTTTTGGCACTTTGGCTATGCCACAGTGTGATCCCTATGGCGGGTTTTGCTATACGACCCGACACTTTCAAGATGGCCTGTTTTATGGCGCGCGGGACTAAGGTAGGCTTAGCTTGGGCGGCTCTGGCGCATCTTTATCGGAGCCTCAACAATTTCTCTCCCGGTCGTATAGCTTGGCCATTCCTTTGTGCCTGGCTGGTGCAGCGTTTTGGTGCTCACGGTGCAGACCTTAGCGAAGGTTCCGGTCCTCTCATGTGGGTGTATCGGAATCCGGAGCTCATCCGGCATTTTACTCCGGTTGAAGCTCGTGCACTGTTTTGGAGGAGTTCGATCAAGACCTGGTATTCAGCCGAGGCACTTATTTCTAGCACTCTTCTCGACGCGAGGGGTCACGTGGCTTCTTCGATCGAATCGGACTATTTTCTGTGTGTCCGATCGACTTCTTTGGTTTATCGGCAGCGCAACATTCTGGCTATTGAGCCTTACAACCCTCATAGATTCGCTAGACAGTTTGGCTTTTGCGGCGTGCTTATCTCTGACAAGCGCAGGGCACAGTCTCTCTCGACACTCTTAGAGATGTGGAGGATCAGTGTCGCGAGGCCTTTTGGTCACATAGAAGTGCCAGTCTTCTTGGGTGCCGACGCAGATCCTGGTGTCACTTTGAGCTTCAGAGAATCATGGCTCGAGCACGTAGTCCCCATTTTTTAGGTATGTGAGCTTCTGTTTCTTTTCCTTTGGCTTCTCTTCTTTGTTTCCGATATTTCCTTCATCCTTCTCCCCTCTCTTTTTTTTGTTTTAGCATGAGTGGAAGAACCTTACTCGAACCGGCGTGTCTGCGTCTCAGTCCGAGTTGCTGCGTGCGCTGAGTGATGACGACGCAAAGGCTCTCCTACCACGTCCTGATCAACTGGCCTCCGCTAAGGCCAAGAAGGGGAAAGCCAAGGCTAAACAGCCACGTCCGAAGGTAGTGAAGGAGAAGTTACCCGCTTCGAAAGGTGCGACGAAGGCGAAGGGTATAGTATTGAAGGACCCGTCTGTGCCGGAGGAAGAGACCGAGTCAGTGGTCCTTGCTTTGCCGGCGATTTCAATTCCAGCCTCTAAGGAGAAGAAGAAGAAGGCTCCAGCCAAGCGGAAGTCGCCCGTTCAGCCTCCGATTTTCACTCCACCCTTCCTCAAGCGTATTCGAAGTGGTGTTTCCAAGCCGTCTGAGGATTTGTCTGGTGTCCCTGGCACCTCAGTTCTTCTGCTGGAACCGCCCGAATCCTTGGCAACTTCAGCTCCTCTTCCTCTACCAGGTCCGCCTTAGGGAGCTACTAGAGAAGAAGCTCTGATGGTTGACCCGCAGGAGAACCAGCTTAATTTGACTCTAGATTGGACCTTTCTGGACTGGAACTCCCTCAACAATCAATGCTAGACGAGGAAGATCATGTCTCTTTGGCAGACCTTGCCAGAATGCGATTCCGTAAGAATCCCCCTTCTCTATCTGCTGCTGATCCTACACTTGATGGAGTCTTGGAGGATGATACGACGGTGGTTGCCGATGATGCATTCCTTCGGGCCGAAGCGGAGGCAACTACAGATGGAGGCACGACCACCAGTTTAACCCAAGTAGCCGGTGGTAGAATTCAGTGTGATGCCCCCAGTTCCTCTCGTCCGATGCCGGCAACTCCGGTCGTAGCTATTCAGCCTCCGGTGGTGTCTTTGAACGTTGGAGACCCGGCATCAGCCATTCAGCCACCCAGTAGCGATCACTCGACCTCTTCGAAGCCTTTATCGGTAAGTCTCGGTTTCCTTTTCTCCTTGCCATATATATGTTTTTCTTTCCTCCTTTCTCGAACTCACAACCTCTGTTTCTACAGGGGTCTTCGAGACATCCATCGACGAGAACAAAGCTGAGGCTTCAAAAGGCGGCTTTGGGGTTGTGGAAGGACTTCGTCCAGACAGACCTTTTGTCGGCCAGCGATCCGAGTTCACCCGAACTGGTGGAGGATGCCTTCATCTGCCTTGAGAAGCTGATTGAGGTAGGTATCGATACCTCCACGTTGGAGCAATGGGTTGAGGAGTTCGCATCCGGGGGAGCTCGACTTCAGCATTTGCGGTGTTCGCTGGAGGGGAAGCACAGTCTAGAAGAACGCCAAGTTGCAGAGGCTGAACTTACTCAAGCTGAGCGACATGTGGTCAGCAGTCGTGACCAACTATCCGCTAGTGTCGACCAGAATCGGGTGGCTCGAAAGGCTGCCGAAGAGGAGCAGAAGCGACTTCACGAACAGCTCGCTCTGGTTTCAGCTCGCCTTGACACTTTGGATGCACAATTTGCGACCGATAAGAGACAACTTGATGTAAAAGATGAAGAGGCTGCCACTATTCGTCGACGTTTGGCTGAGGTTCGAGCTCGGCCTACCTTCACCGAACAGAAAGGACAGGAGCTGGCTGACACCCAAGCTGAAGTGATCCGTTTGAAGGGACAACTTGCCGATTTCAAGCTTCCGCGACTTTGATGTCATCTCACTCTTTCTTTTCCTTTGCATTTTTTTTGTTTGCCTCGTTTTTTTTTTGTGAGGCTTCTTCTCTTTCTTCTTTTTTTGTAGCCTCGCCTTTTGTTTCGAAGCTTGAAAGAAAACTTTTTTTGTGCCTCGCATTTTTGTTGCAAGACCTGCACTGTTCCCATTACGAATTTTTTTTGCAATTAGAAGTCCATGCTCGTTTTTTTTTTTTTCGAAGTTCTCTTCTTCCTCTCTTTTTTCTTTGCTGCATTCTTCATGGGTAAAATCGTTTGAGAAATTTACCGTTGGTTATTGGCAGCTCCGACCCGTTTGCAGTGATGAGCTTGTAGGCGCCATTGGTATAGGCCTCCTGCACCACGTAAGGTCCTTCCCACTTTGGCGCAAATTTGCCCCCGATTTTGCTGGTAAAGAGCATCGGCCGTCTTACTGCGAGCCCGAGATCGCCCTTCTGGAATGACCTGAGTCGTACCTTTTTCTTGAAGGCTCGGGTCATGCGTCGAGACGTTGTTGTGCCTCGAGTCGTTGATCATCGAGAGACTCAAGTTCTGCGAGTCTCAGTTGGGCGCATTCCTCCGTCGTCAGTCCTTCTCTTACAGCTATGCGTAAGGAAGGGAGTTGTACTTCGAGAGGGAGTACCGCTTCGGTGCCATAAACCAGCGAGTATGGAGTCGACTGGGTAGGCGTTCTGGCCGTCGTTCTGTATGCCCATAAAGCTTCGAGAAGCTTTTCATCCCAGCTCTTTTTGTGGGCGCCGACCGTCTTCTTCAGAATTTTGCAGAGTGTCTTATTGAAAGCCTCTGCGAGTCCGTTGGTTGCCGGGTTGTAAGCTGACAACATCCGCTGTTGTATGCGAAATTTTTCGCATAAGCGGTCCATGACTCTGTTTCTGAAGGGTGTGCCGTTATCCATCACGATATACCGTGGAACTCCATATCTGTATATGATTTGAGTTCGGATGAAGTCGGCGACGGTGGTGGCCTTGACCTCTCGGTAGGCTGCAACTTCAGCCCATTTGGAGAAGTAGTCTGTGGCAGCCAAGATGTACTGCCGTTCAGAGTCGGACTTAGGAGTGATAGGGCCGATGATGTCATACCCCAAGCTTCAAATGGACAGGAAGCGACCGTTGGGTAAAGCGGCACCGGTGGTTGATGTATGTAATCGGCATGGAGTTGGCACGGTTTGCAGGTTCGAGCCATTTCGATGGCGTCCCTGAGCATAGTTGGCCAGTAATAGCCGAGTCGTTTGACTTGTAGGTGGAGCTTCGGGCTATCTTGATGTGCGCCGCAGATCCCACCATGTATTTCTTTCAGCACTTGTAGCCCCTCTTCTTTTGAAAAGCAGCGAAGGAGCAAACCTTCGTACGACCTTCGGTAGAGTACGTCGTTGATGAAAACGTACCGAGGAGCTGTCCGGCGAATTTGGACTCGCTCTCGCAGGTCGACTGGGAGTGTGCTATGACGAAGGAAGTTGATGATAGGCATGCGCCAGTCCTCGGTCTGATTTTGGCTAGCTGAGATAGGAAGAGATTCTTTTATCTCCTCTGTTAGCTCTGCTTCTATTTCTTCCTCGACTGGTGGAGGGATGACCCATTGTTCGCAAATGGGCACTTGGTTTGGCCATTCGTCGAAGTGTGCTAAGCTGGCAGCAATGCTAGCTAATGCGTCGGCTGGCCCATTCTCGGAGCGAGGGACATAGTGGAGTGAAACTTTCGGGATTTGGGCCAGAAGTTCACCGGCATATCTCCAAAGAGGTTTGAGCTTGAGTTTCTTGACTTCGAACTCCCCTGTCAATTGTTTGATGACCAAAGCCGAGTCGTCGTAGATGTTTAACTGCGGCATTTGCATCTCGACCGCTATACCGAGTCCGAGGAGGATGGCTTGATACTCTGCTTCATTGTTCGAGCAAATCTGGGTGAGCACGAACGAATGCGGCAGCAGATCCTTCTTTGGGGAGACGAAAAGGACTCTGGCGCCAGCTCCATTTCTCCATGCGGCGCCGTCAAAATACATTTCCCAAGGGGGAAGCACTTCGACCAGGAATATTTCTTCGTCTGGGAATTCCTCTGTTAACTCCCATTCGGCCGGCACCGGGTGGTCGGCCAAGAAATTGGCCAGAGCTTGGCCTTTGATAGCTCGTTGCGGCACGTAGTTGATTTCAAACTCAGAGAGGAGCAGCGCCCATTTTGCCAATCGACCAAAGAGGATTGGTCGCGACATAATGTACTTCAACGGATTTGCTCGCGAAATGAGGTTCGTTGAATGCGCCAGGAGGTAGTGCCGAAGCTTTTGAACTGCGAATATGAGAGTCATACAGGTCTTCTCGATCGGTGTATAGTTGAGCTCGGCACCCACCAGTGTTCGGCTGAGATAATACAGAGAACATTCTTTGTTGTCCTCATCACATTGAGCCAAAAGAGCTCCCACCGACTTCTCCTATGCTGCGATGTATAGCAGCAGTGGTTTATCGACGATCGGAGCTACGAGCACCGGTGGCTTGGTGAGGTTCGCCTTTATGTTGTTAAAGGCGTTCCGGCAAGCGTCGTCCCACTCGAATGGTGTACCCTTCTTTAGCAGACGACTGAAAGGCTGGCACCTCCCGGCGAGGTTCGAAATGAAGCGCCAGGTGACCTTGGAAGCTTTTAAGCTCAGAGACGTTTCTGGGCTCCAGCATCTTTTGAATGGCGTCAATTTTTGACTGGTCGATTTCGATTCCTCTGTGATGGACGATGAACCCCAAGAATTTGCCTGAGGAGACGCCGAAAACACACTTCAACGGATTCATTTTGAGCTGAAACCGCCGCAGTCGCTCAAACACTGCCCGGAGGTCGAGAAGATGGTCGGCTCTTTGCTTTGTTTTCACCACCAAATCGTCGACGTAGCATTCGACTCGTTTATGAAGGAAATCGTCGAAGATGTTCTGCATTGCTCGCTGGTATGTTGCGCCGGCATTCTTGAGTCCGAACGGCATAACTTTGTAGCAGAAAATCTTTTTTGGAGTGCGAAATGCAGTGAGCTCCTCATCTTTTGGGTCCATCCGAATTTGATTGTAGCTGGAGGACCCGTCCATGAAAGATAGGGCTTCGTGACCTGTCGTCGCCTCGACCATAAGCTCGGTAATTGGAAGAGGGAAGTCGTCCCTCGGGCACGCCTTATTCAAGTCGCGAAAGTCGACGCAGACCCAAATTTGGCCAGTCTTCTTTATGACTGGGACGATGTTTGCAATCCAGGACGGGTACTTCACCTCCCTGATGAAATTTGCCGCAATCAACTTGTCGACCTCCTTTTCGATTTCTGGCACAAGTTCTGGCCGGAACCGTCGTTGCGATTGCTTCACTGGTCGAACAGAGGGATGAACCGCCAACTTGTGGACTGCCACTCGCGGGTCGAGACCCGGCATCTCTGTATAATTCCAAGCGAAGATATCGCGATATTCATGAAGCAATGCCATGTATTCGACCTCTTCTTCGGCCGTCAGTGAAGCACTGAGGAAAGTCAGCCTCGGGTCCTCTGTTGTGCCTAAGTCGACTTTCTTTAATTCGTCGACGGTTGACTGGCCTCCTTCTTCGAATTCCGCCGGAGCCTCCTTCAAGACGAATTCCTCATCATCTTGTTCGTCGTCTATGACGGAGATGTGATTCACTGTGACTGAATCGTAGGCACGAGCTCGAGCAATGGCTGCCTTCAACGTATAGATGACGACTGGACCGCCGTCTTTCTTTGGTCGACTTCGATTGATGGCTGCTTTGGTGTAAATAATCACCGGCTTTGAAATATTTTGTTTCTCTGTTGGGATTTGGCCAACTGAGACTTGGTGCACATCTGCCAATGACTTTCTGGTTATCTTGACCGGCTTTGCTTGGGCTGTGTAGATCTTGATTGGTTTTGGCCTCTCGTAGCCGAGGCCCAGGCGACCGTGACTGATGCGATGGCCTTCATTTTTTAGCTTTTCCTGTTCTGGAGTGAAGATCGGTAGAGTGACAGGGGGTTTCTCGTGGATTTGATCCTTTGTGAGGTTGCCCCCGGCTCTTGCCATCAGTCGGTAAGCATTTGGGTCGAAACCTTCATTCGAGCGTGTGGCTGGCAACTGCTCCTGACCCGGGAGTTGTTTCACGACGCTTCGTTCCTCCAGTTTTGGCAGAGGAAGCGTGACCTTTTCTGGCAAAGGGGTCGGCTGAACTTTGTGGCAGGCGACCAAGGGAGCTTCTCCTTTCTTCCTTTGCGACTGTGGAATGTACCGCAAGATGGGTACATTGGCGTGCTTCGGCGCTGGAGTAGCCGCGGTCGATTTGTGACCATGTGTCAGCTGATGTGGAGATACGACCTGCGTCGTGGTCTGCTTAGGAGATACGACCTGCGTCAGAGTCTGTGGTTTGGCGGGCTGCGACAACTGTTTGAGTGTTGCATCCTGCGCCGGTTGTTTGGACGATGCAGCATGTGTCGGAGCGCTTTTGGCTTTTGCTGCTTGGTTCGACCAAGGGGACAATTTAACTGTCGGTCTGGTCGTCAGGTAGAATTTAGCATCTGCGAACGATGCCTCTGCCTCTGTGAATGGGCTTTCATCGGCATACACCGTCTTCTGCTCGCCGTTTTCCCAATACTTGAAGCATTGGTGCAGTGTGGATGGCACGACTCCGTTTGAATGAAGCCATGGTCGACCCAGGAGCAGGTTGTAGGACGTCCTGGAGTCGATGACTTGAAGAGGAGTGTCGGCTACCATGTCCCCGATGTGCAACTTTAGGTTTGTCATGCCGAGTGTTCTTTGGCCCTCCTGGTTGAAACCTTGTATGAGGAGAGAACTTGGAGAGAGGTCGCGCGCAGAGAGACCAATGTTCTTCATCGTACGAATGGGCAGAATATTGACTGCGGTCCACAGCCGATGAGGATACGGTTGATTTTGTGGTCTCTGATGTAGCCGGAGACGAACAACGGTCTGTTGTGATTCTTCGACCCCAATTGTGTGTCTTCCTCTCTGAATGTAATGCATGGTGGGCATGTGACGGCCAAAGCTTCTTCCGACTTTGCGAGATGCGCTTTGGTGTAGGCATCTTCCTCTTCTTTTCAAAAAGGAGGGGTTAACCCGACTTTCGGCAGGTCGTTCTTTCTCATCAGTGACGTCTCGAGCTCGGCTTTGAGTTCCTCTGGTTTGTCGAGGACACGGATTAGGGCTTGTCTGGACCTGATGTCCAAATCGAGGTCATCTTCTATTTTGTTGAGATGTGTGATTTGTTTGAGCAACGTCTCTAGGTCGTCGCATTCGACGACTAGTCTTTTGCCCTTCTCTGTTGTTGTTGTTTGCTCGGGAGGAGCTGTTGAGCAGGTCGCCACCATTGCAGGTGGCGAGAGGAACTCCTTGGGGAAGAACTCCGCCAATGTGATGGGTCTTCTTTTTTTTTTTCTTGCCCCCTGGACATCAGTCCTGGGAGCTTTTCTTTGGCATTTTGCGGCTCTTTTGTTTGGCCGCTTTGCTTTTGTTTTGATGGTCGCCGGTGCCAGTTCGATTTCTCAAATAGGCTTCTTTCTCCGAGTGACCAAGATCCACCCCTCTGCGTCGGCTGCAGCTTCTTCGCGGGGTGCCAATTTTGGTGTGACCTTAGCCGGTGGTCGTCTGTTGTTATGAGGTCGGCTGGAGGAACCAGGCTTTGGTCGGTACTCCTTCGTGGCCTGCTTTTTGTTTGGCCGAGTTAGCCGGTTCGGCTCGGCTCGGATGGAGATGGCATATGAGGAAGCTGTGTTTTTAGCTCCTTCGATTTCAATACGGCCTTGCTCCGCCAGCTCCATGATGCGGTCTTTCAAGACGAAGCATTTCTCCGTCGAGTGCTTAACCAGTCGGTGGTATTTGCAAAAATTTGGATCATTCCTTTTGGATTGGTCACCAGGTCTTTTGATTTCTGGCAGCCTCAGTAGTTGATTGTCAAGCAGCTGATCGAGCATGATAGGAACGTCGGCGTTGGCAAAGGGATATGTCTTTGCCTGTCGTTCTTCCAGTGTCAGCTTCTTGAAGCCTCCCGTCAATTGTCGTGGGAGGTATGTCTGCTTGACCTTACTTCCGACCTTGATCGGTTCGACAGTATTTGTCGTGAAAGAGGATTTTGATTTCTCTTTCGTTTCTTTGGGCGTGGTCGTAGCAGGTGCCTTCCCCTTTTTGCGAGGGTCGGCGGAAGAGGATCCTTCTTCTCCTCGTTCTTCTATCAAGTTTTCCATATTGTGAGCTTCTGTTGCGAGCTCTAGGAAATCTTTCGGCCTTCGGCTCTGTATGTAGCAGAGGAGGTTCCATCGCATTCCCTGTGAACACATTTCTATTTCAGCTTCGAGTGATAGATTCGAGCTTTCTTTGCAATTGAGGCTCAGGTTCCTCCATCGGTTGATGTAGTCGACCACCTTTTCGCCCTTCTTCTGTTTGAGATTGGCGATCTCGACTAGTGTTACAGTACGTCGAGTACTGTAGAATCGACTGAGGAATTCGCTCTCCAGTTGCTCCCAACTATCAATAGATTCTTGGGGCAGCTCGATGTACCAATCGAAGGCATTTCCCTTCAGCGACCGGCCGAACTGCTTGACCAACAAGTCGTCGTCTGTGCCGGCGTTATTACACGTTTCAATGAAATGGGCGACATGCTGCTTTGGGTGGCCGTCGCCGTTAAATTGTTGAAACTTGGGGGGGTGATAGCCAATCGGCATTGGGATGTTCTGGATCCTCTGTGTGTACGGTCTCTTGTAGTCGACTGATTTGTGGTCGCCCGCCGCTTTTAATCTTGCCACTGGTTGATGAGCTCTGTAATGGAATCAAGGGTAAGAGTAGACGGATCCACTTCGGGTCGGCCTCTGCGGATGGCCACTGGAGCGACGGGCGACAGCTCGTCGGAGGAGGAAGAGTCTTCTCCCGGTAGATCGGCTGAGGCGCTGGTGGTCGGCCGATTTCGGTTGACTTCTTGAGAGACGCCACCGGTGTTATTGGTGGTTGTGCCCATTTCAAGCCGTTCAAACATCTTCGCGATTTGATCATTGCGAGCTGCTAGTTGAGCATCACGGGCTGCAAGTTGCGCAGCTGTTCGCTTTGCTCCTTTATCGCAGCCTGCATTTCGGCAAGCTGTTCTTCAATAGTCTTGGCCGAAGTGGTCATTGCGGCCATCTTGACGGTTTGCGTCGGAGTAATTGTTCCTGACGCAACTTGAAGATATGAAGCCTTCGTCGATGACTTCATTGAAGAGGCGGTCGTTGTGGGAGACCGGTCAGAAGAACCAGTCGCAGGTTGATTGCGGAGAGTGGCTCTGGGCGACGACTAGCTTGCAGTGACAGCCGCCGGTGAGAATCGAAAGGATGAGATAGGTGATGTTGCGACAGGGGAGGTCGCTGGTGTTTGTCGGCGAGTTGAACGGACGGGAGGTGGTCCTGCTGCTGCGTTAAGTGCGGCCAGAAGGTCGTGTGAGACCAGCATAACCGGCGAGTTGTCTGTCGCCGATGTTCTCTATACGGAGGAAGCCGGCACAGAGTGTGTTCTCGCAGCAGAGAGGGAGGAGATGCCCCCGCTTTGATCATATCGTTGCACCAAAGTGGGAACAATAGAGCTTCTCCGTGACGGCGGCGACTGCGTCGGGCTGGCAGTCGGGTTGCGAGGAGGTGAAGCGACGACAGCCAGATATGTTGGTTTGGCCATCGCCGACATCAGTTTGGTGGAGGATGCGGCAGGTTTAGTTGAGGCCGCGGTAGCCGGAGGAACGAATACGGCAGTTGGGCGACGGGTGTCGCGCATGAATGGAGCTTGTCCAGTGGACAAACTTCTGGCCAGAGCCCTTGTAAATGGGCGTGTGGCATGTGGAGGAGATGTCAGAGCGCGGAGGTTGACTGGAGATGCGGCTGCTGGTCCGCGAGCTCCGGTGGTTGAGCCTGCAATCGCAGCGGGGCGCGGGTGAGCAGAGCTCGAGGAGGCAGTCTGTTTGCCTCTGTTGTTGTTGTTGTTGTTGTTTCTATTGTTGGCGTTGCTGGCCATGGCTGTGGTTGGAGATTTTTTTTTTGGTTGGACAGAGAAGGAGATGAGAGGTAGGAAAGGTCCCACCGGCCGTGCCAAATTTGTTTCACCGAAAATCCGCCGGTCCGCGAAGAGGCGCGACCGAGAGAATATTTCAATTACTTTAGAATAAATTTGTTACAGGGTGTGGTATAAATATCAGAAATTGCGAGCACAATCTCCTAATAACCCTCTGATTCGATCTCCGTTTGATTTTGATGAAGTTTTGGCTCCTGCGAGGTCGTCGTCGAGACTTCGAGTTACAGAAACGAACGTACATGATCTGGTGTGGCTTTTGTCGGTCGGACGGAAGTATTTGTGTTCCGCATGTTTCAACTTGTGACGATGCCGGCGACGGTGTAAAATTGCTTCTGGTCGAGCTGTAGAGCGACGAACTGCGGGTGGCTGAACTCCTTTGCGATTTGAAAGAACCTCTGTCCGTGAGAGCTTCTCCTCCGGGAAGGAATTTGTGTCCTTCGGTTTGGGAGAGGGAAAAAGTTCTTCACTTGTCGAGAGGTCTTTTGAGGTTAATTTCTCCAACCCCTGGAACATGGAACTTCTGGCCTTTTGTAGCCAGTTTGTATAGTCGTTGAGGATTTTTGCCGGGGAAAGGGGATCACGATCCCCTTTCTGCTCGTGAAGTTGAGGAAGAAGAGGGGAGGAGGGACCAGGAACTCCCTGTTGAGATCCCTTGAATGAGGATCGTAACCTCTTTCCAAAGATTTTATCTTCTCGGTTGAAGTGGATGACTGTATGCTGACTCGTGCTGATGTGGCGATGACTCATCGAGTCGTTGCTGACTAGACGATGATTCACTGAGTTGTTGTTGGCTGTAAGATGACTCACTGTGTTGATAATGCGGCGAGACGGGCTCCTGGCGGTAGGCTGCGTCGGATACTTCGAGAATTGTCGCGGCATGTCCACAAACCTTATTTGCTGGATCGTTGGACTCCTGGACCTGTTGAATTTGGGCCGTGCACATTTTGGTGCATACAATATGTATAAAAAGTTGGGTGGTTGGGTTGGGTTTGGGTTTTTAAAATGATGGTTTGAGTCGGATTCGAATTCCAATTTTAAAACCCATTAGGATTTACACGGGTTCGATTTTCGGGTTATATAAGTCAAGTCAGGCTCTCAGTTTTAGAAACCCGACCTAAACCAGAACCATGCCCACTCCTAAGGTGAAGTCGTAGAGTTGTAGTCTTTTTAGGTTTCTTTATTAATCTAATTACCAATACAAAATTAGTGATTAGATTAGTGAACAACTTAAATCAATACTACTATATTACAACTAGGAAGCCACAATATTATGACCAGCATATTATTCTGTTAAGTCCAGCAATTTTATATTAAGACCAATTGGTATGTTACGGCCAGCAAGTTATTACGTTGCCGCCAACTAGTTATTTTGTTGTCCTTCAAGTTATTATATTATGACCAATGATTTAATGTTACAATCAACAAGTAATACATAAAGAAGGGCATTTTAGTCTTTTTATATGAAAGCATACTTTTTTACTACTACTGTAAGATTAAGTTTGTGTATAATGTTAGACTACAGTCATCCACAAAAAAAAATTTTGGGCTCAACGGGCTCAAATTTGCTACGTTATGGGCCCCTCCCTCTGTGAGAGGAGGGCGGAGCCAAGCGCTCAGCCCTGGGCGTAGCAAATTTGAGCCCTCAAGTGAGTCCGTAAACAATCTTCCCTCAAAGGAGATTTCAGAAAAGGTGCACCATGTATCCAAATACTAACATTAATATGTCATACGCTTGCCATATATGTAGCCTTCTTCGCAAAATGATGTGCAACGGCATTCGCCTCACAATAATTATGGTTGAGGCTGACCAAGGGCATCTAATCTAATACTCTTTATGCCTTCAATGTGAGCTGTTGAAGATTCTAGTGGGGCTTCGTTTTTCCTCTTATGGATTTGATGATCACCATGGTATCACCCTGAATTCATGTGCCTCTACGGGAAGGATTTTTTTAGGAGTATCAAAATCAATAGCAATGCATGCAGCTTGGTTGAGTTATTGGTTTCATGTATGAGTGGCAAGACTATTATAAGTAATGGGACACCAAAGTGATCTCTTATAATTATTCCACCACCAGAAAAACTTAGAAAAGCATGGGACGACCAATCAAAATTTGCTTTTAGGATACCTACAAGTGGAGCTTCCCATATAATATAATTTTTACAGGGTCTAGGCTTTAGAAGGTTTTGGGGGCTTCTTGTTTGGTATATGCAATCCATAAGAGTTAAGATTAATTTCACGCTCTTTTAAAGAATCATGGGACACTGCATCAACTTTCCTGTCCGTACACTCCACAACAAAATGGAGTTGTTGAGCGTAAACATAGACATAATATTGAAACTACCCGAGCACTTCTACTGTCGTCTTCTATTCCTTGCGCTTTTTAGGGTGAAGTTGTTCTCACTTCTATCTATATTATTAATCGTTTGTCATCGCTTGTTTTGAAGGGTAGCGCATCATTTGCCTCTCTATATGGTGTTCCACCTGACTACTTGTCTCTTTACATTTTTTCTTCCACGTGTTTTGTGTTGTTATCTGAACGTGAAGGAGAAGTTGTATGCTAGATCTATTATATGTGTTTTTCTTGGATATGACATTCAAAAAAATGTTTTTGATGTTTTGATCATGTGGCAAATAAATTGCGTATCTCTCGTCATGTTATGTTTTGGAAAAATATATTATTTTATTCATTGCCACTACACAAGTCTCAGTCTGATATTTCGTCAACTGGTGTCCTTGATTTGTGTCAAGAGATTTCTTTGCCTCGTTCCTTTGTTGTTGATCAGGTTTCTGACTTGTCGCCTGCAGCTCCCTTATCCTCTCAACCCTCTACGAATTCGGGCCTTGTACCAACTTTGGATTTGCCTTCTTCTTCTTCATATGCTCCTCCAGTGGACTTGGATACCTCCTCCAGGTACCCTACTCATGTACGTCAGAAACCTGCTCACCTTAATGATTATGAGTGTTATTTTTCTGCTCTTTGTTCTATTTATGAACCTTCTTCCTTTAGAGAGGCTTCCTCTGGCCCTCTTTGGCATAAAACTATAGCAGAGGAATTGCAACCCTTGATCAAGACTCAGACATGGGACGTGGTTTCACTTGCTCAAGGTAAGTCAGTGATTGGTTTGAAGTGGATCTTTAAAGTTAAAACTATGGCAGATGGTTCTGTTGACAAGTACAAGGCCCAGTTGGTGGCTAAGGGGTATACACAGGAGTATGGTATTGACTATGAGGAAACGTTTGCTACGGTTGCTCGCTTGACTTTTGTTCATTTTTTTATTGCTCTAGCGGCGGTTCGTCAGTGAGATCTCTTTCAGATGAATGTCAAAAATGTCTCTTTGAATGGTACTAATGCAGAGGAGGTTTATATGAAACCTCCACCTGGATATCCTCACTTATGAAGATAGGTGTGTAAACTTCGTCGTGCTTTGTATGGTTTGAAGCAAGCTCCACGAGCTTGGTTCTCTATGTTTTGCTCGAAGATTGTTGAGTTTGGTTACACTTAGAGTCGTTATGACTCTGCGTTATTTAGGGGTGCGCACGGGTCGCGTTTATGTCAGGTTTTTGAAAACCCGAACCCTACCGGTGAAAATTCCTAATCCGAACCCGACCCAATCCACCATGTTACAAACCCAAACCCGACCCGACTAAAACCCACCGGGTTTTGACAAAGCCCGAAGTCGACCCCAAAAAAACTAATTTTTTTATATAATTTTTAAAAATAACTAAAGAAAAATATATTAAAAAATAAACGATGAAAAGTACCCAAACCCAACCCGAGATTGGGTTAGGATTTCCAAACCTGAACCCAACCTGCGGGTTGGATTTGGGAATCCAAACCTGGGTTTTTTGGGTCGGGTTACTCAAAAAACCCGACTCGATGCCCACCCCTAGCGTTATTTACGCAGTGCACTTCACATGGTATGGTGTTACTTTTGTTGTATGTGGATGATATGGTGATCACAGTTGATGATCTTTCGGGCATCTTTAATCTTAAAGATCTTAGTTCATACTTTGAGATGAAGGACCTTGGTCTCTTACGGTACTTTTTTGGGTTAGAAGTCCTTCCTTTATCTGGGGATTATAGTATATCTCAAGTTAAATATGCTTCTGATTTCATCAATCGTGTTGGTCTTTATGATAATAAGACTTGTATACGCCGTTAGAGTTTAATGTCAAGTTTAGGCCCTCTGATGGTGAGGTGTTAGCTGATCCTACACTTTGCAGATAGTTGGTGGGTGGTTTGCTATATTTGAGTATTACTCATCCAGATATCAGTTATATTGTACATGTTGTGACTTAGTTTATGTCACCTTCCAGGTCGGTTCATTATGTTGTACTATGTATCTTGAAATATATTAAGGGTAGTTTGTTGCAAGGGTTGTTTCTTTCATCTGCCTCCCCACTTACACTCTTGCTTATTCTGATGCTGACTAGGCTGGGGATGTCACAGATCGACAGTGCACTACAGGTTATTCAATTTTTCTAGGACACTGATTTCATAGCGTAGTAAGAAGCAGTCTATAGTGTCCTGTTCTACATAGAGTCTGAGTATCGTGCTCTTGCAAATACTGCCTAAAAGCTTGTTTGACTTTGTTGGTTGCTTCAGGATATGGGCATTCATTTGGATTCTTCTTATGCACTTCATTGTGACAATAAGAGTGTTATGCAAATTGCTCAATGACGTTTTCCATTAGAGAATCAAGCACATTGAAGTTGATTGTCATTTCATTCGACATCATGTGAGGGAACTTTGCATTTGTTGTGTGTGCCTTCTGAAGATTAGGTAGTTGATTTGTTTACTAAGTCGCTCACTCGATCGCATTTTGGGTACTTATGTTCCAAACTCCAGATGTGTTCCTTTAATCTGTCTTGAGTTTGAGGGGGATGTTATACTATGTAATTATGTAGATTGAGTAAGGTATACCTATGTACTTAAAACTCATGTAAAGAATGAAAAATTAGTTCATTTTTTATAAAATTACTCTCTCTCCAGTCCCGCCCTCGACTCCCCACGTCTCCTCCCATCACGTCTTACCCCCAACTCCCGGCCCGGGATCTCCTGCGAACAGTAATTGTGCATACCGATACGCACAGCCAATCGCTGATCTTCGCAGCACACTCCCAGCGATAACACAAGTGAACAGCCCCCCGACCCGGCTATTAATTCCTCCGAACTTAGGCCAGGTAGCAGTTTAACCGAGCCAGCTCGCGAGTATTTTTTCTTTTCCACGTGTATCGACTTGTGACGCTGCCGACGAACGTGTAGAGCTGCTCCGGTCGAACTGTAGAGCGACGAACGATGAATTGCTTGGCTTCGGTGGCTCGAAAGAATCTCTGTGTGCGTGAGAGCTTCTCCTCCGAGAAGGGATTTGAATCCTTCGGTTTTGGGAGAGAGAGAGTTCTTCACTTGTCGATGTTTCTTTCGAAGTCGATTTCTTCACCCCTTGGAGAGGGAACTTCTGGCTATTTATAGCCGGTCTGTGTAGCTGTTGAGGGGCGTTGCCTGTGAATGGGGATCGTGATCCTCATTCTGCTGTGAATGAAGAGGGGTAAGAGGGAGACCAGGAACATGGCCCCTCTTTCTCTCCTTCAGTTGAAGACCGAGACTGGCAGTTGATTGCTGAGGTGGGTGGTGAGCTGATGAAGCATGCTAACGAGTGTTGACTCAACAGTTTCTGTTGACGAAGATGTCGACTGTGTTGATGACGTGACGACACGGCTGGACTTCGCGATGGGCTGCAGTGACGAACTTTGAAGATGAATAGAGCCTACCAACGATCGTTGTTTGATGGATCGGTGGGTTGTTGGACTCATCGAATTTGGGCTATGCACATTTCAATGCATAAACAATGTTTAATATTTTGAGATCAATTGAACCATTAGTAATAATTCTCCCTTATTAATATTTTGTATTTTAATTTATATTTTATTGTCGGAATACATACTTTATTCAATAATTTTTTGTCAATGTGTTTTTAATTTCTATGATAATTTTATTTTTTTTATATATTTATGTTTACGTGTCTTATGGAAGCATTTTACCTGATCGAATAAAATATTAACGTGTTAATTTAATCATTAATTTTTAAAAAATTGTTCATTAAAATTCATATTTAACTTTTTAAAAGTACGAATCAATTTAAGTAATATTTTATCAAGAAAAAAGAAATAGGGGTAGCAGTTGAGCCGAGCCAGCTGGCGAGTATTTTTTCTTTTCCACTTTTAATCCAAACACATGAGAGACTTCGTCAAATACTTTTAACAATTTAATTTAATAAGGGTAAATTTAAAAATATAAAACTTCCTTATTTTTCTCAAAAATTCTCCAAAAATTTCCGAGAGCGGAGCTTTTTTCTTATCCTCTACTTTTTTTTTTTTTTTTTTTTTTTTTCTTTTTGGCAACGCATTGAGCCAGCTCGAGCTCAAATCCACACTTAAGAGGAAGCGAGGAACGAAGTTCTCTCTGTCTTCTCTCTGAAGTGGTAAATTGTAATTATCAAAAATGAAAGCGCCCACCGTGGGGCTCGAACCCACGACCACAAGGTTAAGAGCCTTGCGCTCTACCGACTGAGCTAGACGGGCTGTGGACACCATTCTATTCCCTTCAGAAAACTTTATCAAAGAAGATTGATTTAAAGCTCTTGCTAGATGTCTGAATTGATTGAGTTTCTCGACTTGGGTGTGTAAACCTGCATTCGTATGCCCAATCAGATATTCCATCACTACTGCCAGTTGCTTACAAGGGTTTTCCCATGTCAACAGATCTATTCATAATTAGTTTGAATTTGAAGCAGGTTTGGTGAAGGATGCAGGCAAGTTCAGGATTGTAATGGCCCGTGGTTGATCTTCACATCTTGTAAGGCCACGAGTTTGGCTTTCCCACCATATTCTTCAGGCAAGTTAGCTTCACCAACTTCCTTCACAAATTCCTTCCTGTCTTCATCGTTTTTAACAATCACAACCTGCAGTAATTAACCAAATTTTCTAGGCTATTTATTATTAATAATTGAACTGCAAAAATTTGGCATTACCATCAACAAACCGTGTCTAGCTTTATGAAAGTTCACAAATACGAAAAAACATAAAGGAAAATGTGGTAAGCTAAATTACCTTTTCTTGAGTTGCCTTCTCAAGGAAACGAGAGACGAAGTTCCAAACACTCACAAAGATCCATGGCATGTTTACCAGATAAAGCTTAGCAAGACGCTCAGGATAGTAAGCCTGTTTAATTTGAGAGAGAAGCAAGCGGATATTCAGGGCAAAACAAATCAGTTAAAACTGCATGCGTCTGCATGGAACTCAGTTGCTTGAAATTCAGAGGACATGGAAAAATCGGCATTATGCAACATTACACAAGAACTTGATCATTTGTCACCTGCAAAAACTGAAAACCAGTGATCAAGCCACGGGCATCAATGTTTTTATAGCTTATATTTTGCAAATCGAGCAAACCCACAAGCTTCTCATCACCAACTTCACATTCTTTAATGCCGCTGCATGCAATTAAACAATACAACACAACACAATATCAGCTGTTGTTCAAAACCCAGTAGGATCATTCAAACTAAATTAACAAACACACAGTATAATGGTTTTCAAATTGGTTTGGTTACTCTCATGACTCACCCTGGGCTGGAAAATTTTGAAATTTGGAAGAATTGCATTTCTCACAACTCACGGATTTCAAAAGTACTCACACTTAGTTTTGAATTGAGTAATGAATAATAAAGAAGTAAATAGGCAACTGAAGGCCTCATTTCAAGAATCACATATATTTTAGACCATGTTCTAGGAATATCGTTGGTCCCCTCTAATCACATACGGAAGATAATAAATAGGTCAGGCACCTGAGCAAGACAGTCCAAACCTTCTATACCTTGTTTTAACAACAGACTGCTCTCCTCCAGTCACATAGAGAGGACTGACAGAAGCCAAATCATAATATAAATAGGTCAGGTCTCATTTATCCTCTTCAGTATAATTAAAGGGAGGGGGGGCAACTTCATAATATTTTATACCTGATCTCAATATTGTTTCAAGGATTAGTAAATAAGAAGTCCTCATTTTCTCCTATTTGCATGGCGAAAGGCCTAGTGAGCCTTTCTTCTACTTATATAAACAAAGAAAGAGAGAAGGAGAGTTTCTCCCTGACCCATATAGCTTGCGATGGTGCGAACAGGTGGGCCTGCAGGGTGGGTCATCCCCTGCTCCCCAGACACCTAAGGGGCTTAGAATACTACTATGCAGGAGAGAAGGGGCCGGACCATCTCCTGACAAGAGTAATTTTGCATTTTGCATTTTCATACTGCCAGAGATTAATTAATCCAACAAATTTACTCCTAGGTATTATAACACGATCACATTAATCAAAGGGGCACTGAAGATATAAATTCTTATACATATGCACTAAACATCAAAGACAAGTTAGTAAGTAGAAAATACCTAGCAATGGTCTTGTCCAGAAGATGAACTACAAATTCTGTTCAAACCATAAAGAAATAAGAATATCAGAATTATATCAAATTTTTACTAGTGTGTACATAAAAATAAATGCTGGCCAAAAGAAGAACAACCATGCGACCATATTTCAATTCACATGTATAAAAAAGTCCTCCTTGTGTCCCTTTTAATTGGGTTGAAAACATAATGAGATAATTGCATCAGATAATTAATTCCTCAAAAGAAAAAATAAAACAAATTTAATTAAAAAAATGAAGACGATCTTTTGGTTCCATTCTTCAACTTGCAGTTTGGGAAGTCCCATCACAGAAACCAATAATAGCTATAACAAAGGGAACCATCCATCAAGGCATCAAAAACAACATACAAGTACAAAATTCCCCCATTGCAGATTTTGGCAGAATCCTCTTAGAGTCTTGTGACTCTATGTCGCCTTCTCAACCAGAAGATGCTCAGAAGGACAGCTTCTAACAAAGAAATTAGTTTAAGAAAACAGTGCCAGTAAATCATACCCCATATCCTATTTCTAATCAATTCTTATCCTACTCGTTGGACGTAATGAGACTCAAATGACAATTGATTATATTAAATTAACTAGCATGACACTCATTGAAAGTATTTAATTACATGATTATCATATTGCACGTTGAGAAATGCATCCAATAAAAAAAAATATTTATATCTGCAGAAGATATGAGATTATTTGTGGGGAGTTAAAAGAATTCAGATTCCTCGTGATTGGGATGACGACCCCGATTTCTTAGGAGGCCAAAAGCAAAATTAATTACTTTGTAAATTATTTTTTTGAAATTAAATTAAAAACCCAACTCTAATCCATGGGTTGATTGACATAATTGAGCTCAAAACCATGAAAATCAGAAGCCGTTTAGCGCTTGTACAAAAACTGAATAGTTATGGTGAAAATGGGTCCATCAAGTGGATCCCGGGAAAGAAGGACCCGCATTAAGGTAAAAATCATAAAATATTTTTTCTCAAAAAAAAAAGAAAAAAAAAAGATGTTGGTCAACGAAAAGAATCACTGCTGGGGAGTTCTGTGCTGAGCTTTTTACTTTTTGCAGAGGAAAATTAATATTAAATAGAGAAAGAGAGAGAGAGAGAGAGAGAGAGAGAGAGAGAGAGAGAGAGAGAGAGAGAGAGAGAGAGAGAGAGAGAGAGAGATGTTACTCTTGAATTGAAGAACATCAGAGGGAGGGAAATGGTTGGAAGCAAGAATGATCAAGATGGGATGGCCGTCTCTGGTTGGACCGGACAGATAAGCCTTGCGAGCTTCCAACTGGTCAGGGACCTCGTTTTCAGGAATACGTCCGGAGGGAACGAAGGAGGCCCTCCATTTTTGCCACTCCACGAACATTTTGGCAGCTGCTTTAGGATCCATGGACCTAGCAATCAAGAACCTCAACAGAGTCGCGTCTCCGTATTTCTGGCAAAGAAAAACCCAGAAAAGCCACAGCTCAAGACTTTGATCAAGGAGAAAAGATTCCCGAAAATAAACAAAAAAAATGAAAGAAAAATAGAGAGAAGAAGCAAAAACCTCTGTGGAGGAACCGAGTTTCACCACCGACTCCTTCATCTGGGCAATCGCCGCTTGCCGATCCTTCGCCATGAGAGAAGATATTCGGAGAATGGGAGAGAGAGGGAGAGAGAGAGAGGGAAAGAGAGAAAGAAGCAAACAGGGGAGGACTAAGAAGGGAGAAAAATCAAAGAGCTCTTCTGCCTTTGACTGATGTGATGCTTAGAAAGGAGAAGTGCTCCGATCCAACCTCGAAAGAGATGTCAAACGAAAAATCTCCGGAAGCTAATAACGAAAATGAATCGGAAAACTTGAAAGCGTCCTGCCGAGAGGGAAACACACACAAACACGAAAGAAACTCCCGTCCAGCAGTGCCCTGTTCCGCTTTGTCCCCCCCTCCTCCCCTCTCAACCACTATTTCTTCTCGTTTTATATGCGTCTCCTGCCAAGAAAGACATGGTTTTTAGTTTTTTAGTTTTTCTGCATTTTCATTTCCCCCTCATTTGTAGACTTTGCTAGGATTCAACATCTCACTAAAAGAGTAATTGAAGTATTAATGAAGTGAACGGATATTTGTTCTTCACCCCGTTGTTTGTATCCTCATGTGGACATCTTAAGTTGTTATGAATTAAGACGATGAGAAAGTAGCCTTGTAAGGATTTACAAAATCTATTTTTCCATTGAAACAACTGTTATACAGATACTGCCTGGAATTATACATTTTTTCAATTTAAGTCAATCAGACTAATTTTATTAATAAAAATAAAAAGATGGATCTACCACGAAACCGAGTTGGGTATTCTTAGTGCATGGAGTCCACTTTCTCCTTCTCGTTCTTATGTCATTTAGTGATCAGAAAACAATCTCTTCTAACTAACCTGAAAGTCTTGTCGCTCGAGGACTAGGATAAGATTACTCTTTCTTGTCTTGACAATAATGACTGTTGCCAAAAGGAAGGCTTTCAGCACAGTGGAATACAGAACTTGCCCTAATTCAGAATGGTTAGATCGGTTTTATTCTCGATGAACTTAACAAGTCTCTTAAATTCATTTTGCTCTTGCAATAAGTGTTCAAGTGGCAATAAAAACGAGTGCAATGAATGGAAAAGGACTGAACGGCCTTCCAAGTCCTTGTTAACTCAAGAGTCAAGAGTTCAGACCAATACTGATCACTATGCTGTCAGCAAGAGGAGTTCGGATCTCAAACTGGTCTCTACTCCCTGCACCACATACCTCAATTGTGAAAGGAATACCACAGATGTTAAAAAGTACACAACAAAAACGGGAAAATGTTTTTACTTAGTATATTTTTCCCGTTTCGTGGTATACTTTTTGTTTCTACCACTTTCCCGTACCACGACAACGAGAGAAGTACAGTTTATAGAGACCTAAAGATGAGTGAAAACGGAGTTCATTTAGACAATCTTCCAATCTCATTCATTGGGTTCGGTGGGGTGGATCTTCTTTTAAGCAAGTGGCTACCTGGGCTTCTTTCATCGACCTCATTATATTAGACAAGTAACTCCCCCCCACCGCGACCAATTGAAGCCACACGATCTCGCCAACCTCCCTCCGACGGAGAGACTCCACATGCTGCTGCTATAGACTTTGTGCCGAACTCCCTCTGCATTTATTTACGGTCGCCATCCCTCCACGGAGACAATCCTCTCAATAGATGTTTGATTACTCGTTTTCTGACTAAAAAAAATTAACATATACACATTAGAGAAAAAACCAAAATGGTCATATTCGATGCTAACCTTCCTTCTCAAGCGTTTGGATTTTAATTGGTTGGTTCGGTTTTGATCTCACGCTCCTGCAACTGCCACACATTTTCTGATTACATAAAACACATTGCAAAATGTAATAACTAACATTTATATTTGCCCATCATCCGGTTTCCTAGGTCAATAATTGAAGTGTGACAGAGAAGAGGCCTTCCCGCCTGGAAACATCAATCATGTAATGTAACGGCCACTTTCTTTCAAATATTCATTTTCTTTTTCTTTGTTGAGAGCAAGTTCATCTTTCTACCATCCTACCATCAGGCGATACCATCGGTCTTTACTGCTTGTGCCAAATCCTCCGTTGCTTTCCATTTCCCACAGTCGAGGCAATCAATCAATTTTGCCAATTCTTGTGCTGGAGAATTAAACAGGTCATGCATATAGTAAAGTAGGCCCATTTTTCACGTGGGATGAGCTCTCTTACGCATATTTATGTAAGATCAAACAAAGTTTCACAACTAAATATAATACAGAGATTCTTTCTTCTTTTTCACACCATCAGAGTGCAGAGTGCAAATAAACCAACACCTCCACGACTGCATCTGTTGGGGCCGGCAGTGGAAGTGTAATCCAACCATTATGCCTATCACAAGAATTAAACAGGTCATCCTAATTGAGAATACCGATTGACCTCCAAGAATGAAATTTGTATTATGTCCTGGCCAGAATCGAAGATTTTGAAGGTAGTTAGTACTGAGTTTAAAGCCTGATGCATGACTTGATGATACCATACTAAAAGGACATCCAACATAAAATGTATGTATACACTGGAAAAATAACAAAATAACAACTGTCATTCATGTTTCATGGCAAAGCGTAACAAGGCAGATGTTGAAAGATAAAAATAGCAAAACATATTAAAATATCAAACTTCGCTTCTAACCATGGTGTTATGACTTGGCCAAGTCGACTCAGATTTCAGGGGACTGCACTAGTGCGTGAGTTGGAGCCATTCCAGGACATGGAACCAATCTGGAAATGGGAACCTGGGCAGGTCCCATGCTAAGCCGTGCCAGCTGGCAATTTTGCCTACCCGGCCATCCAATATCCAGTATAAGCATATGGTATATCAGAATAGAGATTACCTTTAAGGAAATTGTTGGTGTTTTTTCACATTTTTTTAATATTTCCCAAGCCAAGTCGCCACTTTTCCTCCAGCAGGGTCATGTGGCCCGAGTAGGCCAGTAGATCAGGTGGTTGGCCTGACTAGCCAGATCCAACTCGGATTTTCACACCCCAAGTCGGGTCCCCAGTCTGAGTCAAAACACCATGCTTCTAACAATCACCGAGTATGAAAATGCAGGGGGAAGTGGACGATTGTCATCTACAAAAAACCTTGGCACTGCAGCACTTACATGTTCATAGAGGTATTTCAAACAATAATTATGTAGAGGCATGCTTCAGGCATACGTCTGAAAAGATCAAATTGGTCAAGCAAAGAAGCCATCAACTTGGCTTCATACAACAACAAAACTATCTTTCGGAAATTCCTAAGTAAAACCTTTCTATAAAGTTAGTTCAGACTTATTCAAATTGCAATAAAGAATGAATGTGCATCAGACACGAAAACTACAAATCACTACCGACATTACAACCAGTGTTGTGCAGCCTGGATTCCCGATACATGTCAGACTCAGTCAAATCTGATACGTATCGGCAATGCGCACCAATACGAGATGATATTGGCCGAAACCCAAAAAAGGGCAACTTGGCCCAGTAAACTCAAAAAAAAATTTAAAAAAAAAAACTCTACATCTTGTTATATTATATGTTATATATCATGTAAAGAAATTATAAAAGGTTTATCACTTTACATGACTCTGATACTAATAACACCATCATGTATGAAATTAACACAATCACGCACCTAAGCACAAAAATTAATCACAAATTACACATATAGGTGTAATATAGGGGTGAAGGAAAGTAGAAGGCACAACCTTATATAGCATAGTCCTATAAAGTACATTTATGGCAGAAAGTACAAGAACAGGATCATGCAGCCTATTTGGCCTTAAAAAAAGAATAGATAGCATTGATAGTAAAATGACATCCAAATCTAAGCTACCTTGTGTAACAATAAATTATAACATGTACCAGAGAGATCAAAAGCACATAATCATGTCTATTTGCTAATATAAACCCAGGTCATCCAACAAAAGCAAAAATAAAGAGAATTAGAAATTATAGTCACAGAAAATCGTCATTTGTGGCAGCACTATACAGCAGAAAGTTTAATGATTTTTATTCCGCTTGTAACTTTGAAACCTTAGCTGAATAGATGAACTAACAGTTAAGATATCTTGAGTACATGATCTCTCTAACATCTACAGAAATGAGGAATTCGGCCATCTGATGAAGACCTATTTTCTATATATGTACCTGAAAAAATTATTTGAAGCTAACAATAAAGATACTACATTTCTTCTTGTAGGGTGAGACAAATTCTACAAAAATACATAGATCACCTTGAAATACACATGAGGAACTTCATCCTGGTTCCACTTTATTCAGAAATGTAGTGACTAAATTCTAAATCAAAGTTATAATGTACATTTGTGGATATGACTACATCTGGTAGCAGAACCACACCCAACCGAATGACCCAACCAATTCAGTGAATTAGGAATTGAATCATCAGTCCAGAACCCGTAGACAATAGGACATTCTGCAGACACTAAGACATGGAGGAGACCTTAAATTCCAATGTGTCGATGGCACATAACAAGTACAGTAACATAGATCACGCCAAGCATAATGGCTTCATTGAAAATCACATCTAGGGCAAAATCAACGCTCCTATGTCTAACTCAATTTATCATATTAAAACCAATTTGTTCTCAAAACAAGGCTATGGTCTTATTTCTTAAACAATCATTTGCATTCATCAGTCATTCTACTATTCTGCTTGCAAATAACAAATCAATAAAGCCAGCCTTAAAAACCCTACTTAATCTAAGAGCAAATTGTTCTTACCTCGAAAAAAAAACAAAAAGCAAACACACAAGCTCTACTTCAGATAAGTAATAAAGAAGCTTTTTTCAGTAATGACATACCTATTTGGATATAATGCTCATGAGATCACTTGGAGCAAAGTATTGTACTCCAGGAATGCCGACCTTGGTGCTATCCATGAGATCTCCGTTAACTTCTTGTTTAATTAGTTTGTTAGAGTCACCATTCATGGCTATCCTCCCACTCATATGTTCACTTCTTGGGGATTCAGTGTCATCAATCGCAAAACGGCTCGGAATGCATGTTCCTTTTCCTACAAAACCAAGATTCCTCCCCAGCCCCTGATCCGAAAATCCTGATGTCCTACTGCCATATGAAGCTGATGCTTCAGGGATGCTAGGCGCAAAGCTTGATGATTTGTTTATAATACTGGCATTCGAGGATGGGCCTGGGATTCGCCAAATTGTGTGGTTCTCAGGTCGAATGGAGCAAGATGACATTGATGATACCCCTGGGACAGAATACCCATTGATCACTCCCACATTCTTAAGATCCCCATCCAGAACTTGTCCGACTCCAAATGATGGATTATTTGACTGAGAAGAAATTAAGCTGTAACCCGCAATGTTATCACTGCTAAATGTGGAGCTTTGACTAACAGGACTAGGATTGTTCCCCAGCTGAAACCCATTTGATACTTGGGGGGGTACAATTAGGCAAGAAGGCTGTACATTGATGTTATGGCTTGATTCAGGAGAAGATTGTTGTTCTTGCTGCTGCTGTAGCATTTGGACCAAAAAGTTACTACTTGGAGTATTGAGACCAACAACATTGCTGGAGGGGTCGGCCATACCAAGGCTATTTGGCGGCCAAGCCGTGAAACCCGAAGGAACACCCTCAATAGGCTGTGAAAACTGCTTAGATATGTTTGGTGAGCATTTCATCAAAGGTTGACCAATTGCAATAGGAGCATGCTCAATTGGCACACACTTAGGTCCCTGAAGTGATGCTTGTAAGAGGACAGATGAGTCAACTCCCGGAAAAACTAGGTTACCTGTTGGCCGACCTAGGAGCTCAGCATGCAAGGCTGCCAATGCCTGTGGAGGGAGCTGTCCTGAGGCAGCCATAGCTTGGAAGTCAAATCCACGAAGTGAACCAGGCTTTGAGTTTGGCTCAACCGAACTGCAGAAGGAATTTGGAATGCCACCCTGTTGTTGAGCTACCCCACTTAATCGCTTCAAATAAAGTCTAAACTTCTGCAGATGAAATCAGAAAAAGGTCTAGTAAGAAAACGAAATATTGAAAAAAATGCCACAAATGTTGAACAAAAGATCATGTTATTTAATTTGCAGCTTCAGCAACCAAACACTATTTAGTTGTTCAACGCTATTCTTCTTTATGTTTTACCAATGTTTTAAAAACTGAATCGGCCATCCAACCAGCACTGTGTCCGGTTTTGGTTGAACCCGATTAGACTGGGTTGGGCCGTTGAATATTATACATCATATGTTACATATATTTAATATTTCTATAAGAAAAGAGGCAAAAATAATGCTGGTTACAGCCGAGTCAATAAGAACCTCCGATTCTGGCTCAACTGGGTCGGACTGGCTGATTCAGTTCGGTTTTTAAAACAGTGTTTTACAATCCAATTATTTAAAAATAGCATTAGTGTGGATTTGCAACCCTTAACCTGCCAATGCGCATAAATTATTTTCATTTGGCAGTTCCACACAACTGAAGCATATCCATTTTGTATGAACCTCTGAGAAGATATATTGTTGAAAGGTAGACATCCTACTCCAACAAAAGCAGTTCACCAGCAAACAAAACCCTCTTAACCTCAACGAGTTTATGAGAATACTCTTACTTTAGGTCAAAATTTTAGAAAACTTAAATAACTAGTTTAGAGAAAAACTAATGCTTTGCTACTCATTTTACGATGGACCTGGACTCAAATATAATATGCACCTCTTGGGTTTTCCCCTGAATAGCAACCTTAACAAAAGAATCCACATGAAAAAAACCAATGATAGATTGAAAGCTAAAATAAACTTAAAATAACAATTAAGAGTAAAAAAGCCACTCCTCAAAACCCAATCAAAGGAAATAACTTTGTCAGAAAATCTCTACATTTCATACTTAATTTTATGGAAGTGCTCAATTATGTAATTTCTATTTCAGGAAAATCAGCAAATGACTACCTTTTGTAGCTGCCAACTTTGTCAACAGTCCCAACTTAGAGAAAATTCATTAAGAAAAAATACAGAAAGTTTTCCTCAAAAAAAATACAGAAAGTCTTCTCCATTAGCAGTTTTTCTTGAGTAAGTTGCTTTATAAAACAGTTGAAAACCCGGGCAGGCCCAGGCAGTTGAACCATGTTGTGCCGGTTTCCTAGTGAAACATAATGAAAACCTGAAGGAAGACTCAAAGCCAAATGATGGAGACAGGTTTAGCACTTCGTGTGCCCCCACGGGTCTTTGGGAACAGGAGCCAGAAGGAGCAGAAGAGAAAAAGAAATAAGAGGAAGAGAGAATAAGAGATGAGGGAAGAGAAGGGAAAAGAAGGGAGCGGGGGTAGAGGAATCTGCTGTGCTCCTTGCCAATGATTCTTCAACTCTGCACTCTTCCCCTTTTTTCAGAAACAATGATGAAGGGAACAGAGCCCCAAGCCCTCTTCCACCTGCCAGCACCCCTTCACTGCTGTTGGTGGGGAAGGAGCAGCAACTCTTCCCTTTCCTCTCTTCCCTAGTTCTCTGTCAGAGATGGTGAAGGTTTTTTATTTACTATATTTATTTGCTGACATCATCATGGCATCCACACGATTTGACCAGCTGTTAAATTCAGTTTAATGGATTTCACCCATCTGAGCACATTTCAGGGTCGGTGCCCGGGTTGGGTCTTATAGTATTGTCTTTCAAACAAGCAAGTCACCATTCAATAGAATTATAAAGCTCACCTCTAGCAACAAAGTTTTATGGAGAGGTTAGGCAAGCCCAACGTTGTTTTACATTCTACAAATAGGGAGATGTAACTCTGGATCAGTTTTGAATAGTTGATGCAATTTTCTTTTGGGTTGTCAAAACAAATTTGTCTTTCTCTTCCCTCAGAATGATATCTTAGGGTTCTTCCTCTCCTTTACTAGCTATCGCAAGCTATTAAGCAGCATCTGTAAATTCATGTTCTTCTCTTCAAATTTCTGTGCCAAAAATTCCTGACAGAGAAAATAGTGTCTAGGCTGCTCAAGTTCCACTTGTCCTTCAACTTTATTTTGTGCAATTCTGCAGTTTCATGGCCAAGAATTCCATGTTGACCAGAAGCCAGAATAGATATAGCCTGAGATCATCGCGCTACAAAAACATTTTCACGCACCAATGATTGCAGTTTTACAGAATATTACTGCAAGAGAGAGAGAGAGAGAGGGGACAGAGAGAGATGATAACAATGCCGATGGCATGTGGCAATGGAGGGTAGTAGGCTGACAGGCAAAATTCATTCACTCAGCTCACCAGGTAAATTACCAACTGGCTACTACACCAGGTTTCAACTATATGACACTTTCTGGAGAGTAGTAGGCTCAGAGGTAAAATTCATCCACTGAGCTCACCAGGTAAATTAATAAAAGATTGTTTTATCACTGTCACTGTAACCTCCACAAGAGTTAGCTCTCAAATATATTCAACTACATGATTTGACTTGAAAAGCTTTCACATTTTTGTTCTTTTCTTAAGGAAAACTCAAGAAAATAGAATGCAGAACTGGGGGTAAATTCTAAGACCGCAAAAGTTTTCTCGACACCATAGTCCTTTAAATGAAAAATACAGACAATAAGCTAACATCAGTTTAAATTGATCATTAGTCTTTTCTGCCCTCAACTAGTAGGCAAAGACCAAGATCAGCCGAGCATGAACAAGAACAATAAAATGTCGCACAAGACGGGAGAACTCAAACATCACCTGCAAATGGCTGGCAACATTTTCCCTGGTTAGACCTGGAACATTCATTAATTCAAGGATTCTCTTGGGAACAGCCTCTGCAAACAGAACCCACAATGTGATCAATTGAAAGAAAGATATACTATAAGTTTGTAAATTTACTTCACAATAATATCTGTATTTTTCAAAATATTAATCTAAACATTATTTCAAGGAAAAAATAAGGAAAGAAAAAATTCCGGTCCATACTGTCAATTCCTAATTGGTTCACAGCACTAACAAACTGCTGATGGAGCTCTACAGACCATACTACACGCGGCTTTTTTGAGGCAGAAGGGTCATCGTTATCCAACTCGCCATCCTCCTCCTCTTCTTTAGCATCTCTCCTCTTTTTTTGAGATTTCCAGCAACTACCATCAGCCCCTTCATTAACAGATGAAGCATAATCAGCTTCATCAACGGCAACCCTTTTATTGTGCCTCTCAACCTCTTCCACACTACCGGAGTTTTCAATTTCCTTGTTATCATTCCACTTTTTTCTTATGACATGCTGCCAGATATTCTTCAGCTCTTCTATACGTACAGGCTTAATCAAGTAATCACAAGCACCATGTTTGATGCCTCTCATAACAGCACTAGTTCTCCCATCAGAAGACATCACTGGAAACAAAAATGATTGTTAGTTTGTCAAAACTGAGACAGTTTCATGTATCAAGGAAGACATAAGTGGAGAAAAAAAATGATAATTAGTTTGTAACAAAGGAGCACTTTCAAGTATCAGGCATCTAGAGTACTTACTGATAACTGGAAGATCCATTTCCAGCCCAACATATTCAAGAAGCTTATATCCATCCATGTCAGGCATATAAACATCACTTATCACCACATCAAAACCACCTTTCCTCTCTCTGAGAAGAGACAAAGCCATTGTAGCTCGGCAGCAAGTCGTCACTGCAACCAGTAAAAAGTAATTAATTAGTACAAGATTTCGCAACCTGTAATAAGGATCCGACTCGGGTTCATCCAAACATAGTTGTATGACTCAGATTCAGGACCAACTTGGCATCCTGAGAATCCGGGTCAAATTGGCAACAGACTCGGTTATAAATACAAAGAAAAAAATCCTCTAATTTTTTGAAGTGTTAAAAATAATCTTTAATTAACTAATATAACAGATCAAGTTAGCATGTTTAACCTTTGAATCCAGTGAATAACATTAACAAACATATTATGTTATTGGTAGTGTTAATTAACAAACATATTATGTTATTGGTAGTGTTAATTAACTAACATATTATGTTATTGGTAGTGTTAATTAACTAACATATGATGTTATTGGTAGTGTTAATTAACCAACATATTATGTTGTTTGCTGGGATAACTTTTTTTTCAGGACTCAGCTACATCTTCTCCCCTTTCACTGAATATCTTTGCAGAGGTCACTTACATATTGACCTCCAAAAATAACACACATTCATAAACACAAAAAAGAAATTAAAAATTTTGAACAAGAAGGATAAAAAAGTCATGATGGAAAAAAGAGAAGGGTGAGAAGCAGAGAAAATCAGGGTTAGCATTTTCAAAGGTGAGGAGGGAGGCTTTAATAAGGGGCATGGAATCAAGGCCCCATCATGATAGCCAACTGCTACCCACCCAAGTTCCACTCCCACCTTGTCAGTCCTCATCATTCAGGGTGGCTTGCATATCTAGAGCAATAACTGATTCAGATCAGTCGATCAGAAATCCAATATGCTCCTGACACAAATGGGTAAACCACAGTCTGCCAGCTCAACACCTGGAATTTAGTAGACTTGGACTTGGAGTCAATCAAGAGCAATATGACTAAACTTGGACTAGTACAAGGAGTAAGAGCTTCTTCTTTTTGATGATCCAATCAGAAAGATACAAAACCAGTTTCTTCTAAACAGAGTAACTGTACAAAAAATGGCTTAGGGGAAGCAGAATGGCACCAAGCATTGCTTTTATAAATCTTTTCATCATCTTGAGCTATTTAGAAACTGCATGTGAGTCAACACTTTGGAAGATTTTCAAGCTTTGACAGGAGGGGTTGTCAGAGACTACTGGAGGTGGTGGCTAGTCTCTCTCATCTGAAGCAGCATCGAGTTCAAAGATAGAAGTTCCTGATATCGGCAGGATCATGCTAAACTTCAGCAGGGGGATTGCCTAGCTAATTTTAGGAGAGTTTTGCAGGACAGTTAATAGGTAGGTTCTTCCTCCTTGGACCTACTAGGACCACTGACTTTACCATTGCTGAACTAAATGAACCGAAACATGCTTTATCATCCTGAAGATGACTCCGGGATCGTTATGGGATGGTAGAGGGGTAAAAAATTCCCTGTGGAGATTCTATTCTAATCTTTTAAGATAATTGATCTTTCCTCTGACTGTATTTGCCTTTTGAATCATGTCTTGAGATCAGCTAATTGACCGAACCTCTTGCTAAGGAGGGGATTTCCTTCCAGTTACTCACCAAAAGGGGATCCATACCCTTGTGTTGCTGCTGTTTTGACTTGCCCTAACAAAATGGCACCCTCTTTCCATAATAAAATAATAGAAAATAAAATAAAATAAAATAAAATAAAAATAAGTTCAAAACTTGGAGCTTTTTATGTCTAAAGGAAAATGTGTCCAAGACTTCAAATTCCCAAGTAATGAAGACAGCAACCCAAAGCTAGGCGTACATTAAACAAAGTTAAATAACTGAACACAACCAAAAAACAAGCCACCTTTTATACCCCACTTACACACATTAACAATGATATAATTACACCATCGGTGGTTTGACATTCATCCTAAAGGATAATGAGACTCAACAGATACACCAGCACCTAATAAAATGGTGAAAGTTCTCGCTATATTAAATCTTCCATAGTTTCACATTTTGCATTTTGCATACATAGCAATTTATACACCAAGAGTATCCTTTTTCATGCAATAAACCAACTCTGAGCCACCTCACAGGAAACACATAAATAGGCCAATTCATAAACTAAATTCAGTAAATTCAATTAACTTAATTTCATGATGTGTGATACTAATAACACCATAGCAGCTTTCTTAAAATCCATGCCGAGTTCCTCTACAGTTAATATGGCACACGATGCAACAAAATCCGAACCAATGCCCATCAGTACATCCAGATTCTTTATACTTCCATGGAAGCAACTGATAGAAAACGGCCATCAACTTGCTGCTCAATATGTCTGCTTCCTATTAAATAAACATAAAGCATATTTTGTGCACCGATACTCCATTCACAATTTACTAAAGCTAACTTTGTGGACATCTGTGATTGAACCAGATCTACTGGGGTGCAGTGGTCTTGTTCATAACAATGGTGGTTCAGTCCAATGCATCAAAGTGACTCGCTTTTTCAAATCAAATTTGAGGTTAAGCTTTCATCAATCCTTTTTAGTGCACTTTCTAATTTCATACTTTCCGAAATAAGAAAAACAACCAACTCAAAACCCCAGTTAAGAGTAGATAAGTCCAACATAAGATCATATACTAGGTAGCAGATTACCATGTGGAAAAGGTCTCACTCATGTGCAGGCTTTCTAGTGGCTTCACAGACCTAGTAAGGGACAGGAGCTCAAATATATTTAGAAGCCAAAATCTGTTTTGAAATAAAGAAATACATCATCTTAAAAAGGGAAAACAAACCAAGTTCCTCGACCAGATCATTTTTACTCTGAGATTTTTTTCTCCTGCAGGCCAACATGAAACCTACCATTTAATACACTCATGCAAACAGGCAGTCTTTTGTTCTCATCTTAGGCAGTGAGCAAGATATTTCAGTGAATGTTGCAAATTGAGTGTTCCCTAATTTCAACCCCAGCAGCAATACCAACCATAGATAATGGAGTAATATGCTCCCTCTTGTCTAGTGATGAGCCCTTCACAATTTGCATCTTTTCTTCTTTCTGTATTCTGTATTTTATATAGTAACTTCCATCTTATTCATATGCCTAGACACTGCTCAAAAAAGAATCACCATTCACTGTCAGCTAAGTAAAACAGGAAAACTTTGGTACACTCAACTGCTTTTGACATAGTAAGCTACTCCGAGTTTTTAAAGTCTATGAAGTTGCCAGCCACCTTTTCCATACAAAGGCATAACAACCACAAGACCTCCTGACAGTGCCACACATGAAACTGATCTTAGCATCTGCTTACATATACCAAACTAAAAAGTAACAAAAAGCGGTAGGCCACAGCATTAAACATAAATATGCCAAGTAAACACATTCCTAACCGCGTAGCAATTGCAACACCAGAAACATTTTTTTCGGTAATAGGAATAACTCTACCGTATATTCATGAGCTAAAATCTACAACAGATACCGCAAACAATGATTCAATATGATGGAGAGTTTGTTTCCCCAAATTATTTCAGAATGTCTATGATATTTAGTCTCGGCTCCATATCATCTTGTTCTGGTGAGTCCAACATAATATTAAAGAAAAGAAAGATAAGATAAAATAAACAAAAAGACCACCACGTGTTTCATTATAGAGGTCGAGAGCACGGCGGCCGGATACCACAACGTCTAACGTGAGATAAACAGAAGTAACAAAAAAGAACAATTAATATTGAAATTGGAGAGAAGGCGGTTTCCGCAGGTACAGAACAGCCCCAAATAAGAAACTGGAGGGCCTAAATAAGCTGGTGAATGAGAGAATGCAGCAAGTGTAAATAGTTTGCAATATCAGAGAGTAGAGATAAGCAAAATGAGCACCTTCATAAGAACATTTCCGGAGCATCTGCTCGAGAATTTTCAAACAGGTGGTGTCATCGTCCACGACGAGAACTCTCAGTCCTGCCGGGAACTGATTCGAGAGTCCCCTGCCATCTGCTTTTGACGGCCCGTAACTATTGGCCGTGCTCAGCGTCGAGACCGGCAATTTCTGCACGGTAGTCATCCCAGAGGTCCGGCTAAACGAACAGTCCCTCCTTTTTCACCCTTCCTCTTTTTTCACTTTAACAGAAGAAAAATCCTCAGATCTGGCTGCAATGACGGTGTCCACTTCGGCTTCCATCTAAAGATTTCGCCCGCCCGCATCTGAACCTATCCTTCGTCCTCCAAACTTCCAAAATGCAAAAAGAAACAGCTACCAATGCTTCAAAGCTTCCTCAAAAAGCCGAAAATAAATAAGCCGAGTTTCACTGTGACTTTCCTCTTTCTCCGGCAAATGCTTCCGCAGTCCACAAAAGGCGAAAACCCCCTCCCTTGCTCCCTCCTTCAAATCTGACACTAAAATGGAAACAAAAAGAAGAGGAAAAAAAAATAATAATAAGCGGCACGGCTAACAGCTTCCAGTCTTCCACTCATACACCAATCAAAATAACTCCTCCTTCGGAATTGAAAACTCCTCCTTCGGAACTGAAAAGAAGACACGAGAAGCAAAGTGGCAGAGCCGCAGACGACGAGAATTTAATTCATGTCGGACACAAAAATACGCAAAATAAAACGAGGCAGGCGGAGATAGGAGGAGGGGAAGAAGAAGAGAAACTCCATTAGACAGTCGCCTGAGGTGTGAAAAAAAAAAAAACAAAAATCAAAAAGTGGCGGGCCCCGCAGGCGGAGCAGAGCGTGCGGATTCTTCTCTCACTAGAAAGTAACCGCCCTCCCGCCCAATCCACTGCCCCTTTTTTCCTTGTTTTCTTCACGTCCCACTCTTTTTCCGCGTTCCGCACCTCTTTTTAAGCCATTGGCAGTTACCGTCCCTTACCCCACCCATTTTTTCTTTTTCTTTTTTTATTTTTTTTACAATTTCATTTACCTCATTTTTTAATTTACAATAATATATTACGATATTTTTAATTTAGTGCCCGGCGGTGCAAGTCTGTGGCAACCCCTACGGCCGACTTTCACTTCCCTAGCTGGCTAGCTCCCGTGGTACAAAACGACCATTATTTATATATACATACAGGACGTTCCTCAAGTGTACTCCCGGTGGGCCCACGACGAAGCACGTGAAACCACATGAGTTATACGGTCGCGATTAGATCTGAGGCCAAAAGCGACGGTACAGAGGTGGGTCCGTTGACGTGATACCTCGTTCACATCTTGAGATTGACGGCGACGGGCGAGCGTGGCCCCACCGGAACGGGCGGTGGGACCGGACGCGTTTCTTGAATACTTCGCGCGTCACGAACGAGAGGCAGTTCGGGTTTCGTGCTGGGTCCCCCTCTCCCCCCTGTGGCTTTCTCGAGGCGGGTTGGTTGGTTCTGATTGGTCCTGGTCCAAAGGCCCCCCTTAGCAGTCACGTGAGGTTTGGAAATAATGAGACTCGTTCGAGTAGGGACTTTTTTTCAAAAAGCGTCGCCGCGGCCTGCTTCGTGATTTTGGGAATAAATCCTTTGTTTCCTTAAATGTTTGGGTGCTCTGCCTAGTGTTGAGAAACGAACTCGAGAGTGTATCCACCACTTATGTTAGGTGATTTTTTTTAATTTAAGAATAATATCAGATGAGATAAGATAAGACGAGAATATTTTGTCCCCCCCCCCCCTCCTCCTAGGTTGGTATGCCGTATGTGGCGTATTTAGTATTTCATACAAATAAAAAATATCTAAAGATATTTAGATATTTAATAGTGTTTTATTTATTTTGTTTTATCATATAACTAACCTTAATGGGTTTAATTGAATCACTACATTATTACTATACACGAAAAAAAAAAAAAAAAAAAAAAAAAAAAAAAAAGTCTGATTTTTTTAAATGTTCTTAACTCAAGACACCAAAACAATTGAAAGCCGAATATTACTAAATAAATAAAGCAGCTATAAAACACACGTCTCCATTAGTCACGTGAACTCACTTTTAAACTTATGCCTCCAATTTAAAAGAATATATGTAATGTCTAAGCAAAATATAAAACTCAATATCATATTAAAAGACTAACATTACGAGTAGATGAAAAATATTTGAATATTTAAAGATAGAAGTAAAACTATAAAAGTATGAACAAGTTATATATAATAGAGGATTGAGAATCGGAGATACTCTTTTTTTTTTTCCTTCTTTATTTGTGACTGACCCATGTCATGTGTGAAGTTAGGTACAATAGCACATCATGTACAATGGATGGACTGCAACTCTGCAAGTTGAGAACTTGAGACAGTAAATCTCTCGTCTCTCTCTCTCTCTCTCTAAATCAATTCCATCACAATTCACCAACCCGCACATGACATATTTTTTGCCCAGCAATCGGCAACGACTGTTGCCATTAGCGAGTGCGAAGCTGCTAATGGTTACTGGCTCGCTGCTTCCAGCCGAAGCCCTGGTGTTTGCAGAAATGTCGGATGGGTTGAAGACTACATTGAACTCTCTAGGACCCAGATTTCAGATCGGGCGGTAATTATTTCTACACAGAATTCAGACTACAGCATTCAGGAACCAGAAATTCAGAAGTCCGAACTGATCTTCTGATCTGGGTACGGAATCATCGCCCTCGACCATATTTCCTCCAGGAGGAGGACTACCCGGATCTCCAATTTTCGTCTTCCTAAAAAGCATGAGGTCAAAGGTAAACTCTGGTTCGTATCATCATCAGGATTTCAGATTAATGAAAGACTCAGAAGAATAAGAAGCCAATCGTTGTTGAATGTTGATCGCCTCCATTATTCAGCAAAAGTACTCCAATGTCGTCAAATTAAAACGAGGCCTACCCGAAACTGCAATCAAGCAGAGGGCATTCCGTCCGATTGATCATGGCTTCTACGAGAGTCAAGATTGGTGGCGAAGCAAAGGCAGTTGTCCGACGAGAACCAGTAGGAGGGGAACCCCCCTGAATCTGGCAGAGAACTTTGGAAGAAGCAGGGATTCGCTCCCATGGCTTCGCATTTTAGGAAATCTGCAGCTGCTGCGATTTGCCCCCCCTTGTATTGACATTTCAGGGAAACGACCCAGTACGCCAAGTCCGTCTTCTAACTTTCTCTCTGTCGCAGAAAAAGGAGAAGCGGAAATGCGGAATGAAGAGAGAAGAAAACAGAAGACTATGACGACGCTGCCATTGCTTCATCCAATAAGTTAAATTTAAAAACCAGGGGGCGCTTCTGTAGAATTTCCGCTTTGAAGCAAGAGCAAGTAACGATTTCTGGCTTTCTTTTTTAGTCTTTTAAATTAAAAGATCGAACACCACTAATTTGGATTCTTTTAACAACACAACCGAATATTTCAATTTTTCTAAAGCGACAGAGGAATACTCTACTCCTTGAGCAATTGAACTGAAAAAAAAAGCCGGCCATGGCCGGGGGGAACGAGGTAGAAGAGCCTACAAATCGTCCTGCGAAGGCGACTGGAGAAGACGAGCTTTAAAATCGTCCCACGTCAAGTCTTTCTCAATATACTCGACGTTCGCAGGGTTGAAAGGCCCCTTGATTCTGTCGACGGACTTTATAATCGCTCTGGCAGGAAGAACGCTCTTGGACGGATCCGGAGAAGTTTCGAAACTCAACGAAGACGAAAATCCCTGAACCAAATCAATCCAAACTAATAATATATATCTTTCACTCCTCTCTTCAAAATGGAAAAATTACCACTAAAATCTCTAACTACTTCAAACAATTAATCATGGCAATCGAAGTGGGTGTTTGATTTGCCTTGAAAACCAGCACTTCTTCCTGCTGGTCATCGACCGTGGCTCGGACCAGAAGAACTTCGTCTTGCGCCGACTGGGTGTACGATTCTAACATGGAAATCTCCGCATTGTACCCCAGTTCTTCGTCCTCTTCTTCTTCGTCGTCCTCGTCATCGTCGTTATATCTCACTCTCCGCCTCGCTTTACAGAAAGTACCTTGTTTTGGTGGCTTGTGGAGACTCCAGATTGGAGCTCTAAGAACAGTAGAAACATTCAGAAGCTTGTGGGTTGCAAAACTCTTGCCGCAAGATAATGGCGGCAAGGAATGTCCGCACATTTGCGATAATCGGGCCTGCATCAACATGATCAGAATTCAGAAGAACGAAGCAGAGACTAGCAGAGTTGCAGAAGAGGCTTTGGAGTTTGGACGCAGAGGATAAGAAACTCAGGGAAGAAGAGGTTCCGTTTGTAAAAAATATAAAAATAAAAATAAAAATTTACTTTTACCTGAAAAATATGTTATTTTTTATAAATTATCTAAAAAATATAGCATTCATAAATTATCCAAAAAATATATAACATTTTTATAAATTACCGTGGTAAAAATATGACCTAACAAAAATGCCCTTACTATATAAGAGTAACATATTATTCGGTTGTTGTTAACGTATCATCCAATATTGTAACTACGTAACATTTATCAAATTATAGAAACACATTTTATTCTGGGTTAACATAATAAATATTTATTAATAACATGTTATTTTGCATAAACATAATATATTATTAGATTGAAGTTAATATATTAGTCAATATTACAATTTTACGTGAATACTAAAAGTTATAGAAATATCTTTCATGTTGGATTAATATATCGGACAATGGTCACCAAAATGTTATTCATACAACTATAACATATTATTCGGCTGTTGTTAACATATTATATAATATTATAATTATACAATATTTATAAAAGTTATAGAAGAACCTTTTATGTTAAGCTAACATATGCAACACTTGTATCACTTGAAAAGAAGACAAAGGAAAATTTTATCATAAAATATTTAATTTTTGAAGTTATCTTTGGCAACGTACACTCGATATTGTATCACCGAAAATTCGCCGGTCCGTAAAGGGGCGCGACCGAGAGAGTAATTCGATTATATCAGAATATTTGTGTTACAATTTGTGTTTGAATATCAAGGAATGCGAGTACAATCTCCTATTCTTCCTCTGATTCGATCTCTGTGTGAATTGATGAAGTTTCGACTTCTGACGAGTTGACGTCGAAATTCGAGTTTCAGGAACGAGTGTGCACGAACGATGATGGCTTTGGTCGGTCAAATGAAAGTATTTGTGTTCCGCGTGTATCGACTTGTTGACGTTGTTGGCAAACGTGTAGAGCTGCTCCGGTTGATCTGTTGAATCTCAACGAACTGCGAGTCGCTTAACTGCCTCGGCTCGAGAGAGCTTCTATACGTAAGATTTCTTCTCGACAAAAGGTTTTCAAACCCCCGTCTCGAGAGAGCCTCTGTGCGTGGAAGTGCACTTGGACAAAAGATTTTCGAACCCCTGCGACAAAACTTTTCTGGCTATTTGTAGTCGGGTCTGTCTAGCTATTGGAGTTCATTCCTTGGAATGGGGATCGTGATCCCCTTTTTGCTGTTGTTGTTGAGATGGGTGGAAGATTGGGGAATTCCTCTGTTGGATCCCTCGAATGAGGATCTCGGTGTCTTTTCTTGTCTTCCACCGTTGGCGACTAGACTTGGTTGTTTAACTGTTGAATTGAGTGGCATCGTGACATGGCTACTGACTGGTGCTGACGTGATGGTTTATTGCTGACAGGGGCGACGACTGTATCGATGACGCAGCGACGCGAATGGGTCTGGCGATGAGCTGCGACAAGTGACTTTTAAAATCGACGGAGCCTACCCATGACGATCGATTACTGGATTGATGGGCGTTTGGGCTCGTCGCATTTGGGCCGTTCACATTTTGGTGTATACAGATTGCCCCCTTTGAGACTTGATTGTTCCGAGAGAACGAGCAAGTTTCAAATGTGAAGACGCACACAACACATGCACGCACACAACACTTTTTTTTTTTTACCCTCTTACCCTTTTGGGGTCGTTTATCTTTTCGTGTACGTATCTTTTTCTGTCCTCTTACTCTTTTAGGACAGTGTATATTTCTGTACACTTGTATCTTGTATGTGTATATATTTTCTTTCTTTCTTTCTTTTTATTTTTTTTGGCTCTCTTGCTGTTTTAGAGCTATTTGCTTTTTTCGATTTTTTTTTGTATACGCATACATATGTAGTATATGTATAGTATATAAAGAGATGATGAGTACCTGAGTAGAAATGTTGAGCGTCGACGACGAGTTGAAGTCGACTGAGTAATTGACGAGTTGAAGTAGACTGGTTAGTTAGCCAGGTGCGAAGCTCTTGTGTGCGCTCGGCTTGGTTGTCGAGCTCGAACCTTTGTTTTAGTCGTGTCCGGCTTGGTCGCCGGGCACGAATGCTTTTGAAATGTACTCTGCTCGGCCGCTGGACACAGTGCTTTGGTGCAGCGCTAGGCTCGGTCGCCGAGTGCATTGGAATTTCCTTGATTGCACGGAGGTTTACTTGTCGTCTCGCGGAGCTTTGTTTCACAACCTGTTTGTTTTGCTGGCCGAACCGCCGAAGGCAATCGGTGTACCTCGTCGGTTTACCCTCTCTCTTTTTTTTTTGTTTCTCCGTTCGTTTTTTTCATCGGCGATTGGTCTTTTTTTTTTCGTCCCCCCCCCTTTTTTTTATCTACGTTTTTCTCCTTTCTACTTTTTTTTTGTTGTCGCGACCTTGACTTCTCCATCTCTGGTCGCAGGAGACACATTTTTTTTTTTTTTTTTTTGAATTGAGAGAGAAATGAATCGCGTACCTGACTTTACTTGCTCTGTCGCAGATGTCTGCTACAACGGCTTCCTTCTCCTTCCACGGTCTGACTCTCTTGACCATCAGGACCATCGTGAAGGGTGTCCTCCGTAGCTGCCTGCGAATCCGTGATTCAAAGGAGGAACAAAAGCCACTTACTCGGAGGGCCATCGGCCTACGGTGGCTGTGATGTAACTGCGCCCACGGTTAAGGTTGTTCATGATCTGTGGAGTCGCCCTATTGTCAACGAAGACGATCAGATTTGTCATCTCCCGGGGGTCGATGAAGCTTTAACATCTCCACATCAGGTTGTAGGCAACATCTTGTTGAGTTCGGTACACGACCAATTGGTTCGTTTCACGGCGCCGACTCTTTCCATCGACAGAGACCGATTTGGCTCTTGGGATAGTCAACCGGTGGTATGCTTCGGCCCCTACCCTGTGCCTTTCTATTTCGAATGGGCAGATGTCGTTCTCCACACTTGTTCCGAGCAGTTGACTGCGACAGACCTCACTTATGCAGTGCGAGCCTCTATGCTTTCGTATCGGTGCTGCAGCAACGTCGTCCATTCTTTCCGGTAGGTCTGGTGTTCTTCCACCAACACCATTTTTACTCGTGAGGGGGAACTGTCGATTTCTCTATGGGATATGCATCGACTTAGCGGACTGCCCATCTCTGGGAGCATTTACGATGAAGCGACTCCGACTGTTGAAGATTTTACTCAGAGTCGCTCTGTGCCGCTACCCAAGAGTCTTTGATACCTCATCCTTGCATATTATCGGTTTTTTTGTCGTCCGAGGGCTTTGAACTTGGATGGATTTTTGGGGTTCTTACGTCCGAGTGGGCTTCGTTCTGGTTCCGCACCGAAGGGGATGCCCAACCTTCAGAAGACCCGTGGGCTGATCGCGTGAAGCTGACTGGTTCTCAGAGTCGTGATCGGTCGGCCGTGCAGAATCAACCCCTCTCCGAACTTGGGGTATCTAACGCCCTCGCAGATGAAGTATACCTGGCCGCCTTCTTATCATTATGGATCTGCCGTTTGTCTTACCTTTGCCGGGCAACATGCTAAGGTCAAGTGTTTTCGAGATCGCCTATTTCATGGTCGGTGATAAAAAATGTAGTCTGGCCGGCGCAACCTTGGCTAACATTTATCGGGGACTCAATGCCTTCTCACCGGGGAGGATTTCTTGGTCGTTCGTCTATGTGTGGCTTGCCCAACGATTCGGCGTTCATGAGGCTGACTCGAGTGGCGGCGACAGACCCCTCATGATGCTCTACTCTAATCCAAAGCTCGTTCGTGTCTGTACCCAGAAGGAGGCTCATTCTTTGTTTTGGCGCAACGGAGTGCGATGCTGGTATTCTTCAGAGGCTCTTCCCCCCGATCCGATCCTTGACAAGGCTGGTCACTTAGCTTCTCAGATTGAAGTGGAGTACTTATGTTGCCTGCGGGCGACATTTCTAGTCTTGCAGTAGCTTGAACTTCTTGTGGTGAAACCTTACTGTTACGAAAAATGTGGAATCGCAAGAAAAATTAAATCGGTGCAAATCAATAACAAATAAAATGAGACACAAAGAATTACGTGGTTCGGCTAAGGTAGCCTAATCCACGGGCAAGAAGAGACAGGAGAGATTTCACTATGTCAGCCAAAAAAAGGTACAAACTGTAGAGCTCAGAGATAGCTCACAGACGGCTAGGGTTTCAAAGATCAATCCCTAGGTCCTTAATACAGAGTCTTAAATGAGTAAATTCCCAAAACGCCCAACCCAAGTTAGACGGGTTCAATTATGGGCCTACCAGCCCATATAGATTCAAAGCACAACATAACAATCTCCACCTTGACTTGAATTTCCTCCATAATTTGAACATAGAATAATTATCTTCCTTCTCCACTGCCAAATGCCCTCTTGGGCATACCTCAACCATCAAAGACACCGACTAAGTCCAAGCAATGCTTGAACTTTTTCACTGACTGTAGCCTTTAGCTACTAAGCGTGCCTTAAAGCGTGCATCTTCAACTCCTGGAATGCCTTCTTTCCTTTTAAACACCCATTTACAGCCCACAATTTTCTTTCCCTTTGGTGGTTTGACCAGCTTCCAAGTCTGATTCTTGAGTAGAGATTTCATCTCTTCATTCATTGCTACTAACCACCTTTCTGAATTGTCACTCTGAATAGCTTCTTTGTAGGTAGAAGGCTCTGATTCATCTATTGTCTCTGCTACAGAAAGAGCATAAGCCACCAAATCAGCATCATTATATCTTTTTGGCTTCTGAATTTCTCTTCTCGGTCTATCTCTGGCAATGCTATAATTTTCAGTCTCCACTATAGGTTCTGAGGAACCTCCATCTTCTTCTTCAGTAGTATCTTGAGCCACTTCTTGAGAGCAAACCTGCCCTTTAGAAGCTTTTGAAGAGACTCCTACCTCACAAACTACCTTCTTAGAAGACTCTGGTTCTTCTCTTGTACCAAGAGAAATAGCAGATTCTTTCTTTACATTAAGTAAAGTAGACTCATCAAAAGTAACATCTCTGCTAATAAAGAACCTCTGTGACTTTGGATCAGAACACCACAATCTGTATCCTTTAACACCAATAGCATACCCAAGAAATATACATTTCTTTGCTCTAGGTTCTAATTTTCCTTCATTCACATGCATATAAGCAATGCAACAAAAAACTTTCAAATCAGAATAATTAGCAAGAGTACTAGACCATACCTCTTCTGGAGTTTTGCACTCAATTGCTGTAGAGGGCGATCGATTCACCAAATAACAAGCCATACTAGTGGCTTCGGCCCAAAAATCCTTGCCCAAACCTGCAGTTGGCAACATGCATCGAGCTCTTTCCAAAAGAGTTATATTCATTCTTTCTGCAACGCCATTTTGCTGTGGTGTGTGACGAACTGTGTGATGTCTCACAATTCCTTCGTCCTTACAGAATTTGTTAAATTCTCCACTGCAAAACTCAAGACCATTGTCGGTTCTCAACCTCTTTATCTGTCTTCCTGTCTGTTTCTCAATCATACTCCCATTGCTTGAAATTAGTGGAAACATCACTCTTTGATTTCTAAAAATAAACCCAAACTTTTCTGGAAAAATCATCAATGAAAGTGAGTAAATACCTGACACCTCCTTTAGAAACGACTTGTGCTGGCCCCGAAAGGTCTGAGTGAAAATAGTCAAGAGTACCTTTCGTCCTATGAATGCCTGTGCTAAATGCAGCCCTCTTCTATTTGCCGAAAACACAATGTTCACATAAATCCATCTTTCATGTACTCTGTACACATAAAAGACCTCTCTTACTCAATATATTCAACCCCCTTTCGCTCATATGGCCCAATCTCATATGCCATAATTTTGTGGTTTCACTTTCTGTTAATGATGCCGAAGCAACCGCTGTGGAACCAGTAACCGTAGAACCATCTAGAACATAAAGAGTTCCAATCTTTTTCCCTTTCATAACTGTAAGGGCACCTCTACTAATCTTCATAACTCCACCTTCAGCGGAGTACCTACACCCAATTGAATCAAGGGTGCCTAGAGAAATAAGATTTCTCTTCAAATCTGGGACATATCGCACATCTGTTAGTGTTCTCACAACACCATCATGCATCTTTAGACGAACAATTCCTTTCCCAACAGCTTTGCAAATCGAATCATTCGCCATCATAACAACTCCACTATCAACAACATCATAAGTGGTAAACCATTCCCTATAGGAACACATATGATAGGAACAACCCGAATCAAGAATCCATTCATCACAACCTTTTGTTCTTTTTTCACCAACAACTGAGAGAACATTACTATTGGCCTCTGCAATGCTAGCCTCTCCTGGATTTTGGTTTTGTTCATCTCCCTTCTGGTGTTTATGCTTCAATTTGTAACAATCGGCTTTAATATGCCCCACCTTCTTGTAATAATTGCAGGTCAAATTCTTATGTTTTGATTTTGACCTCGATTTCTGCTTTCCACCTCCGGACTCCTTTTCTTTTGACCTCCCTGTAGTAAATAGAGCATCTCCCTGGCTACTATTTGTGCTGGATGTCCCAACAATTTGATTATCAATCATATCTTTACTCAACAGACGCGTTTCACATCCTCAATAGAAATTGTCTCTCTGCCATACAAAACAATCTCCAGAAAATGCTTGTAGGATGGGGGTAATGAACATAATAGTAGCAGGGCCTGGTCCTCATCTTCTAATTTCACATCCGTATGTGATAAATCAACTATAATAGAATTAAAGTCATTGAGGTGTTCCTTAATTGACGTACCTTCTGCCATACAAAGAGTATAGAGGCGTTCCTTCAATGTCAAACGGTTTGTGAGTGATTTTGTCATATACAATGTCTCCAATCTTAACCAGAGACTAGCAACAGCCGTCTCTGTCAAAACCTCCTTCAAAACTGTATCAGTCACACATAACTGGATTGTAGTTAGAGCCTTCTCATCCAATTGCTCACAATCTGCCTCACTCATATATGTCGGCTTCTTCTCCTTCCCTTTCAATGCAGGTTTTAGGTCGTTCTAGGTCAGAATTGCAATCATTCGAACTCGCCATAACCCGAAACTCATATTGCCATCGAACTTATCGATATTGAACTTTGTGATCGTCATCTCCGCACCAAAAATAAAACTTTTCCAAATCTGCAACTTCGCAACCTTGCTCTGATACCAATTTGTTACAAAAAATGCGGAATCGCAAGAAAAAGTAAACCGGTGCAAATCAATAACAAATAAAATGAGACACAAAGAATTACGTGGTTCGGCTAGGGTAGCCCAATCCACGGGCAAGAAGAGAGGAAAGATTTCACTATGCCAGCCAAAAAAGGGTACAAACTGTAGAGCTCAGAGATAGCTCAGAACGGCTAGGGTTTCAAAGATCAATCCCTAGGTCCTTAATACAGAGTCTTAAATGAGTAAATTCCCAAAACGCCCAACCCAAGTTAGACGGGTTCAATTATGGGCCTACCAGCCCATATAGATTCAAGGCACAACATAACACTTACAGTCCTCACCGGTTTGCTCGTCAATTCGGGTTCTGCCAAGACTTGCCTGGTGTACTGTTCTCTGACCAGCAAAATGCAACTACAGTTAACGCGCTCGTGGAGTTGTGGCGAGCAGGGACTGCCTATCTCCTTGGCAGCGTGGAGGTGCCTGCCTTTGTGAGTCCCGACTCCGACCCCGGTGTCACACCCCTCTTCCGGGAGTCTTGGCTCGAGACAATGGTTCCCATTTTTGAGGTAGTAACTCTCCCTCCTCTTTTATTTGTTTATGTTTTCCTCTCTTTTGCATCTTCTGATTTCTTTTGCTCCTCTTTTGTTTTTTAGCGTGCGTGGAGACAGTTTACCGGTGCACCTACGCCGAAAAAAGCCTTGCCGCCTGCACAAGGAGATGATGATGCGGAGGGTCGCAGCTGAAAGAGTTCGCGAAAAGGTTCTAAGCTCCCGATTTCTACTAAGTCAAAACAGAGCAAAGGTGGGAAGAAACGGGCCCCCCAGACGAAAGTTGCGAAAGAGAAGTTGTCTGCTCCAACACAAGCAGCGCCAGCAAAGGGCATCGTGATCCGAGAGCCTTCTTTGGCACAGGGGGATCCTCGGCCAGTAGTGCTTTCTCTACCGGTAGCCGGTGCTCCTATAGGCAAGGGGAAGGGGTTGACTCAGTCGCCGACTTAGCCAAAGAGGACTGCTTCGAAAAGGAAGTCGACGGCTTCGCAGCCAGAGCCTTTCATTTTCGTTCCACCTCCCTTCAAGAAGCGACTTCGAACCGGTCTAGGTAAGCTGCTAACCAATTTAGCTCCTCTTGCTGTCGTTCAGCCTTTAGAGACTCCTCTGTCGGGGTCGGGGGAAAAGGTTAAGGAGTCGGCGCCTCTCGACTGGTCTATAGTTCTGCCGACTAGAGAGGCTACTGCAGAGCCAGCGGTGTCACCTGCGCCAGCAAATCAGGTTGGAGTGCCATCGATCCAGGAGTTGGGCGACCTTCCTTCTGATAAGCTCGCCGTCGTCGTAGCTCTGTTTCTGGACCAGCCCGTCTTTCAGTGGGAGGATTTATTCGATCTCGCCGAGTTAGAGGTTACTCGACTGTTGGAGTGGGTCGAAGAAGAAGCACCACCTGCTGTTGTTACCGGTGAGTTTGCGGTTTGCAGAACCGAGTGCCCGACGACGACTGTTGGTGAGCGTGTGGCGCTCCTTCAGCCTTCGGATGGACCGGCCGTGGTTGAGGGCCTTACAGTTAATGTCAGTGTTGCTGTCGCGGGTGAGTTTCAGCACCCTGTTTTTGGTCCGACTCCTCTTGTCGCTGCGACTTCGAGGAGGAAGGTTATTGTGACGTTTCCTCCTACTAGTGGAGAAGCGTCTCTCGCTGCCAAGGAAGGAGCTTCGGGTTCATCTTGTCAACCCATTAGTGAGGCTTCTTCGACTTCATGGCCTTCGTCGGTAAGTAAAAATCCTCTCATTTCCTTATTTTTCTTGTTCTTTCGCTTTTTGTTTATTTTCCTTTTTCTTTCTAGGCATCAGCCTTTCAACCCTCGGCGAGATCGAGGCTCTTACTGCATAGGCTGCTTTGGGGCTGTCGGCGAAATTTGTCGAGTCGAATTTATTGCCGGCCGACGACCCATGTTCGTCGGAGCTTGTAGTAGACACTCACGTAATTCTCGACCACTTGAGAGGAGTCGGTGGACACTTCCGTTCTGGAACAGTGGGTTGAGGATTTTGCATCGGAGGTGGATCGCTTTCATCACTTGTGCAGCTCCTTGGCCGGGAAGCTCAGTTTGGCTGAATGTTTCTCTGCGGAAGCTGAGCTCGACCGCTCTGTCCAGCGAGTAAGCTGTCGGCGCAACGACTTAACGATGGACTTGGATAGATATCAGGCAGAGCGTGAAGCTCCTGAGGCTGAGCAGAAGGCTCTTCATGACCGTCTGGCACTTGTATCGGTTCAACTCGACTCCATAAATGTCGAGCTTGCGACCATCTGGAGGGGAATTGACGCCAGAGAGGAAGAGGCCTCTTCTCTCCAGGATCAGCTTGCTTCTGTTCGTTCACGCCCAACTCTCAACGAAGCCGAGACGCGGGAACTGTCTGAGGTTCGTGCCGAAGTAGTTCGGCTGCAGCGACGGGTGGCCGACTTTGAGCTTCCACAACTCTGATGTAGCTATCTTTATATTTTTTTTTTGTAGCCTCTTCTTTTTTTGTTTGCGAGGCTTGCATTATTCCCATTTTTTTTTTGCAATGAGAAGCGTCAACTCCTTTTATTCGACTTCTTTATTTCTCTTTTTTTTTGCTGCCCCCTCATGCATAGAAGCGTTTGAGGAATTTACCATTTGTTATCGGCAGCTCCGAACCGTTTGATGTGACTAGCTTGTAGGCGCCATTGGTGTAGGCTTCCTGTACCACATACGGTCCTTCCCATTTTGGCGCGAATTTGCCCCCGATTTTGCTCGTAAAGAGCATTGGCCGTCTAACTGCTAGCACCAAATCTCCTTTCTGGAATGACCTGAGCCGTACTTTTTTGTTGAAGGCCTGGGTCATTCGAGATTGATAGCACTCGAGACGCTGTTGTGCCTCGAGTCGCTGCTCGTCGAGTGACTCAAGTTCTGCGAGTCGCAACTGAGCGCACTCCTCTGTGGTGAGCCCTTCTCTAATAGCAGTGCGCAAAGAGGGAAGTTGTACCTTGAGTGGAAGCACTGCTTCTGTGCCATAGACCAATGAGTATGCCGTCAACTATGTCGGCATTTGAAACGATGTTCTGTACGCCCATAAGGCTTCGCCGAGATTTTTGTCCCAACTTTTTTTGTTGGCGCCGATTATTTTCTTTAGGATTGTTGAATGCTTCTGAGAGTCCATTGGCTGCCAGGTTGTATGCCGACGATGTCCACTGTTGTATGCAAAATTTTTCGCAAAAGCGGTCCATGACTTTGTTTATGAATGGTGTGGACTTTGTTTATGAATGGTGTGCCATTGTCCGTCACTATGTATCGAGGAACCCCATAGAATGAAGTCGGCGACGGTGGTAGCCTTGACTTCTCGGTAGGGGGCAGCTTCAGCCCATTTTAAAAAGTAGTCAGTGGCAGCCATAATGTATTGCCGGTCGGAGTCAAATTTAGGAGTGATTGGACCGATGATGTCCATCCCCATGCTTCGAACGGCCATGATGCGATCGTCGGGTGAAGCGGCTCCTGTGGCTGATGTATGTAATCGGCGTGGAGTTGACACGGTTTGCAAGTTCGAACCATTTCGGTGGCGTCTCTGAGCATCGACGGCCAGTAGTAGCCAACTGTTTGAGTTGTAGGTGGAGATTTGGGCCAGCCTGGTGCGCGCCACAAATTCCACCATGTGTTTCTTTTAGGACTTGCAATCCCTCTTCTTTAGACAAACATAGGAGAAGCATACCTTCGTACGACCTCCGGTAAAATACGTCATTGACGAAAATGTACCTTGGAGCTGCTCGGCGAATATGAACTCGCTCTCGCAGGTCGCCCGGGAGTGTGTCGTATCAAAGAAAATTTGAGATAGGTTCTCGCCAATCTCCAACTTCGTTTGCGTTGGCCGACATAGGGAACGACTCTTCCATCTCTTATGTATGTTCTTCTTCAATTTCCTCTTCGGGCGGTGGAGGGATTACCCATCTTTCGCAAATAGGGACTTGGTTCAGTCATTCGTCGAATTGCGCTAGATTGGCCGCAATTCCAGCCAATGCATCGACTGGCCCATTTTCATATCGAGGGACGTAGTGGAGCGAAGATTCTGGAATTTGGGCCAGAAGGTCACAGGCGTATCTCCAAAACGGCACAAGCTCGAGTTTCTTTACTTCGAACTCCCCTGTAAGCTGTTTGATAACCAGTGCCGAGTCGCCGTAGATGTTTAGCTGCGACAACTTCATCTCGACCGCCATGCTGAGTCTGAGAAGGATGGCTTGATACTCCGCTTCGTTGTTCGAGCAATTTTGGGTGAGAATGAACGAATATGGGAGCAGGTCCTTTCTCAGTGAAATGAATAGAACTCCCGCGCCGGATCCATTTCTTCGCGCAGCGCCGTCGAAGTACATCTCCCAAGGAGGAAGCACCTCAACCAAGAAGATTTCTTCGTTTGGGAACTTTTCTGTCAATTCCCATTTGGCCGGTACTGGATGGTCGGCCAAGAAATTCGCCAAGGCTTACCCTTTGATCGCACGTTGCGGCACAAATTGATCTCGAACTCAGAGAGGAGCAACGCCCACTTAGCCAGTCGACCAGAGAGTATCGGTCCCGACATGATGTATTTGAGCGCATCGGCACGCGATATCAAGTTCGTCGAATGCGCTAGGAGGTAGTGTCGGAGCTTTTGAATTGCTAAGACGAGTGCCAGGCAAGTCTTCTCGATGGGCGTGAAATTGATTTCGGCGCCCACCAGTGTTTGGCTCAGATAGTAGAGAGAACGTTCTTTATTGTTCTTGTCACATTGAACCAGCAGAGCTCCTATTGATTTCTCTTGTGTTGCGATGTAGAGCAACAGCGGTCTGTCGACGATCAGAGCGACGAGTACTGGCGGTTTGGTGAGGTACGCCTTTATGTTGTTAAAGGCATTCCGACAAGACTCGACCCACTCGAACGGTGTGTCTTTCTTCATGAGGCGACTGAACGGTTGGCATCTTCTGGCTAAATTTGAAATAGAGCGCCGAATATACACTAAGTGGCCTTGAAAGATTTTGAGTTCGAAGATGTTTCTGGGCTTTGACATCTTTTGGATTGCATCGATTTTCGATTGGTCGATCTCAATTCCTCGGTGGTGCACAATGAATCCCAGGAATTTGCCCGAAGTGACATCGAATGCGCATTTCAGTGGGTTCATTTTGAGCTGAAATCGTCGAAGTCACTCGAACACTGGTCTGAGGTCGAGAAGGTGATCTGACCTCTCCTTCGTCTTTACCACCAGGTCGTCGACGTAGCACTCAACGCGTTTATACAGAAAGTCGTTGAAAATGTTTTGCATTGCCCTCTAGTACGTCGCGCTGGCATTTTTGAGTCCGAACGACATCACCTTGTAACAGAAGATGCCTTTAGGAGTTCGAAAAGCAGTAAGTTCTTCATTCTTCGGTTCCATTCGAATTTGGTTGTAACCGGATGACCCGTCCATGAACGATAGAGCTTCATGACCCATTGTCGCATCGACCATGAGTTCTGTTATTGGCAAAGGGAAGTCGTTCTTCGGGCAAGCTTTGTTCAGGTCGCAAAAGTCGACGCAGACCCGGATTTGGCCTTTCTTCTTTTTGACCGGCACAATATTTGCGATCCAGGAAGGATACTTCACCTCTCTTACGATCAATTTGAGATTGCTTGACTGGCCGGACAGAGGGATGAACTGCCAATTTTTGTATTGCGACTCATGGGTCGAGGTCGAGGCCGAGCATCTCTGTATAATTTCAGGCGAATATGTCGCAGTATTCGCGAAGTAACGACATATATTCGGCCTCTTCTTCGGCCGCCAGTGAAGCGCTAAGGAATGTTGGCCTTGGATCCTCTTTTGTGCCCAGGTCAACTTTCTTTAATTCGTCGATAGTTGAATGGCCGCCTTCCTCGAATGTAGTTGGAGCTTCTTTCATGATGAACTCGTTGTCCTCTTGGTTGTCGTCAGCGACGGAGATATGGTTTACCGTGATCGAGTCATATGCACGAGCTTGTGCGATGGCTGCTTTCAAGGTGTAAATAATCACTGAGTTCGAAGCATTTTTCTTTTTCGCTGAAGTTTGACCGACCGAAACTTGGTGGACGTCGGCCAATGTCTTTTTGGTGATTTTGATCGGCTTCTGAGCTCCATAAATACGAATTGGCTTCTCCTTATGGTAGCCAAGGCCTAGGCGACCTTGTGTAATTCGACGACCCTCCTTTCTCTGCTTTTCTTATTCTGGAGTGAGGACCGGCAGAGCGACGGGTGGCTTCTCATGGAGCTGGTCTTTTGTAAAGTTGCCCCCGGCTCTGGCCATCAATTGGTATGTGTTCGGGTCGAAACCTAAGTCCGAACGAGTAGACGGCAACTGCTCGTGGCTCGGGAACTGTTTCACAATGCTCTGGTCCTTGAGTTTCGGCAGTCGGAGAGTGACTTTTTCTGCAAAAGAGGTCGGCTGGATTTTGTGGCAGACAACCAAGGGAGCTTCTCCCTTCTTCCTTTGCGACTGTGGGATGTATCATAAGATAGGTACACTACACTGCGTCGGCGCTGGAGTTGCTATGGACGGTTTGTGGCTGTGTGCCGATTGGTTGTTATGCACCGGTAGATTGTTGTGCGCTGGCTGTTTGTTGTGCGCCGGTTGTTTGGGAGACAAAGCTTGCGTCGGAGTCTGTTTTGGAGTCAGAGTATTCTTGGCATTTGACGCCTGGTTCGGCTAGGAGGACAATTTGACTGCCGGTCTGGTCGTCAGATAGAATTTGGCATCAGTGAATGATGCTTCAGCCTCGATGAATGGACTTTCGTCGGCGTACACCATCTTTTGCTCGTCGTCCTTCCAGTACTTGAAGCATTGGTGAAGTATCGTTGGCACAACCCCGTTCGCATGAAGTTACGGTCGACCCAAGAGCAGATTGTAAGATGTTCTTGAGTCAATGACTTAGAATGGGGTTTCGGCTACCATGTCGCCGATGTGCAATTTGAGGCAGATCATGCCGAACGTCCTCTGGCCTTCCTGATTGAAGCCTTGGATGAGGAGAGAGCTTGGAGAGATGTCACCGGCGGAGAGGCCGACATTCTTCATCGTGCGGATTGGCAAGATGTTGACCGCGGAGCCGCAATCGATGAGAATGCGGTTGAATTTGTGGTCTTTGATGTAACCAGAGATGAACAATGGCCGATTATGGTTCTTTGTCCCCAACTGCGTGTCCTCTTTCCGAAAGGTGATGCATGGCGGACATGAGACGACGAACACTTCCTCCGAGTTCGGCGATTGCTGAGAGGAAGGCGCATCTTCTTCCTCCTTTTGGTAGGGTGTCGTTAGCCTGACTTTTGGCAAGTCGTGCTTCCTCATGAGCAGCATTTCGACTTCGGCTTGGAGTTCCTCTGGTTTGTCGAGGACTCGAATTAGAGCATGTCTTGACCGAATGGCCAAGTCGAGGTCGTTGTCAATCTCGTTAAGCGACGAGATTTGGTTTAGTGACGTTTCGAGGTCGTCGCAGACGTTTCGAGGTCGTCGCATTCGACGACTGGCCGTTTGCTTTTGTCTTTCGATGCATTCTGCTCGGGCGGGGCTGTCGAGCTAGTGGCCACCATTGTTGGCGGCGCGAAGAATTCTTTCGGGAAGAACTCCGCCAGTGTGACGGGTCTTCTCTTCTTTTTATTCGCTCCATGAACGCTGGTCTTGAGAGCTTTCTTTTGGCGCTTTGCGGCTTTTTTATTTGGCCGCTTCGCCTTTGTTTTGGTGTTCGCCGGCGCCGGTTCGATTTCTCGAATAGGTTTCTTTCGCCGGGTGACCAGAATCCACCCCTTCGCGTCTGCTGCAACTGCTTCGCGGGGTGCCAATTTTAGTGCGACCTTAGCCGGTGGTCGTTTGTTGTTTTGCGGTCGGTTGGAGGGACCAGATTTTTTACGGTACTCCTTCCTTGCGACTTGCTATTTGTTTGGCCGAGCTCGCTGGTTTGGCTCGGCTTGAATAGAGATAATGTGTGAGGACACCGTGTTTTCGGCTCCTTCGATTTCAATGCGGCCTTGAGCCGCCAGCTCCATGATTCTGTCCTTCAAGATGAAACACTTCTCGGTCGGATGCCTGACCAAGCGGTGGTACTTGCAGAAGTTCGGATCTTTGCTCCTAGATAGGTCGCCGGGTCTTTTGACTTCTGGCAACTTAACCAGATGGTTGTCGAGGAGCTGGTCGAGCATGATAGGAACATCTGCGTCGGCGAACGAATATGTTTTGGCTTGTCGTTCCTCCAGTCAAGGCCTCCGGTACGTGCCTTCGGCTGGCTGCCGTGGAACGTAACTTGTCTTGACCCTGCTCACGACCTTGATTGGTTCAAGAGCATTTGTCGCGAAGGATGCTTTAGTTTTCTCCTTTGTATCTTTGGGCGCAGCCACGGTTGCCTTCCCTTTCTTGCGAGAATCAGCCGACGACGAAACTTCTTCTCCTCGCTCCTCTATGAGGTTCTCCATATTGTGGGCCTCCGTTGCGAGTTCTTATAAATTTGTCAGCCTCCGGCTTTGAATGTAGTGCAGGAGCTCCCATTGCATCCCTCGAGCGCACATTTCAATTTCTGCTTCAAGGGGTAAATTCGAACTATATTTGCAATTTAGGCTCAGGTTCCTCCACAGGTTAATATAATCGACCACCTTCTCACCCTTCTTTTGTTTTAGATTGGCGATCTTGACTAGAGTGACAGTCCGCCGAGTGCTATAGAATCAACTAAGGAATTCTCGCTCCAGTTGTTCCCAGTTGTCGATTGACTCCTGGGGCAGCTCGATGTACCAGTCGAACGCATTTCCCTTCAACGACCGGCCGAACTGCTTGACCAGCAAGTTGTCGTCTGTGCCGACATTGTTGCATGTTTCAATGAAATGGGAGACGTGATGTTTGGGGTGCCCATCGCCGTTGAACTGGTGGAATTTTGGAGGGTGATATCCGAGTGGCATCGGGAAGTTTTGGATCCTCTGTGTGTAAGGCCTCCGGCATGCGATAGATTTACTGTCACCTAAACTGTTCTGTACGGAGCGGTTGATTAGTTCGGTGACTGCGTCGAGTGTGAGGGCAGCCGGCTCTGCTTCGGCTCGACCTCTGCGGATGGCTATTGGTGCGATGGGCGGCAGCTCATCGTCAGAGGTAGGCTCTTCTCGTAATGGTTCAGCCGAACCACTAGTAGTCGCCCGGTTTCGGCCGACCTCTTGAGAAACACTGCCAGTGTTGTTCGTGGTTGCGCCCATTTCGAGCCGCTCTAGGATCCTCGCAATTTGAAGGTCGCGAGCTGCGAGGTGCATGTCTTTCATGCGCACTTGTTCACTCTGCTCTTTAAGTGCAGTTTGCATTTTGGCAAGCTGCTCTTCTATTGTCTTGGCCGATGTTGTCATTGCGGCCATTTTGACGGTCGGCGTCGACAGAGTTGTTCCTAACACAGATCGTAGTGATGAAATCTTTGTCGGCGACCACATTGGGGAAACAATCGTCGGTGCTCTCGGGTGTGGAGAGGTTGCGGTGGGCGACCGGTCGGAAGAACCGGCCGCCGTCGGTTGAGCTCGGAAGATGGTTTTGGTGGGTGACTGGCTTGCGGAGGCAGCCACTGGTGAGTTTCGGTAAGACGGAATAGGTGATAGTGCAGTCGGGGATGTTGTCGGTGTCTATCAGCGAGGTGAGCGGATAGGTGGTGAACCGGCGGCTGCAGTGAGCGCGGCTAAGAGATTGTGGGAGATAGTCATGATCGGCGAATTATCTGTGGTCGTCGCTCTCTGTACGACGGAAGTCGGCGACGACAAAATTCTTGTTACGGAGGAGGAAGTCATGCCCCCACGTTGCTCGTATTGCTGCACCATGGTAGGGACGACAGAGCTCCTTCGCGATGGTGGCGACTGAGTCGGGCTGACAGTCGGGCCGCAAGGAGGAGGAGAGGTAGCGACGACCAAGTATGTCAGTTTGGCCATCACTGGAATCGGCCTGGCTGAGGCCGCGGTTGGTTTGGAGGAGGCCGTGGTGGCCTGCGGTAGGAAGACGACGCTCAGGCAACGCACGTCACACGTCGCGCATGAAGGGAGCCTATCCGGTAGACAAGCTCTTGGCCAAGGCCCTGGTCATCGGGCAAGTAGCCGGTGGTGGAGAGGTTGGAGCGCGGAGGTTGGCCGGAGAGACGACCACTGATCCGCGAGCTCCTGCTGTTGGCCTGCGTTCGTGGCAGGGCGTAGATGGGCAGAGCTCAAACTGGCAATGTTCTTGCCTTTGTTGTTGGTGGTGTTGTTGTTGCTGTTGTTGGCACTGCTAGACATGGCTGAGAGATTTTTTTTTTTGGTTGAACGGAGAAGGAGATGAGAGGTAGGGAAGGTCCCACCGGGCGTGCCAAATCTGTTTCACCGAAAATCCGTCGGTCCGCGAAGGGGCGCGACCGAGAGAGTAATTTGATTTATATCAGAATATTTGTGTTACAATTTGTGTTTGAATATCAAGGAATGCGAGTACAATCTCCTATTCTTTCCTCTGATTAGATCTCCGTGTGAATTGATGAAGTTTCGACTTCTGGCGAGTTGACGTCGAAATCCGAGTTTCGGGAACGAGTGTGCAGAATGATGACGGCTTTGGTCGGTCGAACGGAAGTATTTGTGTTCCGCGTGTATCGACTTGTTGACGTTGTCGGCGAACGTGTACAGCTGCTCCGGTTGAACTGCTTGGACAAAAGATTTTTGAACCCCTGTGATAGATCTTTTCTAGCTATTTGTAGTCAGGTCTGTCTAGTTGTTGGAGTTCTTTCCTTGGAATGGGGATCGCGATCCCCTTTTTGCTGTTGCTGTTGAGATGGGAGGAAGACCAGGGAATTCTTCTGTTAGATCCCTCGAATGAGGATCTCAGTGTCTTTTCTTGGCTTCCACCGTTGGCGACCAGACTTGGTCATTTAACTGTTGAATTGAGTGGCATCGTGAAATGGCTGTTGACTGGTGCTGATGCGATGGTTTATTGCTGACAGGGGCGGCGACTGTATTGATGATGCAGCGACGCGAATGGATCTGGCGATGGGCTGCGACAAGTGACTTTGAAAATCGACGAACCCTACCCACGATGATCGATTACTGGATTGATGGACGTTTGGGCTTGTCGCATTTGGGCCGTTCACATTTTGGTGTATACGGATATATTATAATTTTTGTTCAGAACGGGTGGGCACAGGCTGGGTTTGGGTTGGGTTTTTGAAAATCCGAACCTGACCCGATTTATATAACCCAAAACCTGAACTCGTGAAAAATCTGAACGGGTTTTAAAATCCGAACTTAAACCCGACCCAAACTACGATTTTACAAACCTGAACCCAACTTGACCCGACCAAAACCCGACGGGTTTTGGCCAAACCTGAACCCAACTCAAAAAACCCGAATTTTTTATACTTATTTTTAAAATAATTTTAATAATACAAAAAATTTAAAAATAAAAACCCACGGGTTGGGTTCGGGTTTGGGTAAACCCAAATCCAACCTGACCCGAGGTTGGGTTTGGATTCCCAAACCCGAACTTGACACACGGCCGGGTTTTCGGCTGGGGTCGAGTCAAGTTACCTAGAAAACGCAACCCGATGCCCACCTCTAGTTAAATTATTTAATAGTTGTTGGGCTTGGTTCAAAATATTTGACAAAGATTGGCTTAAAGTGTATTTGGGTTGGTTAATCAAAGATAAACATAAGGACATTTTTACTATCTCGAATTGTCATGATAATTTATAAGAATGCTATATTTTTTGGATAGTTTATGAAGAATAAAATAATTATTAGGTAAAAATTCCAAATAAAATTTAAAATAAAAAACTAAAAACATAAACTAACTTACGAATTTCAACAGTTTACATTGGTAAGAAGCACCGGCGGAGATAGGGGGGGCAAGGGGGGGTCAAGACCCCCCCAAATATTTTCCTAACCCTTATATAGGGTTAGGTATATAAGTCCTCCCACCCACCCATTTTAAATTAAATATGAAGAGAGAGAAAAAGAGGGAATGAGAGAGAAAGAGAGGAAATGAGAGAGAAAGAGAGGAAATGAGAGAGAAAGAAAGGAAATGAGAGAGAAAGAGAGGAAATGAGAAAGAGAGGAAATGAGAAAGAGAGGAAATGAGAAAGAGAGGAAATGAGAGAGAGAGGAAATGAGAGAGAAAAGAGAGGAAATGAGAAAGAGAGGAAATGAGGGAGAGAGGAAATGAGAGAGAGCAAGAGAGGAAATGAGAGAGAAAGAGAGGAAATGAGAGAGGAGAAATGA